>JAOWBW010000432.1:138058-443535 GCA_026119855.1 Campanula takesimana | reverse complement strand
GAGATCAACGAGGTTCAATCAAACTCTCCGTGGTATTCGGATATCATGAATTTCCTCAAAGATGACACTTATCCCGAGAATAGCAATAAGAAGTCTCAAATGGCTCTGCAAAGGCTAGCCTCTCGGTACGTACTGATTGAGGACCGAGTCTATAAAAGGAACCACGACGGGTCAATCTCTTATGCGCCAATGAGGCCGAAGCTCAAGAGATAATGTGTGAAGTGCACGAAGGAGAGTGTGGACCCCACATGAATGGGTTTATGCTAGTCAAGAAGATACTCCGCATTGGTTACTATTGGAGCCTATGGAACGAGACTGTATCGAGAAAGTCAAAAGGTGTGCCAAATGCCAATTCCCATGCTAATCTGCAGCATGCTCCACCCTCGCAACTTTACAACATGGTCACACCTTGGCCATTCTCTTGTTGGGGCATAGACATCATCGCAAAGTCCATCTGCCGGAAGCAATGGGCAGTCATTCGTCCTAGTGGCCGTCGACTACTTCACAAAGTGGGTCGAAGCACAAGCCTATCAGACCCTCAACGCCAAGAAAGTGGCCGAATTTGTAAAGATTAATATCATGTGCCGATATGGCGTGCCTCATGAAATCATTTCCGACAACAGCTCTCACTTTGAGAAGGAAATGGATGCACTTTTGGTAGAATACAAGATCACCAAACACAAGTCATCTCCTTACCGTCCCCAAGCAAATGGCGCGGTTGAAGCAGCAATAAAAACCATCGAGACCATCATCAAGAAAATGGCCTCAACAGGAAGGGATTGGCCCGAGAAGCTACCATTAGCATTGTGGGGCTACCGCATATTAATACGGTCAGCAACAGGAGAAACTCCTTATGCATTAGTCTATGGTTCTGAAGCCGTACTCCCAATCGAACTTGAAGTCCCATCTCTAAGGGTCCTCCTCGAGAATCAAGTCAACGAGGTCGACTGGATGCAAAGTCGATATGAACAGCTAGCCTTACTCGACGAGAAAAGGCTAAAAGCACTCGAACGCACAAGGGCGTATCAGCAAAGGATGGCAAGAGCTTTCAACAAAAAGGTGAAGCCTCGAAACATCAATGTGGGAGATTTGGTCCTCCTAAGACAACATCCTCCTAATGCCATGAATCCCCTGGGGAAATGGGGACCCCGATGGATCGGTCCGTACGTGGTCAAAAAGATACTAAGCGGCGGTGCAGTCCGGCTCGTGGATTTAGATGGTGACCAGCTGCCAAAGGAGGTCAACCTCGACAAGCTCAAGAGGTTCTACGCTTAATAAACAAAGACCATAAAAAAAAATGGTCTTTGTTTGTTTGAACTACAGAGACCTGAGCCTCCAACTGGAGGAACGTAGGCAACCTTCGGGTGCGGTCTAAAACATATCAAAATACCCAATTCACTTCAAAACAAGATGCAATTTTATTTATTCAATGAATTATTCAAGCCATTACAACGGATTTATTGAGCAACAAAAGACATCAAAACATTAAATCCTAAAACAAAGTGGTCTAATGTAATGCAATCTTCTTAGGGTACTAAGAAAAGTCCAGTTTTCTCTTAGCCTTCAAAGGACCACCCGATCGTCTCTCAATCCTTTTCTTCTTGGATAACGAGGAGCACTAATACGCACCAAAACTTTCTGTGTCGCGGCACGTCTCCTAGCATAAAAGTCATCCAAAGGAGTACCAAAAGGGTCAGCAAGAATGTTACTCAAATCAGCAGTAGCCTCCCTATATCTCAAAGTGCTGCTAGGCTCAAACCCTTTCCCAAAACTCAGCACGAAGCACATCGACCCAAGTAATGCCACAGTAAAGGGTGCCAAACAAATAATCCAAGTAGCTCTCGGGAAGAAAGACACTCCCCGATGCAGAGGAGCAAAAGCCCACGGTTGCGGTCCCTCCCACGCCGACTGAAGCTCACTCGAGAAGTCCGGACCCATGTAAGCAACCAGACGAAACATTTCGTCCCTCGGAAAAGGAATTATCTGTTGACAACCAAACTGCCCCAGACCCGCCCTGGCTGGTAAAATGAAGAATCTCTCAAGCCGGGTACAACCACGTGCTGAAAAACCAAGAGTCCATTCCACAAAAGGACGAAGACCCCAAGAAGGAGGGCACCTCAATATCGACGGTCACCCGAGAGGCAAAGAATTTCTTCCAACCATCTTCAGATAAATCCCGGATCAACAGCTTCCTCCTATGAACAGCAAAAGGGGACAAATCACCATCCGAGGAATAAATCTTGAAGTGTTCTCGGAGCCATATGGTCAAGAGCAAAGGGCTTCTCCGACACATCTTGTCCGTCCTATGTAACTCATCAAGACCGTGCAACGTCTCCCCTACAATAAGAAGGATTATACTAAATTGTTGCTCCTTGGCTTGCAAAATAATCTCAGCCAACGGCGCATCCGCAGTCCTGAAGGGTGTGACGAACAGTACTTCACTAAAAAGACAAGCAGCCATGGCATTTCTCTTGAAAGATTGAACCACCGGATCCTCCGAGTGTAATCTGAAGAACATCGGCAACTCAGTTATGTCGATCATGGTACCGTGCAACATCTTCCTCACGTCCTCAACAGGGAGATTCAGTAACTCAACCCAAGAGTCAATGGCACCACGGTGATATTTAGGAACGGCAATCGGACCGGCCAAAGGCATGCCAAGGATGGCCCCAAAATCATCAACAGTCGGCACCATTTCATTAGCTGAAAAGTTGAAGGTATGGCTATCGTAATCCCAGAAAGCCGCGACAGCTCTCAACAAATCCCAATCCGGCCTCAACGTCCGCAAAGTGAAAAGAATTCGGAACCCGAAGTCTTTAATGAAGGCCTTTTTGGGATCGGTCTTGAAAGAATACACAAAAGTGTCCAAGTCCTTTTCATACTCACTAACAACCTTGGCATCAAGAACAAAAGAATTGGAAGCCATGGAAAATGTTAATCACAAGCAAAGTTGAGCAATAATATGGTGTTCAAAAATTGCAGAAAGGAGCTGTGAGAATCAAGTGGTCGAACAGAAGCTGATATTATAGCTGTTGGGATCTTTTGGCCAGCAAATGTCAAGCCCGGAATTCCGCCTCCCAGACGCGCGCGCCGCCCGCCAGCAGTCTGAAATGCGCGCGCGTCCCAAGCCTACACAGGAAAGCGCGCGCCTCCCAAGTCTAGATCACTTCAGATAAGGCCTTGTCAGAAATCTCCAGCCTAAATCAAGACACAACCCCAGTCTTCGGACACCCAGTTGGGCACACCTTCTTCTGGTCCGCCCTTAAGGCATGTCAAAGATTAAAAGTAGGATAGAAACTCCCACTCAAAAGTAGACTGTCCTTCTCCAGATTCTGAACTCCCTAACTTCTGTTACGGGTACCATACCCCCCTGTAGATACCCCGGGGGAACCACGGCTTTGGCTAGAGCGGTGAATTATCCTAGGATGTCTAACTTGTTTTTAGAGTCGCCACCTATGTTTTGAGGAACATAAGAAAAACCTATTGATTGTAGCCTAAATTTGATTACGAAAACAGAGATTCTTTGTTTTGAGGTTCGGGGGTTAGATTACGAGATGGGAAGTACTGAAACACCCATCTCGCCCAACTAAAGTTGGTCTTGCTTGATCAAAAGCTACATGAATGAAAATGTTCTTCTTCTTCTTCTTTAAGTCATGAAAAGGGGGGGATTTAAAATAGGATTTGGAATGTAGGAGATAACTCCTTAACCAACCTCAATGAGATGAGGTGATCATTAGAGTCATGTCCCAAAATGATTTGGGTGATTGCACATTTGATTTGAGTAAAAAAGAGAGAGGAGATGAAATAGAAAAGAAAGGAAAAGATGGACTTTTACCTACAATTTGAAGACCTTCAAGTATTGCTTGATGAAATCCTTGGAGAGCTTTTAGAAAGTGATTTTGGTATAGTTTTCGATGATTTTTCTGATGATTTTTCCGATCCTTGAAAATGGAGGTAAAGAGAGGTTTTTATAGGTGAAAGAGGGGTGTTTTTGGTGCCAAAACTCAGTCACCAAGAAATCCTTCCCGGGCAAAATCCTGTAAATTGAGCAAGGGAGAGAATCCTGGCCAGAAATCTGTAACTGACGCCCAGAGGCGCGCGCTTCCTGCTTTGGGGGCGGGAGGCGCGCGCGCCTGGCTCCTCCTGTCGGAGGCGCGCGACTCAGAGAAGGCAATTTTGACAGAATGGACTAGAAAGTCAGCCCTGTTATTCAGTTTAGTCCCTGGACTTAACGAAGTCAGTCAGGAACTTAACGGAAGTGACAGAAACTAACGAGAAACACTTAAAATAGGGAGAAACACAAGATCAAATGTGCAATCGGGGTGAGCGGTCCAAGGCGGGGTGTCTACAGAGCCCCTCGGCGACGTGGACTGCAAAGCAGAACGCGTCGACGAAAGTTAAAAACACCCGCCGAGGACATCACCAAGAGAAGGAAAAGACTCGATGAAAGCAGGAATTTAAAATTGCGAGAGATAGTGGTGCGCTCCCTGTGTGAGCGGCTTTTGTTGATAGAGGGGGTGGCATGATCCGTTGGGTGAACCTGCCGGCTGAATGTTTTGAACGAGGCCGTTTGTAAACCTTTTGATGAATCCGTTAGTGAACCCTTGTTGACGAATCCATTAGTGAATCCGTTTGATGAATCCGTTAGTGAATCCCTTGGATGAGTCCGTTGGTGTATTGACGAATCCGTTAGTGAATCCGTTTGATGAATCCGTTAGTGAATCCCTTGGACGAGTCCGTTGGTGAACCCTTGTTGACGAATCCGTTGGTGAATCCGTTTGATGAATCCGTTAGTGAATCCCTTGGATGAGTCCGTTGGTGAACCCTTGTTGACGAATCCGTTGGTGAATCCGTTTGATGAATCCGTTAGTGAATCCTTTGGATGAGTCCGTTGGTGAACCCTTATTGACGAATCCGTTGGTGAATCCGTTTGATGAATCCGTTAGTGAATCCCTTGGATGAGTCCGTTGGTGAACCCTTGTTGACGAATCCGTTGGTGAATCCGTTTGATGAATCCGTTAGTGAATCCTTTGGATGAGTCCATTGGTGAACCCTTGTTGACGAATCCATTGGTGAATTCGTTTGATGAATCCGTTAGTGAATCCCTTGGATGAGTCTGTTGGTGAACCCTTGTTGACGAATCCGTTAGTGAATCCGTTTGATGAATCCGTTAGTGAATCCCTTGGATGAGTCCGTTGGTGAACCCTTGTTGACGAATCCGTTGGTGAATCCGTTAGTGAATCCCTTGGATGAGACCTTTGGTGAACCCTTGTTGACGAATCCGTTAGTGAATCCGTTTGATGAATCCGTTAGTGAATCCTTTGGATGAGTCCGTTGGTGAACCCTTGTTGACGAATCCGTTGGTGAATCCGCTTGATGAATCCGTTAGTGAATCCTTTGGATGAGTCCGTTGGTGAACCCCTTTGATGAATCCGTTAGTGAATCCTTTGGATGAGCCCGTTGGTGAACCCTTGTTGACGAATCCGTTAGTGAATCCGTTTGATGAAATATTGCTTTGAAGTCTCGTGCCATTTGGAGTCACACTTGACTTTTGAATTGTGGGGTACGGGCACAGTTGACCGCGACCAGAAAAATGTTCCTGTTGGGGTGAAATGTTGAGATTGACTCTTGAGGGGGGTGTGGCACCCGTGACAGAACTTAGGGAGTTCGGAATTTTGAAGAGGACAGCCTACTTTTGAGTGGGAGTTTCTATCCTACTTTCGATTTTTGACATGCCTTAAGGGCGGACCAGAAAAAGGTGTGCCCAACTGGGTGTCTGAGGATCGGGACAGTGTCTTGATTTAGGCTGGAGATCTCTGACAAGGCCCTTTTCTTGAAGTGATTTAGACCTGGGAGGCGCGCGCCTTACTATGTAGGCTTGTGACGCGCGCGCACTTCAGACTGCTGGCGGGTGGCGCGCGCGTCTGGGAGGCGGAATTCCGGGCTTGACATTTGCTGACCAAAAGAGCCCCCAACAGCTATAAATTTGAACTATTTTCGACCAGAATGGTCACACAGCATTCTTTAACAAACACTTTCTCCTCCTAAATCACAAAATTCTCGTCATAATGGCCCCAATGACTTTCTCCTTTGGAGTTAAGGTTTCCGTCCCCGAGGGTGAGAAGTCTGTTCCAATGGTGAACGCCGTTCCTGCTGTGGGGTCCGTCTCGATGGTGGAGAAGCGTCCGAGCGTTTTTGATCGTTTGGGGAGGCCCAATGACGATGTTATTGACCCCGTGAGACCGGTGGTTCATGTGCGGGACTATAGACCCCGTCATTTTCCCAAGAAGAAGAAAGGTAAAGGAACTTCCTCCTATGTGTGGAAGCGTCCCATGGTTGTCCCCGCTAAGGCTCCGCTTGATAAGGGTAAAGGGAAAGCCGTTGATGAAGCTCCGTCCCGTCCTAGCGTTTTCTCCCGTCTTGGCGGTCCCAAGAATGTTCCGTCCCCATCCAAGAAGACTAAAGGACATAACAAGAAGCAATGGGTTCCTAAACCTAAGAAAGATTAGATTTTTCTTTGTACCCCAAGAGATTGCAATTAGACAACTTTGTTTTAGGATTTAATATTTTGAGGTCTTTTGTTGCTCAATAAATCCGTTGTAATGGTTTGAATAATCCATTGAATGAATAAAAATTGCATTTTTGTTATTTGAAGTGAATTGGGTATTTTTGATAAGTTTTAGACCGCACCCGAAGGTTGCCTACGTTCCTCCAGTTGGGAGGCTCAGGTCTTCGTAGTTCAAACAAACAAAGACCATTTTTTTTTTTTTTTTTTTTTGTGCACCCTGTTTTTTGCCTAGACCGCCCTTGCGGGTTTTCAATCTAGCGGGCTTCTTTTTTGTACGTGCTCTAATTTTTACCTAGGCCGCCCTTGCGGGTTTTCAACCTAGCGAGCGATTTTTTTTTTTTTTTTTTTGATGGTCTTTGTTTATTAAGCGTAGAACCTCTTGAGCTTGTCGAGGTTGACCTCCTTTGGCAGCTGGTCACCATCTAAATCCACGAGCCGGACTGCATCACCGCTTAGTATCTTTTTGACCATGTACGGACCGATCCATCGGGGTCCCCATTTCCCCAGGGGATTCATGGCATTAGGAGGATGTTGTCTTAAGACCAAATCTCCCACATTGATGTTTCGAGGCTTCACCTTTTTGTTGAAAGCTCTTGCCATCCTTTGCTGATATGCCCTCGTGCGTTCGAGTGCTCTTAACCTTTTCTCGTCGAGTAAGGCTAGCTGTTCGTATCGACTTTGCATCCAGTTGACCTCGTTGACTTGATTCTCGAGGAGGACCCGTAAAGATGGGACTTCAAGTTCGATAGGGAGTACGGCTTCAGAACCATAGACCAATGCATAAGGAGTTTCTCCTGTTGCGGACCGTATGGATGTGCGGTAGCCCCACAATGCTAATGGTAGCTTCTCGGGCCAATCCCTTCCTGTTGAGGCCATTTTCTTGACGATGGTCTCGATGGTCTTATTTGCTGCTTCGACTGCGCCATTTGCTTGGGTCCGGTAAGGAGATGACTTGTGCTTGGTGATCTTGTATTCTACCAAAAGCGCATCCATTTCCTTCTCAAAGTGAGAGCCGTTGTCGGAAATGATTTCATAAGGCACGCCGTATCGGCACATGATATTAATCTTTACAAATTCGGCCACTCTCTTGGCGTTGAGGGTTCGATAGGCTTGTGCTTCGACCCACTTTGTGAAGTAGTCGACTGCCACTAGGACGAATGACTGCCCATTGCTCCCGGCAGGATGAACTTTACCGATGATGTCTATCCCCCAATAAGAGAAAGGCCAAGGTGTGACCATGTTGTAAAGTTGTGAGGGTGGAGCATGTTGCAGATTAGCGTGGAATTGGCACTTGGCACACCTTTTGACTTTCTCGATACAGTCTCGTTCCATAGTGCTCCAATAGTAACCAATGCGAAGTATCTTCTTGACTAGCACAAACCCATTCATGTGGGGTCCACATTCTCCTTCGTGCACTTCACACATTATCTCTTGAGCTTCGGTCTCATTGGCGCATAGGAGATTGATCCCGTCATGGTGCCTTTTATAGACTCGGTCCCCAATCAGTACGTACCGAGAGGCTAACCATTGCAGAGCTGCTTGAGATTTCTTGTTGATGTTCTCGGGATAAGTGTCGTCTTTGAGGAAGTTCATGATATCCGAATACCACGGAGAGTTTGTTTGAACCTCGTTGATCTCGATACTCATGCAATATGCCGGACTGTTCCTTCGAGCAATTTTGAAAGGCTTCACCATTTTCCCTTTGGGCATTTCAACTAATGAAGCTATAGTGGCCAGTGCATCGGCGAAGCGATTCTTATCCCTTGGCAGGTAGTTGAAAGTGATCTCTTGGAATTGTTCAACCAGTTCATCAAGGTGCTGACCATATTGTTGGAGAGTCGGGTCTTGGGTTCGCCATTTACCCGATTGCTGATTGATAAGGAGCAAAGAGTCGCCGAACACTTCTAGTTCCGTGACGTTTCTTTCGAGAGCTGCTTCGAGCCCTGCTATGCACGCTTCGTACTCGGCAATGTTGTTGGTAGCTTCGAATTTCAGGCGTATGGCAATGGGAGTGTAGATGTATTTTGGATCGACAAGCAATACCCCTATACCAAAACCGTGTTTATTGGCGGCGCCATCTTAAAAAAGTTGCCACTTGTTTTCCTCGGTTGCCGGTTGCAGTACAATCCCCCTTCACTTCGTCACACGGGAATTCGGCAAGCTGGTCACTGAACACTTTCCCCCTGACGGATTTTAGTGTGACGTAAGTGATATCATAACCGGCGAGCATGAAGTACCATTTGGCTATTCTTGTTGACATGAAAGGCTTCTCGAAGATGTAGCGGAGCGGGTCCACCTTTGCTACTAGCTTGATCGGAAAAGCTTCCATATAGTGTTTGATCTTTTGAGTGACCCAAACCAATGCTGCACATGACTTCTCTAAGACAGAGTAATTCTTTTTGCCTCCTTGGAATCAGCGACTGACAAAATAAATGGCGTTCTCCTTTGTGGACTCTCGTTGCTCTTGTGCTAACATAGCCCCTAGGGCTTCATCATTGACAGTGAGATAGAATAACAGAGGTTTCTCCTTGTGCAGCGGAACTAGAACAGGAGGGCACGTCAAGTAATGCTTTACTTGATCGAAGGCTTCTTGGCACGCGTCGGTCCATTCTAGAGCCACATTCTTCTTGAGTAACTTGAAGATTGGCTCGCACATGGAAGTGAGTTGGTGCACAAACCGACTGATGTATTGTAGTCTGCCCATGAAACCTTTAATCTCTTTCTGCGTCTTTGGAGGAGGCATGTCAATGATTGCCTTGATTTTGGAGGGGTCTACTTCGATTCCCCTTTCAGTGACCATATAACCAAGAACTTTGCCTCGGATAACCCCGAACGTGCACTTTGCGGGGTTGAGCCTCATCTTGTGTTGACGAAGCCTTTCGAAAAACTTGCGGAGATCGATTAAATGTTGACCATCGGCCCCTTTGGAGTGAATGATCATGTCGTCCACATAGACCTCGATTTATTTGTGAATCATATCGTGGAACAAGTCTGTCACGGCTCTTTGGTAGGAAGCCCCAGCGTTTCTTAACCCAAATGGCATGACTGTGTAGCAAAAGGTACCCCACGGTGTTGTGAAGGCTGTCTTATGTTGATCTTCCTCGGCCTTGAGAATCTGATTGTACCCAGCGAACCCATCCACGAATGAGCGAACCTCGTAGGCAGCAGTGGAGTCGACTAGCATGTCGATATTAGGGAGTGGAAAATCATCCTTTGGGGAAGCTTTGTTTAAATCCCGGAAGTCTACACAAACTCGAACCTTGTCGTTCGCTTTCCTGACTGTCACAATGTTGGCTAACCATGTCGGATATTCGATGACCTTGATGAAACCCAGACTGAGGAGCTTCTCAATCTCTTCTTTGACCTGCAGAGACCATTCTGTCTTGATCTTTCTGAGCTTCTGCTTTACTGGCCTGGCATCTTCTCTGATCGGAATCCTGTGCTCCGCTACCTTTCTGTCTAAACCCGGCATGTCTTTGTATGACCATGCGAACACATCCACGAACTCCCGTAGTAGTGCAGTCAATCTGTCTCTGTCGTCCCCCTTGAAGAAGCTTCCAATCTTAGTTTCTTTTGGCTCTTCTTCGGTACCCAGATTAACAACATGCAATTCTTCGTCAGCCTTTGGACCATTCTCACCACGACTACGGACTTGTTGAGCAAGTTCATTTAAGTATGTTATGTTTTCGTGGTCTATTTCATCATAATTTGAATTGTTATTAACTTGTTCGTTAAGTTCATTATTAGTTAATTCATCATTTATGATGTTTGCAATCTCAGGGTACTTAGAAATATCAAATTTTTCATTAGCAAAGAAAGGAAACACACGCTCGGCTATGGCCTCCAAATCCTCTTGGGTGAGGGTATTAGAGACACTCTCGGACTCGAAAGTAAGTGTGAGCTGCTCTTCCTTTGTTGCTGTGCGGGGTATGCAACCCATTTCTTGGACTAAGAATTCCTCGGATACCACGGGCCCTTTCGTTGAATACCAATTGTTGATCGGCTCGGAGCTTGGCAGGATCTCACTGATAGTCTCGTTCATGATGACGGTGTTATGGATGGCGTTAACTTGGCATTCATTCATCATGGCAAGCTCTTCGAACATGGAGGCTAAATCTGTCAGTTCTTCCCCCACGGCGATTTCTGTCTCGGACTCTATAGTCATCTTCCTCCCCCACCATTCACGGGGCGACCTGGGAGTTGGTTCCCTTTCAGATTTCTGGATCTCACAATCGGAGAAGATTTCGAGGCCGGGCTTTTTGACACCTTTATTGTTAACCCACGACTCGGGAAAGATCATGTATGGAACGTCTTCCCCTTGGCGGACAAAATAACCATTCAACGTCTTGCGGTAAGGCCTTAGATTAGGGACCTCATAACGACGACCTTCTTTACGAGCTCGGGCCTTTTCGTTCTTGATCGCTTGCTCTTGTTTCAAGTTTTCTTTGGAAGGCTCATACCCCAAACCGAAGGTGTTCTTGACAAATGGGACTTGCACGGGATGTAGGATTCCTTGTTGATATTTCCCTAAGCCTAAGTCCATATTCCTCATCATGCGGAGGACTTTGTGATTGCTGGGGGTCCGTGATCTGTTTCCCCCTTCTTTGTCAATGGCGTTGATTGAGACGCCGGAGAGAGTGGAGTCTGGTAGACCATGCTGAACTTGGTGGACGGGCTCACTTTTTCTGTGGATAGTGATGTTTTCAGCCATTACGGTCACTATTTCATCACCATTTCGGATCTTGACACATTGGTGGAGAGTTGACGGTACGGCATTAGCACTGTGAATCCATGGTCGACCCAAAAGTAAGTTGAACGAGGCCGGGATATCAAGCACTTGGAATGGAACGGACATGATCATGCTCCCAAACTCAATGTCTATTTCGATCATACCCATGACTGTACGGGCGGTGCTGTCATAACCTCGGATTACTTGAGTAGAAGGCTCCAAGTCAGAATCCTTAAGCCCCAGTATGCCCATGATTCTACCAGGCATGAGATTGAGTGCGGAACCACCGTCCACTAAGACTCTTGAGACGGGCCACCCCCTTGCTCGTACCTTGAGGTAAATAGCTTCGTTGTGGTTGGAACCAAACGGTGGAAGGTCCATATCGGCAAAGGTGATGACGTTGCTAAAATGAATGTGACCAATCATTGCCGTGAGGTCCTCGGGAGTAGTATCGGGAGAAACTGATGTATCATCGAGATTGCGGATGACAAGATCTCGGTGTTTCTTCGAGGATGCAATGAGGTCCCAAATAGAGATGTTGGCTTGAGTTTTCTTGAGTTGGACAAGCAGAGGATCTTCGGGAGTGTTGTGAGCTTGCGGCTTTTGAGAAGAGGAGCTCGGTGCGGAAGTGGAAGGGTTGCTTGCTATGACTCGACCGAATCGAGTTAGCATGTTGACATTCCCATCTTGCTTCTTTTTCCTATTCTCTAGTACTTCCCTCATTACCTCATCGTAAGTCACTACATAACAAGAATTGTCAAGTTTATTCATAACATTGGGGCCCCCATTCACAATTGGGATTGAATGGGTGGTCCCCTCGAGTTCTCCTATCTCTATTACATTGACATGCTCGTCATTAGTCACTACAAATTCTTTCTTATCTATGAGATCTTGAATGACATTGCGGAGAACGAAGCATTCCTCGGTGGTGTGGCCACTATATTGGTGGTAGCCACAATATTTGTGGTGAGCATGATTGGAGTTGATCATCTTGGGTTGGTACCCTTGCACGGGTGTGACTTGACCCTTTGCCTTGAGGACCTCGAACACTTCGGTTTGAGTCATGCCTTGGAGAGGCGTGTAGACACGGTCACTTCGAGGCTTCTTCCCTTGAGGTGGAGGAACCTTTTTGTAATTCCCCTTGTCAATAGTGACGGCGTTGACCGAGGCCTCTTTTGTGGAGTTGGAAGCGGCCTTGTAGCGGTAAGTAGGAGTGGTCTTCTTGATCTCCTTGAGCAAGTCATCCATGCGTACCCCCGCCTCATACATTTGGGAGAAGTCGGAGTAGCAAGCCCCACTTAGGTGAGTGCGGAGATCAATCGTGAGACACTTGAGAAAGATGTCCATTTGCTCTTTTGTGTTTGGCCTCTCAACAATTTCAGAGAGTTTGTCATTCCATCTCCTTGTGAAGTCGATGAAGGACTCATTGTCTCGTTGAGTAGTGTTCTCTAGCTCTTTCCTTGTGGGCCGGTGAGTGGTGTTGCCTTGGTATTGGTTCTTGAAGGCAAGCATGGCGGAGTCCCAATCAAGACGGACAGTGAGCGGGAGAGTAGCATACCAATCTTTTGCCGCCCCCTCGAGAGTGAGAGGAAAGCATTGAGCCATCACCTTGGTGGAGACCTTCTTTGGAACCATTGCCCAAATATAAGTCTCAATGTGAGCCATAGGACAAGAGTTGCCCTTGAATTTGCTTATGTCGAGCATCTTGAACTTATCGGGAAGAGCGGCCATAGTACTCATGAGGATGGATGATTGATAAAGGCTTGTGTCGGAGCCTTTCCCTGTCACGACCCGAAATATAGGCTCTATTTTATTTGTAATTAAATGATTTTTATTTAATTATTTGCTTATTTATTTATTTAAATTATTATTTTATTTAAATATTTTTGTGTGCAATTTATGTGTTATAATAATTTGTGCCTAGCATTTTACTTGAGTTATTTGGGCTAGTGTGGAAGTGTTGAGTCTTAATTGTTAGTAGGGAGTGTAGTGTTTGTTTGTGTAGTGTGAGAGAGGGGGCCTAAGTGTAAGTTTTTAAAATAAACCCCCTACTCCCTCCCTACACCTTCCCTCACCTCCTTCTCCCTCACCATACTCCACCCCATTTTTCCCAGCACTCTCTCCCTCTCTCATTGGCAAAAAGGTGAGTTCTTCTTCTCTTTTCCTTCTCTCTTCATTTTCTCCTTCTTCCTTTCATCTTCTCTCATTTCTTAAAACATGAAACGTGTTTAGATCGTCGCTAGGATCGCGTAGACTCAAAAAGATTTGAAATCCATCAACTTTGAGAAAATTCAAGTAAGTTACTTTTCCCCCATTTAAATGCTAAAATGTTCATATCATGTTTATATGATGATTAATGTGTTATATTTGAAGTTTGGTTGAGTTTGCAATTTGTTTGGAATTTATGGAGTTTTTGGTTGAAAATGGTGAATTGATGAATACCTTGATTTAATCTTGGGTTTGGTCGATTAAGGGTGTTGTTAAGGTCCCCTCTTTGTTTAAATAATGTTTGGGTACCTTAGAAATCTTGTTGGGAGTGTTGGATTTTGGGTGTTTTGTGTTTTGGGTTGAAAATGGAAGAACCCATGTTGTTCTTCCCGATTTCTGGCGATTCCGGCTTATTGGGCGACCGCCCAAAATAGTATGGGCGACCGCGCATCTTTCTGAGAGTTTTTGTTCTTGTTTTGAGGCACTTTGGGCGACCGCACAACCCATCGTGGGCGGCCGCACAGGTCTCTAAAAAATGCACATTTTGTTAAATTGTGTGACTAAAGAATGCGTTGTGCTCCAATTCTTGGGTGTCCTCCTAGTTGACCCTAGTGATCATTGTAGTACACTTTAGTGATAGAATTGGGTCCTTTGTGATCAAGTTTGTGCTTGAAATTCATTGATTGTTATTTTGGACTTCGAAGCACCTTTATTGTGTATTGTTGGTTCATGTCATCTTCTTGGTGATTATTTGGCTTGATTCCCTACTTTGGAATCCTTTGTTGTTTATCGTGCTAGTACTTTATTACTTAGCCTTTACGTGAAAGTCCAGCTGGTATATTGTGTGTGTTTCGGGCGATGCGAAATATTATGATGGCACAAGCCAAGTCCATTATGATGTTGACCATTGTTTTGCCCAATTATTACCCTCCTCCAGATTGGCCTTGGATGTGAGAAGTGCTAGCTCCTTTGTGTGCATTTTAGCTATTTCTTGGAGCATGACTTTGTGGCATGTCTCCCGTCCCTTGTGACACTTCATTTGGTTATTGGTTCCGGTACCGGGGTTTTCTCTTCGGCTTTCATGCTATTATGAAGATGATGATTTGTTGATTATTGAAGCTGCGCAGCGATCCTTTATTTGGATGTTCCGGTTTGGAAAACCTTGGCTATATCCTTTGTTATGTGTTTATTTCCGCTGCTATCTGTTATATGATAATTGCTATGTGCTATGTGATAATTATTATTGTTTATTGCTTATTGCATCATAGCATGTCATGTAGTTGCATTAGTAACTTATTGAGATTTATCTCACCCCCTTTCCTTTTATCTTTGTTTTTCCTTAACCCCCCCCCCCAGGTGCTAGGGAATAGTCTCGCTGATCACGAGAAAGAGGACGTCGAGGGTGGATCCGTTCTTTTGGGGAAGGTTGATTTAGGTTGGTTCCCATTATGTAAATGTGTAACCATTTTGGGGTAGTTGTACCAAACATGACGTCACTAAGGATTGTATATTTTTATTTGTTGGGAATAAACTTGTGGAAGTTTATGATCGTTGTATTTAGCCTTTATCAAACTTGGTTTTGTAAAACTTTGGATTATCACTTTTGGTATTAAATGGAATTTTTAACTTCGGTATTTTGGAGTTTATTGTTAGAGTCGACGTCCAGATCGCGGTCCCGGGGCCCGCGGGGTCCGGGGTCGCGACATTTCCCATGTTGAGCCCGTTGAATTTTTGGTCGATGTAGGCCATGATAGAATCCACCATTTTGGGCTCATTGTTCTCGGAACTTGGTTCCCCCATTTTCTTGGTGCGGGTGTTGACATAAGGACTCTTGAACAAACCCTCGGTCCATTCGGATTCATCATCATTGTTCTTGTTCTTTCCCTTGGCAAGGTTGGTGAGCTTTTCTTTCATTAGCTCCATTTCGGCCTCGTGGGCCTCCCTTTGGCTGTCGAGGTGGGATTGCCAAATGTCGTCTTTGCTTTGTGCCTCCTTGTTAAGGGTGGAGACTTGCTCTTGGAGGAGTTGGACCATAGTTGAGAGCTGTTCGAGAGACATGGTGTTGCTGCTGCCGGTCATGGTTGGTGTTGGAGCTGTTGGAGTGATCTCTTCACGGACTAACCGATTTGCTGAATCCCGGTAGACTTTGTAAGTACCAATTGAACCTATATTACAGAAGAGGCCCTTGTCAGTCTTGAGTAACACTTGCGGTCCATGAAGAGGCTTAGAGCACACAGTTGGGCACACGACTCGAACCACATAAGAAAAGACTCTTTTTTTTTTTTTTTTATAAGTCGGAGGGAATGAATCCCTTTTGGGGTTTCTAAGAAAATAATGGAATCGTCACACTAGTATATAGACTATCTCGCGGTCCCATATACTCATCGGATTCCATCGCGCTTGTGAATCCTACATGTATCGGGATTAGGCTAAATTAATGTAGTAAAGCATACATGCGGGGACGGATTTTTAGTTTCGTCCAAAATAACCACTTTTTGGGGACGGATTTTTATTGCGTCCCTTTCAACAAGTTGGCATGTATGATTTGAAGACATTAGTTTAGGGAAATCTCGGTACATGGAAACCGACTTGAGTCACGGAGTGTTAGACCCTAACTAGAATTGTGTGGTTTGTGCTCGGCTTGAATATGAGGCTCAAAGGTCACCCCCGGCATGTAGTCTTGAACTACGCCACGGGCTGAGGTTTACCGCTTCGAAAGAGCCAAGGTCTGGTGGAGCTTGAAACATTCTAGGACGGGCCTCGACGGGTTTGGGGTTGGACTTGTGCGACTCGATAGTGAGCAGTTCATAGGAATATGTGCATGTAGTGTGAGGTCTAACAAGTGACAATTTTTTTTTTTTTTTATGTTTTTTTTTTTGAAAAGAAAGAAAAACACACAAAACACATAAGCACATAAAATTACAACTCCCGAATCACCCGTGTGACCGGTAAATAAAACACAAAATTAAAACAGTCCGAGGGTTCAATTCTGTTCTGATGCAGGCAACTGTGCCCACACCCCACTGTTCTGCTCAGTCACTGAAACCTGTTTCTGTTCTGGGAACCAACCCAGAAGCGTCGCCTCTGAGTGCTGATGTGGGACGCGCGCGCATGGCGCAATGCTTATGGGAGGCGCGCGCTTCTGGGGCACACCTGTCAGAATGTCAGACTTTGGACTCAGGGGATTGCCCTGGTCCTATGTTCTTATTGTAACCCCTGCAGAAGTGATTAGTGCAGAATAACAGAAGAAGAAGATGAAGAACATGAAGAAGTGGGCGATTCTGGTTCTTGATGCGGGATGCGCGCGCCTTAGGCTTAAAAGGCCAGACGCGCGCGGCTCCCCCATCAGGAAACAGAATGCCCAGAAAAGATGTAGATTTCGATCAGAACGCAAGTTTAACCCTCAAATTGTCCCCAGCAGAGTCGCCACTGTAGATACCCCGGGGGAACCACGGCTTTGGCTAGAGCGGTGAATTATCCTAGGATGTCTAACTTGTTTTTAGAGTCGCCACCTATGTTTTGAGGAACATAAGAAAAACCTATTGATTGTAGCCTAAATTTGATTACGAAAACAGAGATTCTTTGTTTTGAGGTTCGGGGGTTAGATTACGAGATGGGAAGTACCGAAACACCCATCTCGCCCAACTAAAGTTGGTCTTGCTTGATCAAAATCTACATGAATGAAAATGTTCTTCTTCTTCTTCTTTAAGTCATGAAAAGGGGGATTTAAAATAGGATTTGGAATGTAGGAGATAACTCCTTAACCAACCTCAATGAGATGAGGTGATCATTAGAGTCATGTCCCAAAATGATTTGGGTGATTGCACATTTGATTTGAGTAAAAAAGAGAGAGGAGATGAAATAGAAAAGAAAGGAAAAGATGGACTTTTACCTACAATTTGAAGACCTTCAAGTATTGCTTGATGAAATCCTTGGAGAGCTTTTAGAAAGTGATTTTGGTATAGTTTTCGATGATTTTTCCGATGATTTTTCCGATCCTTGAAAATGGAGGTAAAGAGAGGTTTATATAGGTGAAAGAGGGGTGTTTTTGGTGCCAAAACTCAGTCACCAAGAAATCCTTCCCGGGCAAAATCCTGTAAATTGAGCAAGGGAGAGAATCCTGGCCAGAAATCTGTAACTGACGCCCAGAGGCGCGCGCTTCCTGCTTTGGGGGCGGGAGGCGCGCGCGCCTGGCTCCTCCTGTCGGAGGCACGCGACTCAGAGAAGGCAATTTTGACAGAATGGACTAGAAAGTCAGCCCTGTTATTCAGTTTAGTCCCTGGACTTAACGAAGTCAGTCAGGAACTTAACGGAAGTGACAGAAACTAATGAGAAACACTTAAAATAGGGAGAAACACAAGATCAAATGTGTAATCGGGGTGAGCGGTCCAAGGCGGGGTGTCTACACCCCCTCAAGAGTCAATCTCAACATTTCATCCCCAGCAGGAACAATTTTCCGGTCGCAGTCAACTGTGCCCGCACCCCACAATTCAAAAAGTCAAGTGTGACTCCAAGTGACACGAGACTTCAAAGCAAGATTTCATCAACGGATTTCACTAACGGATTCGTCTACAAAGGTTCACTAACGGCCTCCTCAAAGGTTGACCAACGGCCTCATCAACGGATTTCACTAACGGATTCGTCCTCAAAGGTTCACTAACGGCCTCTTCAAAGGTTCACTAACGGCCTCTCCAAAGTTTCACCAACGGCCTCTCCAAAGGTTCACTAACGGCCTCTTCAAAGGTTCACTAACGGCCTCTCCAAAGGTTCACCAACGGCCTCTTCAAAGGTTCACCAACGGCCTCTACAAAGGTTCACTAACGGCCTCTACAAAGGTTCACTAACGGCCTCTCCAAAGGTTCACCAACGGCCTCTCCAAAGGTTCACCAACGGCCTCTACAAAGGTTCACTAACTGCCTCTACAAAGGTTCACTAACGGCCTCTCCAAAGGTTCACCAACGGCCTCTTCAAAGGTTCACTAACGGCCTCTTCACAGGTTCACTAACGGCCTCCTCAAAGGTTCACTAACGGCCTCGTTCAAAGGTTCACTAACGGCCTCATTCAACATAATTCAGCCGGCAGGTTCACCTAACGGATCATGCCACCCCCCTATCAACAAAATCCGCTCACACAGGGAGCGCACCACTATCTCTCGCAATTTCAAATTCCTACTTTCATCGAGTCTTTGCTTTTCCTTGGTGATGTCCTCGGCGGGTGTTTTTAACTTTCGTCGACGCGTTTTGCTTGGTAATCCACGTCGCCGAGGGGCTCTGTAGACACCCCGCCTTGGACCTCTCACCCCGATTGCACATTTGATCTTATGTTTCTCCCGTTTTTAATTGTTTCTCGTTAGTTTCTGTCACTTCCGTTAAGTTCCTGACTGACTTCGTTAAGTCCAGGGACTAAACTGAATAACAGGGCTGACTTTCTAGTCCATTCTGTCAAAATCGTCTTCTCTGAGTCGCGCGCCTCCGACAGGAGGATCCAGATGCGCGCGCCTCCCGCCCCCAAAGCAGGAAGCGCGCGCCTCTGGGCGTCAGTTACAGATTTCTGGCCAGGATTCTCTCCCTTGCTCAATTTACAGGATTTTACCCGGGAAGGATTTCTTGGTGACTGAGTTTTGGCACCAAAAACATCTCTCTTTCACCTATAAAAACCTCCCTTGTCACGACCCAAAATATAGGCTCTATTTTATTAGTAATTAAATGATTTTTATTTAATTATTTGCTTATTTATTTATTTAAATTATTATTTATTTAAATAATTAGGTGTGCATTTTATGTGTTATAATAATTTATGCCTAGCATTTTATTTGGGTCATTTGGGTTAGTGTGGTATTGTTGGATCTTAATTGATAGTTGGGAGTGTAGTATTTGTGTGTAGTGTAAGAGAGGGGGCCTAAGTGTAAATGTTTGAAATTATTTCCCTACTCCCTCCCTATTCCCCTCACCTCCCTCACCTTCTCCCTCACTCTCACCTCTCCTTCCCAGCACAACTCCCTCTCTCTCCTCCATTGGTGGTAAGCTTCTTCTCCTCACACTTCTCTCTTCATTTTCTCCATCTTCCTCTCATTATTATTCATTTCTTAAAACGTGAACATTGTTTAGACGTCGATAGGATCGCGTAGAATAAAAAAGAATTGAAATCCATCAACTTTGAGAAAATTCAAGTAAGTTACTTTTCCCCCATTTTGATGCTAAAATGTTCATATCATGTTTATATGATGTTTGATGTGTTATATTTGAAGTTTGATTGAGTTTGGAATTTATTGAGAATTTATTTTGGGTTTTGATCAAAAATGGTGAAATCTTGAATGTTGGGATTTGATTCTTGATTTTGGTTGTTAAATGGTGTTGTATGAGTCTTTTTGGACTTATTAGTTGTGTTGGTACATTAGTATACTAGTTTGAATGTTGGATTTTGGTTGAAATATGTTTTGGGTTTGAAAATGGAAGAACCCATTTGTTCTTCCCGATTTCCAGTAGTTCAGAACATTGGGCGGCCGCACAAAACTTCCTGGGCGACCGCACAACTATCTGAAAGCTTTTGGTCGTGTTTGAGGGTCTCTTTGGGCGACCGCACAGTCCCTGGTGGGCGGCCGCACAGTCCTCTGAAAGTTTACATTTTGTTATTTTGTGTGGTTGAAGAACGCGTTTTGATCCAAATCTTGGGTGTCCTCCTAGTTGACCTTAGTGAACATTATAGTACACTCTAGTGATAGAATTGAGTCCTTTGTGACTAAGTTTGTGTTGGAAATTAATTAAGTGTTAATTGTGATTGTTGGAACACTTTAATTGTGCGTGACTGGTACATTTCACTTTCTTGGTGACTACTTGGTATGGTTCCCTACTTTGGAACCTTAAGTTGTTTATTCATGCTAAAATATTATTACTTAGCATTTAATTAGAAACCCATCTAGCATATTTGTTGCATCGGGCGATGGGAAAAATTATAATGGCAAAGCCAAGTCCATTATAATGTTGACCATTGTTTTGCCCCCTTCTTTACCCTTTTCCAGATTGGCCTTGGAAAAGTCAAGTTAGCGTTCCTTTGTGAATGTATCTAGCTAACGGGCATGACTTTGTGTCATGGTCCTTGTCCTTTGTGACACTTTTATGGTTATTGGTTCCGGTACCGGGGTTTTCTCTTCGGCTTTCATGCTATTATGAAGATTATGATTTGTTGATTATTGAAGCTGCGCAGCGATCCTTTATTTGGATGTTCCGGTTTGGAAAACCTTGGCTATATCCTTTGTTATGTGTTTATTTCCGCTGCTATCTGTTATATGATAATTGCTATGTGCTATGTGATAATAATTATTGTTTATTGCTTATTGCATCATAGCATGTCATGTAGTTGCATTAGTAACTTATTGAGATTTATCTCACCCCCTTTCCTTTTATCTTTGTTTTTCCTTAACCCCCCCCCAGGTGCTAAGGATTAGTCTCGCTGATCACGAGAAAGAGGACGTCGAGTGTGGATACATTCTTTTGGGGAAGGTTGTTATAGGTTGGTTTACATTATGTAAATGTGTAACCATTTTTGGATAGTTGTACCAAACAATGACGTCACTAAGAATTGTATATTTGTATTTTGTTGGGCATAAACTTGTGGAAGTTTATGTTAGTTGTAATTGATTTTTATCAAACTTGGTTTTGTAAAACTTTGGATCACTACCTTTTGGTATCAAATGAAATTTTTAACTTCAGTATTTCTCAGTTTTGGTTGTAGAGTCGACGTCCAGCTCGCGGTCTCGGGCCCGCGGGGTCATGGGTCACGACAGTTGGTATCAGAGCTATGGCATTAGCTCTATGTATAAGTCTAGGTGGATTAGTATGACCTAGGTGGGTAGTAGTGTGCGGAGTGATTAACGGTTGATGTCTTATGCAGGTAATTACTCGCAATGTCTGGAAGAAGAAACAGAGGAGGTACTAGTGGGGCACAGAATCAGAATGATACAAGGGAAGAAGCACGTGCCATGTTTCAAGGCATGTTTGAGGCGGCCATGAAGGCCATACATGATCAAGGTCCGAGGGTAGAGCAAGCACCACCCCGTTATGGATTAGAGCAATTTCTGAAGTTGAAACCGGTTGAATTCAATGGGGAGCCCGATGTTAGAAAAGCTGAATTGTGGATTGAGTCGATGGAGAAGATTTATGATGTATTTGGGTGTTCGGATGAGGACAAGGTCCGGTTTGCGGCTTACAAGCTTGTGGGAGCCGCCGAGCATTGGTGGAAAGGTGTTAAAGCTACTTGGGATGATACTCACACGGTGTATGCGTGGGAGTTGTTTGTGCGCAAATTCAAGGAGCATTTCATTCCGGTTGTTGATCAAAACCGAAAGGAGATCGAGCTACTCAACTTGGAGCAAGGATTGTTGTCTATAGCACAATACTCGGCTAAGTTCATAGAATTAGCCCGGTATTGCGACTATTTGGTGAGGACCGAGGAACAAAAGGCTATGAGATTCATTCGGGGATTGAAGACCTCCATCCGTACTCAACTGATTGCTCAACGGATTGTGACGTTCCAAGATGCGGTGGACCGAGCCTATTTGATAGAGCAAGATATTGGGGAACATAAGAGGAAGACCGAGGTGGCCAACCCGAGTAAGCAAGGAGCACAGAGCAAGTCACAACCAAGGATTGAAAATCGAGGTAACTTTGGGGGGCAATCTCAGTCCCGAGGGCAACCGATCCCAAGGAACCCGGGTACCACTTCCGGGAACCAAGGGAGCCTAATTAGGAAGCCTTGTACCTTTTGTCAGAAGGTAGGCCATTCGGAGGATAGGTGTTGGAAAAAGCAAGGCAAGTGCACCAATTGTGGTGAAATGGGGCACTTTGCGAGAGAGTGCACGAGGTACCGAGGACAGTCATCCGGGTCAGGAGTTGGTAATAATCAGGGTCAGAAAAGGGATGCCGCTGGGAAGCCCAAAGTTCAAGGGAAGGTTTATGCCATGAATCAACAACAAGCTACCGATGATCCATCCGTTATTGGAGGTATTGTTTCTGTGTCTAATGTGAGCGCACGAGCGTAGTAGATCCAGGATCATCTCATTCATACATTTCTGTGCAATTTGCTTCTATGTTAAATGCTGCATTCGAGTCTTTACTGTACGTGCTAGAGGTGTCGACCCCTATAGGAGAATGCTTGATTTCTGATCGAGTCTTTCGTGCTTGTGATGTGGTTATTTGTGGTCGTGTCCTTTGTGCGGATTTGGTAGTTCTTCCTATCCAAGACTTTGATGTCATTTTGGGTATGGATTGGTTGAGCAAGTTTCATGCTTCCGTTGATTGCCGTAAGAAAACTGTTACTTTTTCTATTCCCGATGTGCCTAAATTTGTGTTTGAGGCTAGTCCTCTGAGTAGAAAGGTTCGCTTAATTTCTTTTATGAAAGCGAGAAAATTATTGCATAGTGGTTGTGAGGGGTATTTGGCTAGTGTTCTTGATACTAGGAAGGAATCCCCTAGTTTTGATAGTGTTCGGGTAGTCAGGGAATTTCCCGATGTTTTCTCTACCGAGTATGATATGCCTCCCGATCGTGAGATAGAGTTTTGTATAGATCTTTTGCCGGGTACGGCTCCAATTTCGAAAGCGCCTTATAGGTTAGCTCCCGCAGAGTTGAAAGAATTGAAGGTTCAGTTGCAAGAGTTGCTTGATCGAGGGTTTATCCGCCCCAGTGTTTCCCCGTGGGGAGCACCGGTTTTGTTCGTGCAGAAGAAAGACGGTTCCTTGAGATTGTGCATCGATTACCGGAAGTTGAATCAGGTTACGGTGAAGAATAAGTATCCTCTACCGCACATCGATGATTTATTTGATCAGCTTCAAGGGTCCGTGGTTTTCTCTAAACTTGATTTGAGGAGTGGGTACCATCAGTTGAAGGTTCGATCGGAGGATATTCCGAAGACTGCTTTTCGCACTCGTTATGGTCATTATGAGTTCTTGGTTATGCCGTTTGGGTTGACTAACGCGCCGGCCGTATTTATGGATTTGATGAACCGGATTTTCCATCCCTATCTTGATTCGTTTGTGGTGGTTTTCATCGATGACATTCTTGTTTATTCAAAATCTCGAGAGGAGCAGGAGCAGCATTTGAGGACAGTTTTATCCGTTCTTGCGAGGGAGAAATTATTTGCGAAGTTCAGTAAATGCGAATTTTGGCTCGAAAAGGTGTCATTTCTGGGTCATGTGATTTCTAAAGATGGGATTTCGGTGGATCCTTCAAAGATTGAAGCCATAGTGGATTGGAAGAGACCCGAGTCGGTGACAGAGATTAGAAGCTTTCTTGGTTTAGCCGGGTATTACCGAAGATTTATTGAGGGGTTTTCGAGGATTGCTACTCCGATGACGCAGTTGACTCGGAAGAATGTCCCGTTTGTGTGGACCGAGAAATGTGACAAGAGTTTCGAGGAATTGAAGAAGAGGTTGACTACCGCACCGATCTTGACTTTGCCTAATGGGAGCGATGGCCTAGTGATTTACAGTGATGCTTCGAAAGAGGGTTTGGGTTGTGTGTTGATGCAGAATGGGAAAGTAATTGCTTATGCTTCGAGGAAGTTGACCCCTAGTGAACAGAATTACCCGACTCATGATATGGAGTTAGCGGCTATTGTATTTGCGTTGCACAAGTGGAAGCACTATCTTTATGGAGCGAAGTTTGAGATTTTTACCGATCACAAGAGTTTGAAGTACCTTTTCTCCCAGAAAGAGTTGAATAATAAACAGCGCCGATGGATGGAATTGTTGAAGGACTATGATTGTACGATTTCTTATCATCTGGGGAAGGCGAATGTAGTAGCCGATGCGATTAGTAGAAAATCTTATGTGGCTTCGATGATGGTTCGAGAATGGAAAATGCTTGAGGATGTTCGAGATTGGTCTCCTTGTGAATCGAGACATGGGGCTATTTTTGCGAATATTAGAGTATCTCCGACCCTAATTCAAAGGATAAAGGAAGCTCAGAAAGAAGATCCCGAGTTGGTGAAGATAATGGGTAAATTGAAGAAAAAGAACTTCGAGGATTTTTCTATTAGCTCGAGTGGAGTGTTGACTTTCCGTGGTCGTTTGTGTGTTCCGGATGTTGATGGAATTAAACAGAGAGTTTTAGATGAGGGTCAGAAATCGAGGTATACTATTCATCCGGGAAGTACGAAGATGTATCAGGATTTGAAGCAACAATTTTGGTGGGTTAATATGAAAAGGGAAATAGCCGAGTATGTTTCAAAGTGTTTAACGTGTCAGTAGGTCAAAGCCGAGCATCAGAGACCCGCGGGATTACTTCAGCCGTTAGAGATTCCCGAGTGGAAATGGGAGCATGTGACTATGGATTTCGTTACGGGACTACCTCGTACCCGTAGGAAGTATGACAGTGTTTGGGTAATAGTGGATAGATTGACCAAGAGTGCCCATTTCTTGCCTATTGACATCAGATATTCGATGGAGAAGCTTGCGACACTTTACATTGATGAGATTGTTAGATTGCATGGGGTTCCGGTTAGCATTGTGTCAGATCGAGACCTGAGATTTACTTCTAGATTCTGGAAGGCATTTCAGGAAGCCTTGGGTACAGATTTGCGATTCAGTACAGCTTTTCATCCCCAGACCGATGGTCAATCCGAGAGGACTATTCAAATTCTTGAGGATATGTTGCGAGCGTGTTCGATAGACTTTTCTGATTCTTGGGATTCGCACCTACCGTTAGTGGAGTTCTCTTACAACAACAGCTATCAGGCTAGTATCGGGATGGCACCGTTTGAGGCCTTGTATGGAAGGAAATGTAGATCGCCTATTTGTTGGGATGAGGTTGGTGAAGCGAAAGTTTTGGGTATCGATTTGCTTCAGGGTTCAGTTGAGAAAGTTAAAGTTATCCGGGATAGATTGAAGACAGCCCAGAGTCGACGTGGGAGCTTCGTGATGAGATCGAGAGGAAATTTCCGTGGCTTTTTGTTTAAGGTGAGTCTCGTTAAAATTCGGGTCGAATTTTCTTTAAGGGGGAGTGAATGTCACGACCCGAAATATAGGCTCTATTTTATTAGTAATTAAATGATTTTTATTTAATTATTTGCTTATTTATTTATTTAAATTATTATTTATTTAAATAATTAGGTGTGCATTTTATGTGTTATAATAATTTATGCCTAGCATTTTATTTGGGTCATTTGGGTTAGTGTGGTATTGTTGGATCTTAATTGATAGTTGGGAGTGTAGTATTTGTGTGTAGTGTGAGAGAGGGGGCCTAAGTGTAAATGTTTGAAATTATTTCCCTACTCCCTCCCTATTCCCCTCACCTCCCTCACCTTCTCCCTCACTCTCACCTCTCCTTCCCAGCACAACTCCCTCTCTCTCCTCCATTGGTGGTAAGCTTCTTCTCCTCTCACTTCTCTCTTCATTTTCTCCATCTTCCTCTCATTATTATTCATTTCTTAAAACGTGAACATTGTTTAGATCGTCGATAGGATCGCGTAGAATAAAAAAGAATTGAAATCCATCAACTTTGAGAAAATTCAAGTAAGTTACTTTTCCCCCATTTTGATGCTAAAATGTTCATATCATGTTTATATGATGTTTGATGTGTTATATTTGAAGTTTGATTGAGTTTGGAATTTATTGAGAATTTATTTTGGGTTTTGATCAAAAATGGTGAAATCTTGAATGTTGGGATTTGATTCTTGATTTTGGTTGATAAATGGTGTTGTATGAGTCTTTTTGGACTTATTAGTTGTGTTGGTACATTAGTATACTAGTTTGAATGTTGGATTTTGGTTGAAATATGTTTTGGGTTTGAAAATGGAAGAACCCATTTGTTCTTCCCGATTTCCAGTAGTTCAGAACATTGGGCGGCCGCACAAAAATTCCTGGGCGACCGCACAACTATCTGAAAGCTTTTGGTCGTGTTTGAGGGTCTCTTTGGTCGACCGCACAGTCCCTGGTGGGCGGCCGCACAGTCCTCTGAAAGTTTACATTTTGTTATTTTGTGTGGTTGAAGAACGCGTTTTGATCCAAATCTTGGGTGTCCTCTTAGTTGACCTTAGTGAACATTATAGTACACTCTAGTGATAGAATTGAGTCCTTTGTGACTAAGTTTGTGTTGGAAATTAATTAAGTGTTAATTGTGATTGTTGGAACACTTTAATTGTGCGTGACTGGTACATTTCACTTTCTTGGTGACTACTTGGTATGGTTCCCTACTTTGGAACCTTAAGTTGTTTATTCATGCTAAAATATTATTACTTAGCATTTAATTAGAAGCCCAGCTGGCATATTTGTTGCATCGGGCGATGGGAAAGATTATAATGGCAAAGCCAAGTCCATTATAATGTTGACCATTGTTTTGCCCCCTTCTTTACCCTTTTCCAGATTGGCCTTGGAAAAGTCAAGTTAGCATTCCTTTGTGAATGTATCTAGCTAACGGGCATGACTTTGTGTCATGGTCCTTGTCCTTTGCGACACTTTTATGGTTATTGGTTCCGGTACCGGGGTTTTCTCTTCGGCTTTCATGCTATTATGAAGATGGTGATTTGTTGATTATTGAAGCTGCGCAGCGATCCTTTATTTGGATGTTCCGGTTTGGAAAACTTTGGCTATATCCTTTGTTATGTGTTTATTTCCTCTGCTATCTGTTATATGATAATTGCTATGTGCTATGTGATAATAATTATTGTTTATTGCTTATTGCATCATAGCATGTCATGTAGTTGCATTAGTAACTTATTGAGATTTATCTCACCCCCTTTCCTTTTATCTTTGTTTTTCCTTAACCCCCCCCCCAGGTGCTAAGGATTAGTCTCGCTGATCACGAGAAAGAGGACGTCGAGTGTGGATACATTCTTTTGGGGAAGGTTGTTATAGGTTGGTTTACATTATGTAAATGTGTAACCATTTTGGGATAGTTGTACCAAACAATGACGTCACTAAGAATTGTATATTTGTATTTTGTTGGGCATAAACTTGTGGAAGTTTATGTTAGTTGTAATTGATTTTTATCAAACTTGGTTTTGTAAAACTTTGGATCACTACCTTTTGGTATCAAATGAAATTTTTAACTTCAGTATTTCTCAGTTTTGGTTGTAGAGTCGACGTCCAGCTCGCGGTCTCGGGCCCGCGGGGTCCGGGGTCGCGACATCCCTTTACCTCCATTTTCAAGGACACAAAAACTAGGACCGAAAAACCTTGACCTTGACCTTGACCTTGGACTTTTGGCTCTCAATCTCATATTACAATAAACCAAATTTCCTACTTTCAAAGCATTTTCCAAAGGATTTCTCCAAGTAAATCAACAAGAAGTGTTTGAAGTCTCTTGAAGTTTAGGTAAAGCTATTTCTTTCCCCTTCTCAACTTCATCTCTTTTCTCTTTCTTTTTGTATTATCAAAGTGCAATCACCCAAATCATTTTAGGACATGACTCTAATGATCACCTCATCTCATTGAGGTCGAATAAAAGAGTTATCTCCTACATTCCAAACTCTATTTTAAACCCCTTTTATGATTTAAAGAAGAAGAAGAAGAACGTTTATCATTCATGTAGATTTTGATCAAGCAAGACCAACTTTAGTTGGGCGAGATGGGTGTTTCGGTACTTCCCATCTCGTAATCTAACCCCCGAACCTCAAAACAAGGAATCTCTGTTTTCGTAATCAAACTTAGGCTATTATCAATAGGTTTTTCTTATGTTCCTCAAAACATAGGTGGCGACTCTAAACAATCTAAAACAAGTTAGACATCCTAGGATAATTCACCGCTCTAGCCAAGTTGTGGTTTCCCGGGGTATCTACACTAGTATGCTTAGAAGTTAATTCATCATTTTAGGGACGTAGCAATCAA
Source organism: Campanula takesimana (assembly GCA_026119855.1). Taxonomy (NCBI): domain Eukaryota; kingdom Viridiplantae; phylum Streptophyta; class Magnoliopsida; order Asterales; family Campanulaceae; genus Campanula; species Campanula takesimana. Next base: position 415,210 of record JAOWBW010000432.1, on the reverse strand, counting down.
TTGATAATAACAAGCAGGGAAATTTCAAGAGTAAATGTATATTGCAAATAATGTCTCAAGTCTAGAGAGAAGAGAAGGAAAATGACTCTTTTATTTAGATAACTTTATACATACATGTCCAAGTATGGATCTTTGTAAAAATAAAAAGAAATAGTCTGGGACGGACTTTGGTGAAAGTCTAGATCCTACGAGGCTGGAAGACTCTATATTTCTTCTTCTTTTTTTTTTTTTAGGGATGGGTTCCCATGAGGCATGATGATCCGTTTTCTTCCTCAATTGTTGGAGGGGTTGTCGGCGGCATATTCCATGTCTTCCACGTGGAACTTGGGCTCCGTGTCATCGGGAAAGATGTCGCGAGGTCTCCACTTGCCTTGGCGTTGTAATTGCCAGATTCATCTACTCATGAGTTGGGAATTTGCTTTGGCCATCTCCTTTTAGTGATTTCCTTCTGAGGCGCGCAACCTTTGTGCATGACACTCGACGAGGGTACAGACCTCCATTTGATGTAGCCGCCTTTGGGATCCCGAAGCACGGGCTTGTCCTTGTTATTCACGTGGACGGTTGTCTCGGACGCCAATTCAGATGTGGGCTCCTTGGTCGATGTTTCCAATGGACAAGGCCGCAAAGAACTTTAGCATATTAAACCTCAAGGTGAAATTATAACCATGATTTGGGAAGAATGCTTCATTAGCAGATTAGCCTTTTAGGAAAAACTTGATCTTTTATTTTAAGAAAATTCTTTTTCTTTTTTTCTTTTTTTTTTTTTTTTAAGACACACTTTTGTTTTGAGTGAAAGACTCACACACATTTTATGCAAACTTTTGACAAAGCAATAATAATAATCTTATTAAGAAAACTGACAATGGATTCAAAATGGTCACCACATGGCATCAACCGGGGAGTCAAGCCTCCAACTAAACCTAACAGACACCTTTTCTTTTCTTAAGGTCTTATCACACATCCTAGCAATGTACTTTGACTCTTCCTAAGGGGAGGTTGATGGAAGGGGTTTTGAAACTTCATCCTCTGTTATGGCAACCACGGCACCATTCATTTCCCAACCCGGGCATTTAGCCCTTCAGACATTTTATGTGCCACTGATCCTTTCCAAACACCTTCCGCCATTTTGGCTTTACTGATTCTAGGAACCACCACCTTGGACACTGATTTTGTTAACTTTTCCAAACCAGGCTCTCCCATTTCGGGATTTACAACTTCATCAATCAGGGACCCATTTTCCTTGGGGCGGACATCACTCCATTTATCGACCATCGGGGAAGTCACAAATTCGTGCACTTTGACGCTCGGGTCATTGGCTGTGTCGAGGGAGTGGGGGCGTCCAAGCTTTCCCTTCTCAATTAGCTTCGAGATGATGCGTTTTATGGCGGTGAAATCATTGGTATCATGGCCATGGTAGTTGTGGAAGGCACACCTTTTGGTCTTGTCACGACGTTTTTCAAGATTCTTTGGCCGGAAATCTTTGAGGGGCCACATGAGGCCTTGTTTGACCAATCCTTCAAACACTTTGCTTATGGGCATTCCGAAATCCTCAAACTTTGTGAAATGGAGCTTGGCTCGGCCTTTGTCTTTTCTTTCATCATTGACCGGAGCGTGGTGGGGACGAGAATCACCGCGACTCAATGCAAAGGGGTGCTCATCGAGTGTCCTTTCAAACTCAAACTCCATTTGCTTTCTCTTTCCTAACAACGTACCCGACTGAGGTGCAACATGAGGATTCTGTGGAAGTGCATGGGTGTAGGCATACCCATAACCTTGGTTGCTTGCAGGAATGTACATTGGAGGCATGCAATGAGCTTGTGGTCTAAGAGGTCTCCTATTGTAGAAATGATACGGGTCACCATGGAATCTTATCGGGAAATCCGGTGGAAGTCGGTTAGTGATGAATGGTTGGGTATCCACATATGGTCTAAACAGTGACTAAGCTCCGGTGACTTGGTTGATGGCATTAAACCGAAGGGTATGGTATTGTGAGTATGATGCTCGGGGCGTAACCGGTGTGAACAGTGGTTTGTGGGCCTTTTGAGTGGATTGTGTTTGGGGTTTTATAGGAAGTGTCTCATGGGAGGTGTTGGATTTGGGATGAGGCAGAGTGAGGAAGATTGGAGTGAGAGGCTCGTTGTGGATGACGGTGTGTTGGGGCGAAGAAATGGAGGCCTCGGTATTTTGGTGAGATGGAGGGGGCAATCTTTGGTTACAATCCGGAGGTCGGGTAGCTTCCACCCTTTCATTGTGGTTGGTCACTTTGGTGAAGGGCACATCAGTTGTGACATCTCTTTGTCTCATCGACTCATTGGACGGGTTCTGTGTTTCCTTGTGGCTCTTCGTGATGACTTCCTCCGTAGCCCCGGAGGCTTCTAGAGTTTAGAGCGGCTCTCCATTCGTCAGGCTATCCGGGTTGTCTGCAACGTCGTTTCCCAAACTACCATCCATCAAAGCGGTCTTTCTGAGGTACCGGATCGGAGAAGTTGTAGTGACAGGGGAACTTTCTAACTCCACATGCACTAGGCGGCGACATGATGCTCTCTTCCACTTCATCTGAGCTACGGGGAAGACAAAAAGTAGCTTTAGGCTCGGGTAAACACTGGGTGAATGCTCATGCTACTGATGGGGAATGACCGCTAGGCTTAGACCTACGGGGTAAAAAAAGGGGGACAGGATCAAATGGGATCTTAAATCCATCCGAGATTCAAACGGAGGTCTACTTAGAAGGTTGTAACAGACTTCTTGGATGGCAACGGGGGATCCATTCAAAGACTTGACTTCCTAGGGGACTATTCCTAGGGGTTTAGCGGGGACCTAGGGGACAACGCCTAAGGTCTTAATGGGAATCTTAGCGGGGACCCCGGGGACAACGCCTAAGGTCTTGACGGGAATCTTAACGGGGACCTAGGGGACAACGCCTAAGGTATTGACGGGAATCTTAACGGGGTCTCGGAGGACAATGGGGATCCGTCCAAAGACTCAACTAAATCACATAATGGAGGTCTTGGAGGACAACGGGGGTCCGTCCAAAGACTTAACGAAATCCCATAATGGAGGTCTTGGAGGACAACGGGGGTCTGTCCAAAAGACTTAATGCAATCACATAACGGAGGTCTTGGAGGACAACGGGGATCCGTCCAAAGACTTAACGAAATCACATAACTGGGGGTCTTGGAGGACAACGGGGGTCCGTCTAAAGACTTAACGAAATCCCATAACTGGAGGTCTTTGAGGACAACGGGGGTCCGTCCAAAGACTTAACGAAATCACGTAACGGAGGTCTTGGAGGACAACGGAGGTCTGTCCAAAGACTTAACGAAATCACATAACGGAGATCTTGGAGGACAACGGGGGTCCGTCCAAAGACTTAAAGAAATCACATAACGGAGGTCTTGGAGGACAACGGGGATCCGTCCAAAGACTTAACGAAATCACATAACTGGGGGTCTTGGAGGACAACGGGGGTCCGTCCAAAGACTCAACGAAATCCCATAACGGAGGTCTTGGAGGACAACGGGGGTCTGTCCAAAGACTTAACGAAATCACATAACGGGGGTCTTGGAGGACAACGGGGGTCCGTCCAAAGGCTTAACAAAGTGACATTTATTAACGCAAGAATGTGTCAAAGACAAGAAACAAAGAACGGAGCAAGCTCATGCCACGTGCAATTATTTATTCATTCAACATTTAACTCCCCAGCGGAGTCGCCACTGTAAGGATCCCGCCCCCGCGCGTGAAACGCGATAAGTTATGGGGGCGAAAGGCCAAACACGGTTAACATGCCAAAAAATAACGGAGTCGCCACTTTTATTAATTATTTAACCCAACAAAACAAAAAGGTTAGAGATTCCATTAGTTCAGAGGTCAGGTTACACCTTGGGAAGAGTTTCATGTCACCCAATTCGCCTCGGATAGGACCGAGTCTCCCTAGTGTTAGTTAACGAAAGTGCATGTGTGTGTGTGTGTTTTCAAAATGGGAGAAACTGAAAGTTTTGACAAAACCAGTTAATTATTTAACAGAAAAGGTTTATTTTGCAAACTTTCTGGTCAGGAAAGGAAGAAACATGAAAATTCCCTCCCCGGTCAAAGTAGCCGTACGGATGGGGACGGCTCTCCAGGGCATTTTTACAGTTTATCAGAAAACTGTCCAGTTTCAGGCAGAAACAGAGTATTCTGCTGAAACTGGACTGAAATGCTAATTTTCAGTTTGTGATTAACAACAAAACTTTGAAAAGATCATTCCTATTCACTTTGATAATCAAAAGAACCCCAAAAACAAAGATTTGGGTGTGCTCAAAGGCAATCATTAGAGAAATTAAGAAAAGGTGGTGAACATGCCCTTTGGGGCCAAAATGACCATTTGATGAGCAAAGATTGAAACCTTACCATCAAGATGAACTTATTATACAAGATTAAACCTTTAGGACAAAAATATAACATAAATATTAAATCTTTATGTCCCATACTTGATGATTTATGGCTAGGTCATGGTTAGGATGATAAAGATTGAAACTTTATCACCCAATCATGACTCTTATGGCCAAACAAGAACAAAATCAACATGAAATTTAACAAATCATGATCATCCTTAGGTTTTATCCCATAATCACACACTAGGCATGAAGGGAACCTTGAATCACCTTATGATTTGGTTCCAATATACATATATAATAATAATATATAGCTTGAGAAGACAAGACTTGTATAATATACATATATATAGTGCTTGAAATGGACAAGACTTTCAATGAAATGCAAAATGCTTGAATGGACAAGGCTTGCAAGAACAATAAGAAATAACACAATAATGAGTAATAATATGAACAATACTAAAGAGTTTGAGATGAAGAAGAAGATGGGGAGAAGGAGGCTTCACCTATGATGGTTATGCCTATCTTCCTCTCTTTTCACTCAAATATGTGTATCACTCTCTTTCTGCTCTCAAACTGGCAGAGTAACAACTCTCAAAATGTTTTCTCCCCCCTAAAATGATCAGCATGGGGTTCAATTTATAGAGGCTGAGGGTGCCCAACATAGCCGTACGGCTAGGGACCTCATGTGCCCAAACCATCCGTACGACTCGACTTGGCGAGCTTCTGGATTTTTCTAAGTTTAATTCCAGTTCAGTCCTGGAATATTAGGTTTATCCTAGTGAGGTCCTGGCCCATTGGTTTATCCCTAAATGGTACCAAGAATTCCTCTAAAGTAGGTCGATTTCAGATTGGGGTACTTACATGCACCTTTTCTTTCACCAAGTGACAATCTATTTCTATGTTCTTTGTGTTGGGTTTCGAATTAACATGCGCAGCGGAATATAGCATTTAAAATTTTATGAAACCCAAAGCCCATAGATCCATTCATATGATTAAATCAAATACAACAATATGAATACTAGAAAACTAACCTTGTGGTTCTTGTTCTTGTTCCACTATTGGTTCAATGTCATTTTCTGGGTCTCGAATCTCTTCAAGATTTATTTTACTCCCACTGATTTCTTTGGAGAGAAACTCTTTCTCTAGAAAGACACCAGTTCGGGCAACAAAAACTTTGTTGTCCTCACGGTTGTAAAAGTAATATCCTCTAGTTTCCTTTGGATATCCCACGAAAGTACATTTGTTAGATTTGTGTGCAAGTTTGTCAGAGACAAGTCTTTTGACAAAGGCTTCGCAACCCCAAATCTTCATGAAAGATAAACAAGTTTTCTTTCCGCTCCACATCTCATATGGAGTCTTTTGAACCGATTTAGTTGGAACACGATTTAGTGTGAATGCAGCGGTTTCTAGAGCGTAACCCCAAAAGGATATTGGAAGATCAACTTGACTCATCATTGATCGAACCATGTCTAACAAAGTCCGATTTCTCCTCTTGGACACACCATTCCATTGTGGTGTTCCAGGTGGAGTCAATTGTGAAACTATTCCACAATTCTTTAGATGATCATCAAATTCATGACTCAGGTATTCTCCACCTCGATCTGATCGAAGTGCCTTAATACTTTTTCCAAGTTGTTTTTCTACTTCATTTTGAAATATTCTAAATATCTCAAATGCTTCACTTTTATGTTTCATTAGGTAAACATACCCAAATCTACTATAATCATCAGTGAAGGTTATGAAGTATTGAAATCCTCCCCTAGCATTGCTACTTAATGGTCCGCATACAGCGGAATGTATCAACCCCAATAAGTCGCTTGCCCTTTCACCTAACTTGGTAAAAGGTGTCTTAGTCATTTTTCCAAGAATACACGACTCACAAGTATCATATGACTCAAAGTCGCATGAACCCAAAAGTCCGTCCCCATGAAGTTTTGAGATACGCTTCTCATTAATATGACTAAGACGGCAATGCCACAAATAAATATGATTTACATCATTAGGTTTAGATTTCTTATTTATATGATAGACATTGTCATTGTTTTCATTCTTGACATTCAATACATAAAGGCCAAGCACATCATTTAAATAAATAGAAAATTTCTTATTCTTAATAAGAAACACAAAACCTTCATTATCCAAACAAGAAATTGAAATAATATTTCTACTTAAATCCGGAACATAATAACAATTGTTCAAAACAAGAATTAATCCGGAAGGTAAAGTGACTTCATAAGTCCCTACGGCTAATGCAGCAACTCTTGCTCCATTCCCCACGCGTAGGTCTACTTCACCTTTTTTTTAAGTAGTTTCCTATTCTTTAGACCCTGCACATTTAAACAAATGTGAGAACCACATCCGGTATCCAATACCCAAGAATCAGTGGTAGAAAGGAGAATATCTATCATATAGATACCTGAAGTCGACGCAGTCTTGCTGCTCTTCTTCTTCTTTTGCTCTTCCAAGAAAGCCTTGCAATTACGTTTCCAATGACCAATTTCTTGACAATGAAAACAGATTGCATCCTTTTGTGAATCGGGTTTTGCCTCAGAAGCCTTGGCAACCTTTGCCTTGCTTATCTTGGGTTTGACAACTTTCTTACCCTTTCCTTTGGCATTAGCCTTCTTCCCATCATGAACCAAGAGCACGGGAGAACCTTTCTCCGCAATCTTCATCTCCGCAGTTTTAAGCATCCCATGCAACTCGGAGAGATTCTTATCCATTCCATGCATGTTATAATTCATCACAAACTGATTATAACTTTTAGGCAATGAATTAAGAATGAGATCCGTGGCTAGCTCCAATGGGATTGGATAGCCAAGTTTCTCAAGGTGCTCTACATAACCTTTCATTTTCAGCATTTGAGGACTCACTTGTTGCCCTTCATTCATTTTGAAAGTAGTGAATGCAACAATGGTCTTGTACCTCTCTTGCCTAGCTTGCTCTTGAAACATGGCTCTTAACTCTACGCCTATCTCATAGGCTTCCAAATGTTCCAAACTTTGTTGGAGTTTTGAGCACATGGTAGCAAGCATGAGACAGCTTACATCTCTAGAATCATTACGATGTTTCTTGTAACTCTCTATTTCTGCCCTAGGAGCAGTAGGTTCTGGTTCAGTAGGAAGTGGCCCATCAAGAATGTACAACTTATCTTCTTGCCTTAGAACAATTCTTAGGCTACGGATCCAATCCATAAAGTTCGTACCATTCTCTTGGAGCTTATCCTTCTCAAGGATCGACCGCAACGAAATTGATTGAGTGTTAGTAGTCATTATCTACAATTATGCAAAATTTCCAAAATTTAAAAAGTACCAATTTTTCATTAAAGAAATAAACAATGTATTTTCAAACAAAATACTCCCACTAAATTATATAACCTTCATATACATCCAATGTATAATATAATTTAATTGTGCTAAGATCCAACTTTAATTTAACTTTTGAGTCCACGGAGGTGGACCGCTCAAAACTAAATTAATTAGGTAGACAATCATGTCAATCATATCCCATATGATTCTTAGATCCTTTTATGACAATCATGTCAATCATGTCAATCATATCCGCAAGGTTCATTAATTAAGTTTAGCCACTAAATTAATCTCCATTAATTTAAGCATAATATTTATGTGTCATTAGTTTCTCTATAATTATGAGGATGAAACTCTTTGAACTTTGGTTATCTTCTTCCAAATCAAGACAACAAGAAGTGCGGCCGAAACTAAGCCATAAGGCATCCACAATTCCGCACTAATTCAAGAAACCAAGAAAGTAGTCCATATGGCCGAAACTAAGCAATGATGGTCTCGATAAACGTAGGCCAATTGCATCCACAATTCCACATGAATTTCCAATCATTGAATCAAGAACTTTGTTTCTCAATTTTAGCAATTATGAACTCTTCATAATTCTAACTTCGTTTTATCTTTGAAACTTTGATTGCGATCAAGTTTGGGAAACACAATCTCGATGAACGCAGATTAGCCATCCAAACCTTGAACCAATCTTAGAATCACAAGATCAAAACAAATAGGAAAATCAAACCCCAAGATCCACACCAAAACCAACTGCCCAAAACCCGCTCCAGATCAGCAGGTCTGGCCGGTATTGTCACTGATTCGGTTGGACCCCATCAAAATTCCAGAATCTGATTCTGATCAACTGTGCGGTCGCCCACGAAAATCTGTGCGGTCGCACAAACATGTGCGGTCGCACAGTAGCATCAGACGAATTTTTTTAAAGTTCGGAAATTTGTCTCAAAATTGTTTTCCCCGATTATTAAAACCATGATCCAATAAGAATTAATAATCAAACAATTTAGAATCCATCATAATATTTATTGCGATTGAATCGTGCGATTAAAGTTGTAAAACAATAAACCACATAAAATCACATAACACATAAACATTATATAATCCAATATTCATATCATGCTAGGCACATAAACAATTTATATACACACAACATGATCTAGGTATTGTATTAATCAACATGAACGGGGCTCTGATACCACTGTTGGGTTTCGAAGTAACATGCGCAGCGGAATATAGCATTTAAAATTTTATGAAACCCAAAGCCCATAGATCCATTCATATGATTAAATCAAATACAACAATGTGAATACTAGAAAACTAACCCTTGATGACTTTAAATTTGGTCTTTAATCTTGGTGGAGAACTTGAAGCTTTAATCACAAAAGTAAGAACATGAACTTTGAAGATGATAAGCTTCACCCTCTAGCGGTATCCACACTACGAACGAATATCAAGAACACTTGATCTTGGTTGCTAGACCAAAATTGTGAAACACGTTTTCACAATTGATATGAACTATATGGAATATTGGTTTGTGTATTATTTTGTTCTTCAATCAAAGATGTCTTAGAACAAAATAAAATCTCTCAAACTCTTTGGAGACTTGCCTAAAAGCATTGGCTTTGATTCTGGCCGAATTTGGCTGTTTATATACAAGTTAGACCTATTCCAAATACGAAACTTGTGTCTAAACCCGTCCAAAATTATTTTCCAAATCAAATAAGGAAACCCGTTCCGACATAGTGTGCGGCCGCCCAAAACAGCTGTGCGGCCGCACATCTATCTGGAAGGTTTCTGGTACTAACTGACCCAAACTGTGCGGCCGCCCAACCCATAGTGTGCGGTCGCCCACTTGTCCAGATTCCCATAGTTTCCAAAATTCCAATATAATCCTTATTTAAGATTCGTTCTATTGTGTGTGACCCTCTAGGATTATACTAAGTTGGCAATGGGTTCAAACATGAGACCATAAGATATGATTAGGTTCTAGCAAACCGTCATACCGACCCAAATAGTATAACTAGATACAAGTTCGCATTCCTTTATAATATGTCATAATCCCTTTGTCCACGATCTCATTGAACACAAGTGATGGTCAAATGGTCAACTTGTCTTTGTTCAATACTTCCTCGATCCCGAATATGTTGATAATCCAAATGACATTGATCTAATCAATTCATTTGAGTCCGGCCGAACATTTTCATCAACATCATTCCTACGAGAGGCCTAAGCTTGAGATCTCTCCGCAGAGGGACAAATCCATTTAGCTTATTACTCTTCCCTACGTGAATCCGATTATGCCAATCATACCCTTTATAACTACCCGATTAAAGGTAGCATTTGAATATGTCAAACATAATGTTCATCAAGTGGAAGACTATAATAACTTCATGTCTAAGGATTCAAATGACATAACTAATATGAGATATATGTACGACATAGACCATGACATAAATCTCATATAGCGGGTCATGTCCAGTACCTTGTTCCAAACAAGTTCCCATAAATCTAACATGATCATCCCATGATCATTTAGCCTTTATACTAGTGCTTAACAAGTACTAAGGACGGAGATTATTATAAGTAAACATGAACATCAATAACAATCAAAACATTTCTTTATTGATATGAAATAAATGATAACAATTACAACGTTTATTAAACGTGCCTAGGGCACCACTACCAACACTTTGTTCTTTTATGATACATATGATTAGAGACAATGTGTTAGGAAAATATATTGTCATAGTGTAATTAAACTGGAGTAACATCGGTGATACCAAAATCCTTGAGTATTGTCATAATTGACGTAGTTTTACAAGAAGCATTAGCGAGACTTTTGTACTCAGCTTTTGCATAACTTCTAGACAATGTAGATTGCATTTTGGATTTTCATGTGACAAGACAAACACCTAGCAAAACACAATAGGCAGAAAGTGATTTATTGATTATAGGACAAGCTCCCCCAATTTGCAAAACAAATGACCGAGGGAACCAAATAACTAAGATGAAAATAAAATGATCCTTGTCCCACTGTGCCTATGAGATACCTCACAAGTTTAAGGGCAATACGTATATGAGGTTATTTGGGAGAAGCCATATATTGGTTGAGAATATAAGGACATGAGTTATGTATGGTTTGGTGATTGAGGTATATAAGTCTCCCTGTAGATACCCCGATCTCGCACCCCTTATCAAACCCTTTTTGAATGGTCTAAACCCTAAAATTGACCTAAGCCCTCGATTTGGCTATGCGGGTGTTCCGTAAGCTTTATCGGTGCATCGAATGGATAAACGGACTTAAAATTCATGATCAGAGCGAAAAAACGAGTAAACAAGCATGTACTTCAATTTTTGAGCTGCGGGACCCGAAACGGAGCCCGCACACTTAGAACTGCTCGTTATTATCCATTCTGTGCATTAAAAATATATTATTGTCATTCCTTGCTCATTAACATATTTCAGATAGATGTACGTGACCACAAGATTATTTCAAGCAACTTCCATGTGGGGACCGTGGACAACCAGGACACCGTTGTGCGCACACTCGGACAAAACATGGACTGTTGCGGAACCAATACCGGAGCAGGAATTGTGATCATCTACGTTGAAAATTCAAGGCATAAATGATGATGACCAACCACCATCCAGCTAATGGGAGCAAGTAGATGGCCAATCAAGTAGGTCATGGTCCAATCAGAGCGCGACACGTGGCAAAACCAGATCCCCCTGGAAGCCAGTCCAAGCCGTACGGCTGGTTTGGGAGGTTCAGACAGCAGTTTGTTCTTCAGCAACTTGGCCACAAAAGTCTTGATTTTGATCATTCCCAGCTACAAATGGACGGGGTAGCCACCCCCTAAACTGACTCCTAAGCCTAGCAAGGGTGGCCTAAGGTCATTTCCCACCTCCCTCCTTCATATACTTACCTCCCTCATCCATTTTATCATAAGGAGAACACACACACTTCATAGAACACTCCCATTCACTCTTGTTCTCTCTAGCACTTCCAAGAAGAACTCTCACCACTCTCAAATCTCAGTCCATAGACCACCACATCACCACCATAACACCACCCTAAACACACACCAAACACAAGCAAAAACAACCCACTCAAACACTCTTTCAATCTAAGGCAAACACCTTAAGAAAAGCAACAAAAAAGTCTTCCCTTGGAAGCAAAGGAAGCACATCTAGGTAATCTCTTGTTCTTGTAAAGTTCACCTATGTAAGATGTAGTTGATTATGTAATATGTTGAGAGGTCTAGCCACCATGTTAGGCTAGACCTCCATTTGATGTCCAAAGATACAATGTTGATGTTCTTGTTGTTCTTCTCCCTAAATGATGATAGATCTTGATCAAATGCTTAAATGGCTGTTTTTTTGTGTTGTTAGTATATATATATATGCACACACAAAGTTTCATGCCCACATCACTTCATGTAGATGAGTTTTCATAGGTGTTTTCATGCCATTTACATTTTTCCAGCAGTCTGTCAGTCTGTATCTTTCTGTCTTGTTGCTCTCTTTATGCATAGCAAACGTGGTTTTTGGTCTTATACCACAAAATATGGTTTTTTCTAGACAAAAATAAGAAAATGAGCATGTAAATATATTATTTTTACCCTGGGTGAAAGGGATTCTTTCCATTTTTTGTTTCAACTCTCTGTTCTCAGATTTACATATCTCCTGTTCTGACACCAAAATGTCAGAGGTGTTTTGTGTGACTTAAACTTGCTTGATGGCCTTGAGACTTTCCAGATATAAACTTTGATATGTTAGTAATAACTTTCATGTTTAGTGTTTTCCATGATTCCCCCGTTTTCATGATGCAAAAGGTGAGTCTTTTATGGATGTATGAATGTCTGTCAGATCTGGCTGTTGAAATTTCTATCTTGCATGCCTTATTTGGACACCATAACATGCTCCTAAAATCAGAGGAAAATTCATGGTTGATACTTGATGTGTTAGGGAGTTTTCCTAACTTTCACTTTCCAGATTGTGCAAGCATAAGAGCAGGTACACAAAGAAAAGAGCGCAGCAGTCCCTAAAATCTTTGGGGACGGTGTTTGGACATTCTTTTTTATGGGATTTGTTTCCCTTTTTTTTTTTTGTTCACCATTGTAAATATTAATCCCCCACCCCCTCTTTGTGATCTCCTTTACTGGATATGAATGTTAAACCATTTTCAAAACCAAGTGTGAGTCCACCCAAACCGACTCTCATTTGTGAATTAAAACAAACATTCCTAGAATAGGAAGACTTCCTCTTATATCAAATCACCATTTTTGTAAGGGCGTAAAATCAAGGTAAAAGGCATAAAATGAATCTACGTGGCATGCATGCTAGAGACCATCATGGGCGAGGAGAGTGCCTAACCCCTTCTCTTCTCGTAACTTAGCCCCCGAACCCACTTTCTCTAAAAAAGGTTTTATCTTCGTTTTTCCTAAAATAAAATGAGGTGGCGACTCTTGACTGTTTTGATTCCATCGAGAGGAAACCATTGTGTGGGAACCGAGCGCATTTCCAAAAGCGCATTAGCACGAGGCATCACCCGAATCGCCCTCGCGGGACGATCATTTCAGTGCGGTTTGACCTTCGAGCGCGGGCTCCCACAGTGGCGACTCTGCTGGGGAAAGTCTTAAGTGGGCTAGACTCTAATCTTTGTGTGTGCCATGCTTTATGTGCCTTTGCTTGGGTTGTATTTCACCCTCTTATTTGTATATATATGCATGCGTGGTGGGTGATTCCCTTAAAAAAGAAAAAAAAATAAAAAATGGAAAAAATAAAAAAAAAGGAAAGAAAAGGATTTTCTTGTTTTCTTTGCTTGCTTTCAAAATCATTTTTCGAACTCATAGATACCTCACGTACATGCACGTTTTTGAAAGTAACGTCTCGTAGAACCGTACAAACCCGAGAAGGTAACCTGAGGGTATAAGGGAGCTCATTGGACTTCCCTATAGGGCCCGCGGTGTACATTCTCACCCCAAAGCGCGCCTATTAGTCGTTGCGATGGGTGTAAGCCAATCTTCCCCGTTACCAAGCCACGATGTCAATGTTTTCGAAAAATGACACGTCCCAGACTTCATGCCGGTTTTTGTCTAGCAATTTCACCTCAATCCTATGCATTTCCCAAAAGGTCATAAACAACCTACATTGTGGAAATTCATTGAAATGCTCGGATTGACTTTAAATAGTCAAGACCCTCCCTTAGACCGTAACCGAATGGTGGATCCACGAAAGAGTATAGGCCCTTCGCTAGGGGCTTGGACGGCCAATAGTACAGGTGCAAAACGTTGGTCCTATACTTTGGAGACGGTATCCACTATTCCAAGATTTCATGCGAAAATGTGTCAAAATAAAGCAAGTGCTTATCCGGCATTCTAGGTTTGATTTTGTGATTTTTGAACTTCTTTTGAATCAAGCTCAAAAAATCTCGATCCTTTCCACTCTCTAATCAGCCCTATACACCATCCCTTCTAGATACTCTAAACCTGGCATCTGCTTGGAGAGGGGGAGTTAGAAACCGCAAGGGAAGGTTGATCCGAGTTACCGAGTCAGTGCCCGTTATCGAAGAAGCTACTGCAATGGCCGAAGAAGGGAATGATCAAGCCTATGTGCCGCCACCGGGTCTTCAAGCATGGTTAGAACAGAATGTGTTGGGTCAGATGAGAACTCAGCAAGACGAGTTACTTGCTACGCTTGTTCAGATGCAGAATCAGAATGGTAATGGGGCTCCTAATGGCAACCCCAACGGAAATCCCAATGGCAATCTGAATGGAAATGACAATGGTAATGGGGCTCCTAATGGCAACCCCAATGGAAATCCCAATGGCAATCCGAATGAAAATCAGAATGGTAATGGGGCTCCTAATGGCTTCCCCAATGGCAATGGCAATCCTAATATGAATGGAAATGGCAGCGGCATCCCCACCGTGAACTTGAATCCCAATGGTAGTAACACCAACGGTCATAATCATCACCAAGGTGTCCATCCTCATGGTCATGTGGCTCATCTAGACTTCAGTGGCCTCAATCACAACTTCATCCCGAATCAAGCAAACATTGTGGTGAACCCATCTCAGTATCCACCCGATCATAATGCCTTTGCTCAGTATATGCAAACTATGTATCTGAATCAGCAACCCAACGCCTATGGTGCGTTTGCTAGTGGTGTCTCTCCATTCAACCAAGGAACTTCCCAGGGGCAAGATCCTAACATGGTCCGCCAAATGGAAGCATACTATGAAGGGGTCCCATATGTACCTCTTACTAGAGCTGAGATTGAAATGAATGAAATGAAAGAAATGTTGAGAAAAGTCATGAATAAAGGAGAATTTTCTGCAGATTCCTTGAAATTATCGCCATTTGCTGTTTTGCCTCCTAAATTCAAAATGCCCGATATGGAAAAATTCGATGGTACGGGGTGCCCAATGGCCCACCTGAAATCTTATGCTCATGCAATGCAGTCTCGTGGGGCTAATGTCAGTGCTATGGCCTCCAACTTCCATTTGACTTTGGTAGGAGCCGCTAAGCAATGGTTCATGACTGTGGATGCCAATTTGGTTGATAATTGGGGAAAGCTTGTGGATTAATTCCAAAAGCGATACAAAGATAACTCCAACTAGGAGAAGAGCCGCCGTGATCTTGATTCGTGTGCTCAGCGTGAGAAGGAATCGTTCTCTGAATTTGCAAGAAGGTAGAGGAAGAAAGTCGCTCAGACTCTGGAAAGGCCCGACAGTGGCGAGCAAACTCGCATTTTCCTCAAGAATCTTCAACCAGTATATGCGGATAAGATGAAATATCTCCCATTTCCGGATTTTGCTTCTATTCTAGATGTGGGTTCCCGTATCGATGATGATGTCCGAACTGGGGTGATCAAGCTAGATCCTTCTCCTAGCTCCTACAGGTTCCGACCTACTGCTAAAACCCCGGCGCCAGTTGTGAACAATGTTGCCATGACTCCCGCTCCCTTTTGGAGCAACAATGTGGGACCTAGCCGGAACAGCTACAATAGGGCACCCCCGTGCTATAATCAAGACGGGTCTGTGAATTCCATCAACAATTAGCAAAGGAATGGTAGAAATCGGAGGGAAAGGCAGTTTGATAAGTTCAACGCTCCGTTGTCCACTATTTTCCAAGGATTAGTCGCCCAAGGGGTATTGAAACCGATAGAAGGATACCACCCGCCTAATCCACCTCCTAAGAATTGGGACGCGAGCAAGTATTGTGCATACCACGTATCACCTGGTCATGCGACGGTCGATTGTTGGAATTTGAGGCATACTCTGCAAGACATGATTGACGATGGGCTCATTCAGAAACCACCCCAACCGAATGTGGTGACTAATCCCTTGCCGGGAATCCATATGATCGAATTTGAAAAGGACTACTCAATGGCTAGTTTCATAGTCCCAAAGAAAGCTTTGGATTACACCGTGACCCCTGTTATTTCCGAAGACTTTGAGTGCCACATGATCTCTTGGGATTCAATCTTGTCTAGTGCTAAAGCCGTTGAGGAACGAAAGGCCCCTCTTGAAAAGGCCACTTGGATTGGTGGAAACGTGAATCATCTCACTTGCTCAGGGAGAGCCTATCAGTCTTTGAATCCTGAGGCGAGCGAACCTGGAAAGGACAAAGAAGGAACTTCCGCCCAGAAAGAAAAGGTCGCCGAGAACCCGGTCTTAACTCAGTTAAAGAAAACCCAGGCTAATATATCCATTTGGGGTTTGCTTTCATCTTCTCAAGGGCACCGAGACACTCTGGTTAAAGCTCTCACTCAAGCTGTTATCCCAATCGAGACGTCTCCCAATGACCTTGTCCACATGGTCGGCAACATTCATTTTGGGAACATTATCACTTTTACTGACCTCGATGCACCGAAAATTGGCCTTAATCATATTGAGGCTCTGCACATCACAGTTGGGGTTGGAGGTGAGCACTTAGCTCGTGTGTTGGTCGATAATGGCTCTTCGGTCAATGTTTGCCCCGTGCATGTTCTCGCAGATTTGGGAATTAAGATAACTGATTTGGTCCCGTCTTCTCAAGTGGTCCATTCCTACGATAGCACCAGTCGCTGTGTCTTGGGTGTTATCTCCCTCACTCTTACCATTGGCCCTCTTGTTATGCCAATTGAATTTCAAGTGATCGACATCAAGTCCTCATTCAGTTTACTATTGGGACGCCCTTAGATCCATGGAGTGAAAGGGGTAGCTTCTTCTTACCATCAATGCATCAAGTTCATTCACGACAATCATGTTGTGGTAGTTCACGCCCAGGATGACACGCAAGTCAACGACCTCCCGATCTTAGGAATTGAGCACAAAGATACCGGTATTTTCTTGAGTGGTTTTGAGGTGATCCCACAAGCTCGGATCCATACTATTGACTATGTCAAAGAAACCGATCTGATTGGGGGAAGGAGGACCAAGTATGGTGACGCGATGACCTTGAATATGGTCAAGAAGATGAATTTCTTACCTATGTTGGGACTCGGGAAAGAGCAACAAGTGTGTATTGAAGCTATCAAAAATGATGTGCCTGTTTTCATTCCTCCGTTTGGACTCGGCTACAAGCCCACTCCTGCTGAAATTGCCAAAGCCTTGCGTGAAAAAAGGGAGAGGCAGAATGCCATCAAGAGGGGAAGGACCTATGAGCTCCCACCACTCCGTCCCTATGAAAATCCTGGAAGGGATACTTTATTCGCAAGAGCGAAAATGTGGCCCATGTTATGCCCCTTGAGCCGACTAGTGGCATGGACGAAAAGCCTCGCGCGGGATGGGAAGTATTTGATGATGTGAAGTTGTTCGATGAAAGCCTTGATTTGGACGGTTCCTATAAGCAACATGGCCCGTTTCCTCCGTGGAATATCGATGAGGAGGATGATGTCTTCGCATTGTTTGAAGGATTTGGCTTTGAAGACGGATCTGTGGTTATGATCGAGGATGGCACCGCAGAAGCTTATGACCCGGTGAAGCACCTCAAGCCGGCAGTGGCACCACTTAATAACTGGTCCAAAACCACTGGCCCGCTCGCTACTGTTGACGTGCTCGTGAAGCAGTTTGGATATGTTCACCCAGAGGGACCGGCTTTTGAACCCTTTGTACTCTCTGATGTTGTTTCTGGGACTCCCGAAGAGGGCCTCACTGTCGAGGACCTCGACGCGGTCGCAGAGCTTGTACTCCCCTCTGTCATGAATGAAATTTCCTCTATTTCCGCTTACTCCTTGGTTGCCAATATTTTGAATAATGATTTAACAAATGAAAATTTAATAACAAATGAAGTTAATCATGAATCTTTAAAAGACGTAAGCCAAGATGAAAAAGATTATTTAATTGAGTTAAGCAGGTTAGCAAAGCAGCGTGGGGAACGAAAGTTAGAGGCCTGTGAGGGAGATTTGTCTACTGTCAATCTGGGGCTGAACGAGGAGGTCAAAGAAATGAAAATTGGAAGCTTCATGAAAGGGGCTGACAGGGAACAGTTGATCTGTTTGCTCAAAGAATTTGTTGATATGTTTGCTTGGTCATATGAAGATATGCCTGGGTTAGATTCGATAATTGTGGAGCACCGAATTCCCACCTTTCCCGACGCCAAGCCGGTTAAACAGAAACTACGCAGAATCAAGCCGCAGTGGGCCCTCCAGGTTAAAGAAGAGATCGAGAGGTTGCTGCAAGTGGGTTTCATCCGAGTTGTGGAATATCCCCAATAGTTGTCCAACATGGTCACAGTCGAGAAGGCGAACAGCAAAGTCCGGATATGTGTTGACTTCAGAGACCTCAACAAAGCTTGCCCGAAAGATGATTTCCCGTTACCAAATATTGATATTCTGGTTGACTCAGTCGCAATGCACAAAGTGAAGTCATTTGTTGATGGAATGGCGGGTTACAACCAAATTAAAATGGCGGTAGAAGATCAAGAGAAAACCTCCTTCATCACCCCGTGGGGGACATTCTGTTACACTGTGATGCCTTTCGGTCTTAAAAATGCCGGAACGACTTATCAAAGAGGTGCTACAACTCTTTTCCATGACATGATCCACAAAGAACTTGAAATCTACGTGGATGACATGATTGTGCACTCAGTCGAAGAAGACGCCCAACATCTGGTTGACCTCAGAAAATTCTTTGAAAGGCTGCGGAAGTATCACATGAAGTTGAATCCTGCTAAATGCACATTCGGTACTGTCCGAGGCAAGGTCCTAGGTTTCCTGGTAACAGAAAGAGGGATTGAAATCGACCCCGACAAAATAAGGGCCATCACAAAAATGCCCCAACCTCAGACTCAAAAGGAGGTAAAGGGTTTCTTGGGAAGAATTCAATATATCAGCAGATTCATACGGCAGCTAACCACGATGTGTGAGCCGCTCTTCAAGCTCCTAAAAAAGGGTACCGATCGATCCTGGGATGAAGAATGCCAGATTGCTTTCGAAAAGGTCAAAGAATACCTGACAAGCCCACCGATCTTGGCCCCACCTCATTCGCACAAACCTCTGCGGTTGTACCTAACCGTCACTGACACTGCGGTAGGAGCAATGCTTACACAAGAAAAAGAAGGCTCCTGGGTTGAAAATGCAATTTATTTTGTTAGTAGAAAGCTGCAAGGGAGTGAATTGAACTACTCAGGATTGGAAAAGGCCTGCACCGGTTTGGTTTGGGTCTCGCAGCGGTTAAAGATTTATCTGCAATCCTTGCCCGTTCAGATCATATCCCGAATGGATCCAGTAAAGTACATCCTCGAAAGACCAACCATGTCCAATCGAGTAGCCAAATGGGCTTTTCTCTTAAGCGAATTTGATATGACTTACACAACGCCTAAGTCCATTAAAGGAAGGGTGATAGCAGACCAACTTGCAGATTTGGCTCTTGATCTCGAGCCCGAACCAGAAGCACAGTTTCCCGATGAAGGAATCTACGCTGTTGATTGTTCAGAAAACAAGTGGCAACTCTTCTTTGATGGGGCTGCCAACAAAAGAGGTTTCGGAATTGGAATTTTGCTCATTGATCCAAGCGATGCACACACGCCCATTGCTATCCGGTTAGACTTTAACTGTTCAAATAACACAGCGGAGTATGAGGCTTGCATGACTGGCCTTGAAGAGGCGTTAAACAGAGGGGTCAAAGAAATTGAAGTGTTCGGGGACTCTGCCCTAATCATCAATCAGATTGAAGGAAAGTGGAGGATCCAAGATTCAAGACTACAACAATATCATATTCGACTGGTAGCGCTCACAGAACGTTTCTCGAATATCTCATTTCATTACCTCCCAAGGGACCGAAACAGATTCGCAGATGCGTTTAGCCTCCATCATGGAATTCCCTGCTGATGTCATGGTAAAGCCGTTTGTGGTTAGCAAGAGGTCAATCCCGGCCTACTGCCTGGCAATTGACTTAGATAACGAAGAAAATGAAGAGCCATGGTACACAGATGTATGGAATGTGCTCAGGAATGGGATCTACCCTCCAGAAAAGGACAAAAGGGCAAGAATTGCAATGCGAAGATGGGCCTCCCAATTTGTGATTTCCGGAGATCGATTGTACAAAAGGTATCATAACGGACCAAATTTGCTCTGTGTAGACAAGTCTGAAGCGAATAGAATCATGGATGAAGTCCATGGGGGACTGTGTGGACCCCACATGAATGGGCACATGCTTGCTAAGAAGATAGTGAGGCAAGGGTACTACTAGACCACAATGGAAAAGGATTGTATGATGAAGGTGCGAACTTGTGATCAATGTCAGCGGTATGCTAGCCTGCAACATCTGCCGCTGCACGTTCTCTATCAGTCAACTGCTCCTTGGCCTTTCTCCACTTGGGGAATAGATGTTATTGGTCAAGTCAAACCGAAAGGTTCAAGCGGGCAAGAATATGTACTCGTTGCTATCGACTACTTTACCAAATGGGTTGAGGCCGCTGCTTACAAAGTCTTGAATGCCAAGAAAGTGGCCGAGTTCATTCGTACCAACATTTTCTATAGATACGGGGTCCCTTATGAGATGATCTCAGATAATGGAACTCACTTTGAAGGGGAAGTCAACCGATTGCTTGACGAATCCCGTGTGGTCAGACACAAGTCCTCCCCCTATCGACCCCAAGCTAATGGAGCGGCGAACAAAACCCTTGAGAACATCATTAGAAAGATTGTCGCGACCCCGAACCCCGCGGGCCCGAGACCGCGAGCTGGACGTCGACTTAAACAATAAACTCTAAAAAGATGGAGATAAAAATTTCCTTTTATACCCAAAAGATGATAACACAAGGTTTTGTAAATCAACTTGAACAACAAAGTAAAACTAGTATAAACTCCATAAGCTTATACACCAAAGTTACAAAATACACAAATCCTAGTGACGTCAATGTTTGGTACAAATATCCCCAAAAGGTTACACATTGATATAATGTAAACCAACCTATAACAACTTTCTCCAAAAGAATGAATCCACACTCGACGTCCTCTTTCTCGTGATCAGCGAGACTAATCCTTAGCACCTGGGGGGGTTAAGGAAAAACAAAGATAAAAGAAAGGGGGTGAGATAAATCTCAATAAGCTACTAATGCAACTACATGACATGCTATGATGCAAGAAGCAATAAGCAATAATAAATATCACATAGCACATAGCATTTATCACATAACAGATAGCAGCGGAAATAAACACATAACAAAGGATATTAGCCAAGGTTTTCAAACCGATACATCCAAATAAAGGATCGCTGCGCAGCTTCAGTAATCAACCATCAACATCTTCATAATAGCATGAAAGCTGAAGAGAATTCCCCGGTACCGGAACAATAACCATAAGAGTGTCACAAAGGACAAGAGCCATGCCACAAAGTCATGCTTGGTAGCTAGATACATTCACAAAGGAAGCTAACTTGTCTTTTCCAAGGCCAATCTGGAAAAGGGTATAGAAGGGGGCAAAACAATGGTCAACATTATAATGGACTTGGCTTTGCCATTATAATCTTTCCCATCGCCCGATGCAACAAATATGCCAGCTGGGCTTCCAAATGAATGCTAAGTAATAATATATTAGCACGATAAGCAACAAAGGATTCCAAAGTAGGGAATCATACCAAGAAGTCACCAAGAAAGTGAAATGTACCCACAACACACAATTAAAGTGTTCCAATAATCTCAATTAGCACTTAATTAATTTCAAACACAAACTTGATCACAAAGGACCCAATTCTATCACTAGAGTGTACTACAATGATCACTAAGGTCAACTAGAAGGACACCCAAGACTTAGACCAAAACGCATTCTTCAATCACACAAATTAACAAATGTAAACTTTCAGAGGTCTGTGCGGCCGCCCACCAGGGACTGTGCGGTCGCCCATAAAGGCCCTCAAACAAGAACAAAAGCTTTCAGATAGATGTGCGGTCGCCTAGACCTTTTTGGGCGGTCGCCCAACCTTCTGGACTGCCGGAATTCGGGAGGGAAGAAATGGGTTCTTCATTTTCTTACCCAAATCACACAAATACTCAAAATCAAACACAACCAACAAGTTTGCTAAGGTACCCAAACAACATTTAAGTTTAAGGGAACCTAACTAACACCATTTATCAACCCAAAACCAAGATTGAATCATGACATTCATCCAATCACCATTTTAGCCAAAAACTCAAATAAATTCCAAATCAATTCCAAACTCAACCAAACTTCAAAGATAACAATTAAAGCATTGTAGAAACATGTTATGAGCATTTTTGCATAAAAATAGGGG
The DNA here is from genome assembly GCA_026119855.1 of Campanula takesimana. Lineage (NCBI taxonomy): Eukaryota > Viridiplantae > Streptophyta > Magnoliopsida > Asterales > Campanulaceae > Campanula > Campanula takesimana. Next base: position 392,800 of record JAOWBW010000432.1, on the reverse strand, counting down.
AAAAGCAACTTACTTGAAAATAATGAAAGTTGACGGAATTCGATTCTTTTTGGTTCTACGCGATCCTATCGACGATCTAAACACATCTCCCGTTTTAAGAAATGAGAGATTATGAGAGGAAGAGGAAGTAAATGAAGAGAGAAGGAAAGAGAAAGAAACCTTACCCACAATGGAGAGAGAGAGGGAGTTTGCTGGGAGGGAGGTGGAGTGAGTGAGGGAGAAGTGAGGGAGGAGAGGGGAGTAGGGAGGGAGTAGGAGAATTATTTTGAAATGTTACACTCAGGCCCCTTCCCCATCTACTAACACAATTACTTACACTCCCTACTAACAATTAAGACCCAACAAAACTACACTAACCCAAATGACCCAAATAAAATGCTAGGCAATTATTATGAAACATAAAATGCACACATAAATATTTAAATAAATAATAATTTAAATAAATAAATAAGCAAATAATTAAATAATAATTATTTATTACTAATAAAATAGTGCCTAGATTTCGGGTCGTGACAAAGATGGCCATCACCGGAAAGGATTGGCCCGAGAAATTACCTTTAGCCTTGTGGGGGTACCACACATCTGTCCGGACACCGACTGGGGCTACTCCGTATTCACTCGCATATGGCATGGAAGCAGTTCTCCCTATTGAGCTTGAAATCTCCTCCATGAGAGTGTTACTCGAGAACCAAGTGTCTGAAATCGATTGGCTACAAAGTCTCCATGAAGAGTTAGCGTTACTCGATGAAAAGCGGTTGTTGGCCTTAGAACACAACCGTGCGTATCAACGCAGAATCGCCAGGGCATTTAACAAGAAGGTCAAAGACCGTGATGTCAAAGTGGGAGATCTTGTTTTACGAGAAAAGCCACCAAGCTATGTTGACCCCCGAGGGAAATGGAAGTCTCCGTGGTTGGGCCCCTACATTGTCAAGAAGATACAATCCGGTGGAGTCGTGTTCCTGCAAACTGAATTTGGAGAAGACCTTGTTCAGCCCTGCAACCTCAGCAAATTGAAGAAGTATTATGCGTAGAAGACGCAAAGTTTGGTAATTCCTATCGAGTCAAAAAAAAAAAAAAAAAAAAAAAAGAGCGCAAAAGACAGCCCCACTAGAGGTGAAAACCCGAAAGGGCAGTTCTAGGTAAAAAACAGGAGGCACGCAAAAATTCAAAGTAACTGTGTCGAACTACGTTGACCTGAGCCTCTTAGTCCATTGTAAAAGAGGAACGTAGGCAACCTTCGGGTCCGGTCATTAGTAATAAAAAAAAACTTTATTCCCCACGTTGAACTTGCAAACACTACATTCAAAAAGGAAAAACAAACACAACAAGATTTGAAATAATAATAATAAAAAAAAGCATCTTGGCGTGGCAACCAAGGATTAAAGCGAAAATAACTGAAATTCCATTCAGGGACTGATGCGGTCGAACACGCTCTGGAAAAAGCCTGAAGAGCTCTCTCCCCTTTGGTTCCCAGATCCGGTTGCATCGGGCAGGGTAATCCTTGAAGCTAAGTCTTGGCCAGCCCTGCGACGTCCCGACCGATGGCCGTGGCGTGATTGATTCCCGCCTATCTGATTTTGGAAGACTGTGGGACCCATTATCTGAGAAAAGTAATCCCCAGACAGAATCTTTGGACCTAAGAGCCCCGAGACCAAAGCTGTGATGGTAGCATTGTCTTCAACAGTCTGAGGACCCAGCCATTCAAGATACGCCAAAGAGGGTTCATAGAATGTGTCCCCTTCGCTCTGGCGTCTGCCTCTGCCGACGTGCGCACCGTTCCTATACCAAAGCTCTTTCAACAATTCGCAAATATTGGCATCCACGGGCAAATTGGCCGGGATGGGGTGGTCAGAAAAGGGAACCTCTTGGACTTGTCCAAATTGGCGGGAAATCCGTTGGCCTAGATAAAAGGTGGTAGACCGAAGCCCAGCTAACCAAACGAAGGAGTGACCTGCACTCGTGATAATGTACCTGCTCGGGTTCCAATGCGGAGGCACCCACAGGATGTCTACCGACCTAATCCGCCAAAAGTGTCCAACCCACTCCTTAACAGTAGTGCAGTTCTGCCTGTTTAAACCTCGCCTCGGAAGCATGGAAGGGGTATAGTCTGTATTAGACACTGGGCGAATGATTCTGAGATGCTCCTGGAGCCATATTTGTAGCAAAATAGGGCTGCCCGATGTGAAAGCGTCACCCCTGGGATAGTAACCGTCCAGCCCGTGCAAGGTTTCTGCCAAAAGGACAATCATCACGTTACTGGCACCACCTTTGCAGGAATCAACAATATCCACCATTTTTGAATCAATGAAACCGTCATAAGAGACGAAGAACAGTTCAGCAAAGAGGCACATGACTAAGGCAAAATCCCTGTGGTCAGAATACTCCGGGTTATGAGGGGCAGCCTCACCATAGAGTCCGGGGAAGCAAGTGATATCAAAGAGGGTCCTGTGAAGGAGCCTCCTCGAAAATCCGATATCAAATTCGAAAACCTCAGCGAGCCACCGGACAGGGGTCTTGCGAGAAGTTGGCACCATGGCCCTACCACGAGTTGGGTTTCCCATAATGGCGCAGAATTCCTCAAAGGTAGGACACAACTCATCTTGGGTAAAATTAAATAAGTGAGTACCTGTCGACCAGAAGATGGACGCACCGCGAATCATCTCCCATTGGATAGGAAGCCTCATTAATGCAAAAAGGAGTTTGAAATGAAAGGTCTCTTCTAGCACTGCTCGCGCACTCTCTGAGTAGGAACTCACCCAACGGTTGAGTCCCTCACGGTATTCTTCGATGCTAAGCATGGTTGGGCCGAGATGAGCCATTTGAAAAGGGAAGGAAGGTCGGGATTGCAAGGAAAGAAAGAAGGAGAAGGTGTTTGGGATGAAAAATAATGAAACTCCCCATCCCCTTTTATAGTAGCTCGGAGATAGGGTTCCAGCTTGTCTCCCTCGAAGTGTACACCTCCCCCTTGCCTGGATAAGGCACGAATTCCAAGAAATTTCCAGAAACTGATCAGAAACCTCGCCCCCCCCCCCCCTCAGTAGCCGTACGGCTGCTGACCTCTGACCCAGCCAGAATTTTATCTTCTCCACGCTTCCCTAGGTGGATAAGCCCCCCTTGGTTTTATCAATCTGCAACCCTCTAATCCGAGTTTGGCTCATTGTTGGTCATTAATCACGAGTCGGTGTCATTTAATAAGTGAGTTAAAGCAAAAGATTAACATCCCGAATTCAAAATGAAAGAGAGCTTTTGCTCGATCAGATTTGGTCCAAATTTTGTCTAGGCGAATCATATCCGCCACTGCATGCAAAGCTAACTTACAGGTCACGGCACACAAAGTCGATGTGGTCATCTCCCCGAGGCGCGAGAGACTTCAGTCAAAACTGAAACAGTGCCAATGGATAACGCGAAGCGATGGTTCACTGCTTAATAAAGCACAAAAATCTCATCATACGACAACTCAAAAGCCGATGGGTCTAGACATAGCTCGGAGAGCAGTGTATCCTTTGATTGAATGTTTTATGAATTGTCATATGTTATTTGGTCTTCTCTTGATGTTGAGTTGTACCTCCCTTTTTTTTATTAGCGCGAAGCGCTCGATCTTTGAGTGAGTTGGTTTTCCTGAGGGGCGCGAAGCGTCCGGACCTCGATAAGTCGTTATTATATCCCCTGGTAGTCTCCTGATTTTGAGATGTACCTCAACTCGGATTGCACCTTGCGTCAATCCTCGAGTAATGTTGATCTTAAGCCTTCTCTGGATTGATTGAGTTGGTTCGAGTCAGAACTACGACTCGACTTGATTCCCATGGAGGGATACCTAGGCAGTTCACCCCGGTGAACTCAGTCGCCCGTTTTTGCAGTTTGTTGGTCAAATACCAATCCCCCAGAGTCAGATGCGACTCATTTTGATGTTGAATTAGGTCATCTCCTGGATTCTGAGATGTACCCCCCGCTCCGATTGTACCTTGCGTCAATCCTTGAGTATTGTTGTTCCATCTTGGTCTTCTCGCCTGCCCGAGTTGTACCTCCCCCGAACTATGCTTTGACTTGATTCCCATGGAGGGATACGTAGGCAGCTCACCCCGGTGAACTCAGTCACCCGTTCTCATAAATATTTTCCCATGTCGATTTTCTCCCCAGCAAAGAGACCACACATCTCAATGCAGTCCCTAGCAAAGAGACAACACATCTCAATGCTCCCCCCTGCATTTTTAAATTTTAATAAACCTGAACTACGATTGGTCTGATTCTCGAAAGAGATACGTAGGTAAACCGGGAATCCGGGACCGACCATTGTTTTTCCTAGTTTGATTGCTTGTTTGAGTTAGAAATACGGAGGCTTGATTCTCGAAAGAGATACGTAGGAAGGCCTACTTTGGACCCAGCCGTTACACCCTAGACGAGATCATTTGTCTCTTAGTAAATCGTAGAATCCCCTTTACATAACAAGGAGATTCGACGAGGGGCTCTGTAGATACCCCGATCTCGCACCCCTTATCAAACCCTTTTTGAATGGTCTAAACCCTAAAATTGACCTAAGCCCTCGATTTGGCTATGCGGGCATTCCGTAAGCTTTATCGGTGCATCGAATGGAGAAACGGACTTCAAATTCATGATCAGAGCAAAAAAAACGAGTAAATAAGCATGTACTTCAATTTTTGAGCTGCGGGACCCGAAACGGGGCCCGCACCCTTAGAACTGCTCGTTATTATCCATTCTGTGCATTAAAAATATATTATTGTTATTCCTTGCTCATTAACATATTTCAGATAGATGTACGTGACCACAAGATTATTTCAAGCAACTTCCATGTTGGGACCGCGGACAACCGGGACACTGTTATGCGCACACTCGGACAAAACTTGGACTGTTGCGGAACCAATACCGGAGCAGGAATTGTGATCATCTACGTTGAAAATTCAAGGAATAAATGATGATGACCAACCACCATCCAGCTAATGGCAGCAAGTAGATGGCCAATCAAGTAGGCCATGGTCCAATCAGAGCGCGACACGTGGCAAAACCAGATCCCCCTGGCAGCCAGTCCAAGCCGTACGGCTGGTTTGGGAGGTTCAGACAGCAGTTTGTTCTTCAGCAACTTGGCCACAAAAGTCTTGATTTTGATCATTCCCAGCTGCAAATGGACGGGGTAGCCACCCCCTAAACTGACTCCTAAGCCTAGCAAGGGTGGCCTAAGGTCATTTCCCACCTCCCTCCTCCATATACTTACCTCCCTCATCCATTTTATCATAAGGAGAACACACACACTTTATAGAACACTCCCATTCACTCTTGTTCTCTCTAGCACTCTCACCACTCTCAAATCTCAGTCCATAGACCACCACATCACCACCATAACACCACCCTAAACACACACCAAACACAAGCAAAAACAACCCACTCAAACACTCTTTCAATCTAAGGCAAACACCTTAAGAAAAGCAACAAAAAAGTCTTCCCTTGAAAGCAAAGGAAGCACATCTAGGTAATCTCTTGTTCTTGTAAAGTTCACCTATGTAAGATGTAGTTGATTATGTAATATGTTGAGAGGTCTAGCCACAATGTTAGGCTAGACCTCTATTTGATGTCCAAAGATACAATGTTGATGTTCTTGTTGTTCTTCTCCCTAAATGACGATAGATCTTGATTAAATGCTTCAATGGCTGTTGTTTTGTGTTGTTAGTATGTATATATATGCACACACAAAGTTTCATGCCCACATCACTTCATGTAGATGAGTTTTCATAGGTGTTTTCATGCCATTTGCATTTTTCCAGCAGTCTGTCAGTCTGTATCTTTCTGTCTTAGACCACAAAATATGATCATTGACAGATTGTTTGAAACCATAGGATATCAAAGCAGTAGAGAAGTAGTGGAACCACTATCTAGGGGTCTGTTTTAAACTATATAAGGACTTAAAGTGTCTGCACACTAGTGTCTTTAAGTAGATTGTTGACTGACAGAGGCTGGGATGACATAGCGTTAAGGAATCTTCATATAAACCTATTCAAATAAGTCACCATGAAAAAAATGCATTGGTGACATCCATTTGATCCATAGTTTGTGATTTGACAGTACGTGTGTGTAAGTATAAAGATGCACACTTTTCACAATAATATTTTATAGATATTTATAATTATTATTGTGCATAAATATGTTGGTGAAGGTTTTAGTTATGGAAAGAAACTGATAAATTTGATGGGGAAGTAATTATTATCGGGAAGCTATTGACATGGTAGTTTACAATGAGAAAATGTGGGAGGGGAGAATGATCAAGGGTGGAGAGGTTAATTTAATGGAGAGTCCAAGTGACTCCCCGCCCTAGTAAACGATTGAGATGAGATGACTAATGGGCAAACGACAAACTAGGGTAACGTACTATCGCGTTTGTTACAATTAATGCAACATACTACCATTTGACATTATAATGAAATGTACTTTACCCATTTGTTACATATAATGAATCGCACCCTAACGAAGTTAAAAAAGATAACTTTAATGTCAACAAAATAAGAAAAAGACTAACACCAGTTAAGCACGATGAACATTCGTTACCCTATTTAACGGATTTGGCAATCTTCTTCATGTATCTCACAATTCTTTGTCTGCCACCAATCACCACCACCAGTCCTCCACACACCAACACCACCACCCATCTCTGGCCTCAACCACCAACCACCATAGATATGCCCTTTTCTTGTCATCACTCAAACCGAGCCCTTCTTTCAGTTCAACAATTCCATCGCCGATTACCATCAAGTACCAGCCCCGTTCGTCATCTCTCTTCTCTTGGGATCGATTTGGGTATTCAATTTTGAAGTTGACTTGGTTTAAGTTTTCTAATTTGGTGGCTCCAACCCAAAATCGAAAACCAAATTAAACAAAACTCAACCATCATTGTCTAGAGCGAGAAGGACATACCCAGGAGAGTATTGGATTGATTCGAAATTTGCAGATCTAGGGTTTAAAATTAGAGATCTTAGGGTTGGATTTGTTTGAATATTGGATTTATTCAAAATTTGCAGATTTAGGGATCAATTTGGTTTTAATTTATGGGTTTGATTTCGGGTTTGATTTTGAGTTTTGTTTTTTGGTTTGATTTTGAATTTTCTGGGTTCATCCCCCCTTCATTGTTGAATAATTCGAACAGAATTGAACACGCTGGAGACCATCACGAAACCAATGTCTGTACGCCGTCGTCGATCATGACTACTGGAGCGCCGTTGGAATTGCACAAGGTTTGTTTGCCGCCGGAAAAAATGACGTTTCAGAAACTAAAACACAGGCTGTCTGAGATTTTCTTCCTCGACGATCCGCTTCATGGATTCAAAAACCAAACAGGGTTTAGGAAATTACTTTTGGGACTGCATTTCTTCTTTCCCTTTTTTGTGTGGGGTCCAAATTACAGTTTCCAGTTTTTGCGGTTGAATTTGAGATTATTTTCGATTTTGGATTTGATTTTGGGTTTTCTGTGTTGAAATTTTTGGAATTACTTTTTGGTGTTCATCCACCATTACATTTGGTTTGAAATTGGGTCAAGAATAGAGATGAAATGAGGAGGATGATGAAATGGGTATGACTTCATTAACGGATGTTATTTTATTTAACGAGTTCATTCATTCCGTTAGTGAAATTTAACGTCATCCAACTGAGTTGCATTATTTGTAACCCGACTTCAAAGTACGTTTCATTATATTGTTAAAGAAGAGTAGATTACCTTTTGTGTAACCAAGAGTGTAATACGCTGCATTGATTTGTAATTATCTCGATGAACTAATAGTTACAAACAATATATACATCACGAGATACACAAGGAAGATCAGAACCACAGAAACCAACTTTAATGGAAGTTAATGAATTTTTCATTGATGTGAATGCAACTATAACATAGCATGGGAAACAACAAATATATATACTCCCTCCGGTCCAAAATAAATGTCTTTTTTTGCATTTGCACAACTCTTAAGAAATGTAATAGTTATCATGACTTAGTGACAAAAGTTCCAACTTTACCCCTATTAAGTGTGGAGCTTTCTTACATTAATGTCTCACACTAAGATAATTAATAAAAGAGAACAAGTTTCAATGCAAGGATAAAAGAGACATTTAGCTCAAAAGTGACAATTATTTTGGATCAAAATTTTGGTCCAAAAGTGACAGTTATTTTGGACCGGAGGGAGTATATTACTGACTAATGAAAAATAAGCACATACCAAGTCCAAGAAACTGACATTAATAAACATGTTAAACCTAATAATTACTTGCCACAAATCTTCGATTCGGAGAAATAATTCAGAAAGTAGTTTATCTCGTTATGTTTCATAAATGCATACATTACTTTAAGATGAGAAATGAATAAAACACCAACTAAGGACTGATCAGATAAGAAAATCTAAATTGCTAAATCTCAAGCAGAGAAATATCTCAGAAATCAGATCTTTCCGATCCGACACAAGATCTGAGAAAAATAAACTCATAACCAGATAATTGAGAGTTTCAAATGTTGGAACAATTGAACCCTGAATGCCACACTCATATTTAGAAGAAGAATGAGGAAGGAGATGAAGGTGGAAGAATGAAAATACCTGTTGAATCCATAGTAGATGTTGTAGGGAGAAAGTAAGACCAAGATGAAGATGTAGGAGAATGGATCTTCTAAATGAAAGTGTCTCTTAATCTCTCAATGTTCTTCCAACAATATGAAGTATAATATAGATGAGAGAAAATAAGAATCAAGTATTTTCTAGGCTTGATGGAATGGCCTATATATATGAAACATGGTGACACTTCAAATAGGGACCATACCTATTCATTTCTTAAGCAATATTGATTTACCATTTTTCCCATCATAAATAGGTAAATAACATTTCAGGGATTCTACACATTGACTAGGTTTGACTATACTTTATATCAATGTTATAGTCATGATTTTATTAATGGAAGTCCAAATAACTTGTATTGCAAGCCATGTTCTAACAATCTCCCACTTGGGTTGCAAAACTAAGTTCTTCCTTTTAAATCATAAGTATAACATAAATGACAACCCTTATGTGCACTTTGTTGTCATCTATAACAATCTCGTCCATTAGCCATATAAGTATAGGACTAAAGGGGCAGTCGTTGTAATTGATTCGCAACTAAACCCACTATAATCACATATACAAATTCTAACTAAATGACATAGATCAAAAGTATAGATATGTAGCATGAAACTTAATGAATATATATAAACATATTCTCCAACTAGTCCAACTTTAACCAAATGAGATCAAACTTTAATAATTAATAGAACAATAAATGAAAAAACAACACAAACTCCCACTATATTAAATGTTATCAAAAGTTGTTACACCCATATGAGCAACATGCTCGTGAAACACTAAAGGTGATAACGCCTTAGTAAACGGATCCGCTAACATAGAGTTTGTACCAATAAGTTGTATTTCTATTTGTTCCTTTTGTACCCTCTCTCTTACAACCAGAAATTTAATGTCAATGTGTTTAGACTTTGACGAGCTCTTGTTATTATTAGAGTACAAAACCGCTGCCCTATTGTCACAATATAGCTTAATAGGTTTTTCGACACTATCGACAATACGGATTCCCTTAATGAATTTACGCAGCCATATAGCTTGATTGGATGCCTCGAAACAAGCAACAAACTCGGCTTCCATGGTAGAGGAAGTAACGAGTGTCTGCTTGGCACTTCTCCAAGAAATTGCTCCACTGGCTAATGTGAAGACATAACCAGACGTTGATTTATGGCTGTCTTGGCATCCAGCAAGGTCGGAATCGGAATACCCAATGATCTCAAGATGATCCGACTTTGAATATGTAAGCATGTAGTCCTTGGTGTTTTGTAAATACCGCATCACTCTTTTGGCTGCGACCCAATGTTCTCTCCCCGGATTTCTTTGGTATCGACCAAGCATCCCAACAATAAAGGCAAGGTCTGGACGAGTACAGACTTGCGCATACATTAAGCTTCCTACTGCTGATGAGTAAGGGATATTTTCCATATACTTGGTTTCAAAAATTTTTTTGGGACATTGATTAAGACTGAATTTATCTCCTTTAGAAACAGGGGTGTCATGTGGTTTACAGTTTTGCATGCTAAACCTTTGTAATACCTTCTCTATATAGGATTTTTGTGATAATCCTAAAGTACCTCGTGAGCGATCACGATGTATTTGGATTCCTAATACAAAAGATGCCTCACCAAGATCTTTCATTTCAAATTTGTTTGAAAGAAATTTCTTAGTTTCTTTTAGAAGATTCATATCATTACTAGCAAGCAAAATATCATCCACATATAAGACTAAGAATATAAATTTACTCCCATTGAACTTATGGTATATACAATCTTCACCAAGATTCGTTTCAAAACCAAAAGAAAGTATTACTTGGTTAAATTTGAGATACCATTGACGAGAAGCTTGCTTGAGCCCATAAATGGATTTCTTAAGTTTACAAACTAATTGATTAGTTTGTTCTAAATCATCCACCATTTCTGGTTTCTTCATATAGATGGTTTCCTCAATGTCTCCATTGAGAAAAGCTATCTTTACATCCATTTGATGAAGCTCAAGATCATAATGTGCCACTAATGCCATAATGATCCTAAAGGAGTTTTTAGAAGATACCGGAGAGAATGTTTCTTTGTAATCAATACCTTCCTTTTGAGTAAAACCTTTAGCAACAAGACGAGCCTTATATCTTTCCACATTACCTTGTGAATCCCTTTTGGTTTTAAATATCCATTTACAACCAATAAGTTTCACATCTTTAGGTAATGGGATAAGATCCCAAACGTCGTTGTCTTTCATAGATTTCAACTCTTCATTAATGGCATTGATCCATTTATGAGAATTAGGACTATTAATGGCTTGATGGAAGGTGAGAGGCTCATCTCCCACTAAACCTAAGTGTCCTTTATTTTCAGAAAGATACACCTCATAATCATCCGAAATGGCACTTCTTCTTACTCTATTGGATCTTCTTAAAAGCACCGGTTCTTCCTCATTTTGAAGTTGTTGAATTTCCTCATTTTGATCAACATTTTCATGTTGTTCAACATTTATAGAGGAGTTAATATTTTGATTTGTATGTTCCTCTTGAATTTCAGGTACAAGTACTTGATTTCCAATTGGAACTACAATGGGAAGAGGTATAGAAAGGGATGCCTCTTCCTCTTCAAAATCAAAATTATTATTCCTTATTTCCCCTCTAAATTCAACATCCTCAAAGAACCTAGCATTTCCCATTTCAAAAAAGGTTCTAGTTTTCGGGTTGTAAAATTTATAGCCCCTAGATCTCTCGGCATACCCCACAAAATAACTACTAACTATCTTAGCGTCCAGTTTTACTTCGTTAGGCCTATAAGGCCTAGCCTCTGCTGGACAACCCCATACATGAAGATGATTTAAGGACGGTTTCTTAGTCGTCCATAATTCATAAGGGATTTTATTGTTAGTAGCCTTAGAGGGAGCCCTATTGAGAAGATAAGTTGCGGTTTTCAAAGCATCACCCCATAATGAGTGAGGTAAAGAAGTACAAGAAACCATACTTCTTACCATATCCTTAAGGGTTCTATTACGTCTCTCAGCTACACCATTCATGCTAAACGAACCGTCATTTCGAACATAGTACTCCCCACCACGATCGGATCTAAAGTTCTTACTAGTCTTCCCAAGTTGATTTTCAACTTCAGCCTTAAAAGACTTGAAAACGTCCAAAGATTGAGATTTATCATGAAGTAAATAAATGTATCCATATCGAGAGTAGTCGTCTATGAACGTAATAAAGTATTGTTGACCATTCCAAGAAGGAGTAGGAAATGGCCCACAAATATCCGTATGTATTAGTTCTAAGACACTTGATGCTCTCGAGGATACTTTCCTTTTCGTGTTTGTAAACTTTCCTTTTAGGCATTCAATGCAAAAGTCTTTATCCGGAATATCAAGTTTATTTATGATTCCCTCCGACACAAGCTTGTCAATTCTCCTTTTGGAGATATGACCTAAACGCCTATGCCATAAGGTATAAAAATTTTCACTTGAAAACTTTCGCTTTTTACTTTTAGTTTCATTATTATGGGACTCATTGATTGTTTGAGTAGTGTTAAGCAAATAAAGATTATCACTACTTGATAAAGTACTAGTACCAACTGTAGACACCCCGCCTTGGACCTCTCACTCCGATTGCATACATAGTATTTTTATTTAACTTATTTTTGTTAATTTCTGCTACTTCGGTTAAGTTCCTAACTGATTCCGTTAGTTTTGGACTAAACTGCATAACAGAATTAACTTTAGAGTCATTTCTGTCATTCTGTCTTTTCCACCCGCGGGCGCTTCCGACACTGTTTGTGGGCTGCGCGCGCGTCTCGTCCCTATAGCGGGACTCGCGCGCCTCCCATTATGGCAGTAACGGATTGCACCTTATTTCCCTCACTTTTCTTATTTACAACATCTCTTCTCGATCACAAAAGAGCCTCTTTTTACCTCCACATTCATCCCCCCTAGTTTTATAACCTCCAATCCCATTATTCTAGCCATTTCTTAAAAACAAAATACTTCTTTTTATTATTATTTGATTTTATTTTATTTATTTCATTTATTATTTTATTTATCTTATTTTTTATTGGTCAATTCCATCTCACATGGATTGATCATTTTCCCTCCAACCTTTCCCTCTCTTTTCTACCTATAAAAAGCTCTCATTTCTACCTTAGAAAGGGACCTCAACATTTTCTTTCTAGCCAAAACTCTAGACTTTTAAGACTCTCTTTTTGGACCCCAACTTTGATTCACAAACTACATTTACACCCTAGTTTAATTTACTCTTCTTCTCTTAATGTAACCTTTGACATTTAATCAATAAAACAATTCTCTTTTAATTCCCCTTTTATTTACTATCTAATTATTAGCACATTTTAATATCAATAGAAGGACTTTTTAGCATTAGAACAACAAAAATAGCAAGACCCGCGTAAGCGGGGCGGAGTGGGTGTTTAAGTACCTCCCACTCCGTCACCTAACCCCCGAACCCTTCTCTTCCCGAATCTATGGTTTTCGTACAAAAAAAGCTATCTTTCTTAGGTTTTCTCGCGTTCCTCTAAAACGTGGGTGGCGACTCTTAAAATCAAGTAGGCATCCTAGGTAATTCACCGCTCTAGCCAAGCCGTGGTCCCCCGGGGTATCTACAGTGGCAACTCCGCTGGGGATATAGAGGGTTAAACTTGCATTTTCTGTTTTTGGTGTTCTTATATCTGTTTTCTGGGCATTCTGGTAAAAAGGGTAGGAAGCGCGCGCCTCCGGCCTTCTTGGCCTAAAGCGCGCGCGTCCGACCCTTATTACCAGAATCGCCCACCTTCCATCTTGTCCTTCAATTCCATGTTTCTGTGCTAACGTTTACTGCAGGGGAAAAAGTTCTATAATTTAGGGTCAAGGCAATCCCTTGAACCCGCTGATTTGCAGGTACTGCCCAGAAGCGGGCGCCTCCACTTCTCTCAGTCTAACGCGCGCGCCTCCCGAGTAGGCATCTGAATGCGCGCGCTTTTGGGCATTTCCCAGAAACAGAAACAGTGAACGGAATGGACAGTTTTGACAGTGTGTGGGCACCGGGCCTGTATAGAACAACATTTATTTCCTGTTCATTTTTATCGGTCACACGGGTGATTCGAAAGTTGTAAATTACATGCTTATTTGTTTTCTTTTTTTTTTTATTTCCTTTGAAAAAAAAAAAAAAAATTTGTAAGTTGCTAGACCTCAAACTACGCGCACAATTCTTATCAACTGCTCACTATCGAGTCGCACAAGTCCAACCCCAAACCCGTCGAGGCCCGTCCTAGAAAGTTTCAAGCTCCACTCGACCATGACTCTTTTGAAGCGGTAAACCTCAGCCCGTGGCGTAGTTCATGACTACATGCCGGGGGTGACCTTTAAGCCTCTCTTTAGCCGAGCACAAACCACACAATTCTAGTTAGGGTTTAACACTCCGTGACTCAAGTCGGTTCCCAAGTGCCGAGATTTCCCTAAACTAATGTCTTCAAATCATACATGCCACTCGTTGTTTTGGGACGAAATAAAACTCCGTCCCCAAGTGGTTATTATGGACGAAAATAAAAATCTGTCCCCGCATGTATGCTTTACTACCTTAATTTAGTTTAATCCCGACACATGTAGGATTCACAAGCGTGGTAGAATCCGATGAGTATATGGGACCACGAGAAGGTCTATATACTAGTGTGACGATTCCACTATTTTTCTAGAAAACCGAAAAAGGACCACGTCCTTCCGACTGTTGTAAATAAAAAAAAAGAGTCTTTTCTTTATGTGGTTTGAGTCTTTACTTTTGTTTGTGGGTGAAATAATTTTATCCAAAAGGTGTTTGTGGGGCCATCCTAAGATCAACCGTGTTCTCTCAATAGGTCCAATGGCTTCCAACAGCAACAACAACAAGGGTGAGAATACTTCCGTGTCCAACGAAAGGCTCTTCAACATAATAAGATCCATGGGGGAACAAATGGATAGACTTGTCGAGGATGCCCGCCGCAAGGATGATTTATGGCAAGCCCGTCTTGATCTCGAGAGGAGAATTCATAAGGAAGAAGTGTCCGAACTTAAGGCCCGTTTACGGGAGTTCACCGACAACAAGGCAAAGGTCAACGGTAAGGCATGTTCAAGTGGCTCGCCTCTCAAAAGTCACAAAGGTTCTACCAACGACCGTGTCTACACTCCCCACCAAGGTATGACCGTCACCAAGACCTATGAAGATCTCAAAGCAAAGGGACAAATTTCTCCTCTCCAAGGGTACAAGCAACCACAACCATTGCGTCGCAACCATGCCCACCACAAGTGGTGTGACTATCACCTATGCAGCGGTCACCTCACCGAGGATTGCTTCTCCATCCGCAACATCATCCAAGACTTGATTGACAATGGTGAATTTACCGTGGGTGAAAAACAACAGTTAGAGAGTGAGAACATGCAAGAACTCATCAAGGAAGGGGCTCAGATTTGAAATAGGGTCTCAACAAGAGATCATGCCGCAAGGAAGGCTACAACGACAATGGGGACTACAGCAACAATCTCCGTTTCTCTTTCTCTACCTAGAAGTAGGATTAAAAAAAAAAAAAAAAAAAAAAAAAAAAGAGTCAAAAGTCCTCTTAAGTGTGAATGAAAGTTTTCATTCGTCCCACTTGTGTGAATGTTCAAGTCAATTATCAAATTAAAGTCATTCTTGTCCTCATACACTCTTCCAAGTTGTTCAATCTAATTCTTGGCAAAATGATGAAAAAATATCTAAACAAGTTTTCGAATGAAGGCCATCGCATGAACGCCTAGGGGCTAAACATCAACGACGACATCAACAACGAAGACATCAACAACGACGAAATCAAGACAAAGAAAGGTGGAGCAATGATCATGAAGCAAAGTTTTCAAAAGGGGATATATATAAAAAAAAAAAAAAAAAAAAAAAAAAAAGAGGCTCGCTAGGTTGAAATCCTCAAATCAACCTAGGCAAAAGATAGAGCACAAAAAAAAAAAAAAAAAAAAAATCCCCCTTCATTCAAAGAAGTTCACAACAACATCATTCCACCAAACGAAGCAACATCGACAACAATCACGACGAAACAACAACTCCATCACGACGAATGGAGAATCCACAAGAACTACGGCGACCTGAGCCTCTACACTGGAGGAACGTAGGCAACCTGCGGGTCCGGTCTCATGCAAGAAAGAAGATATTTTTAGCCCTAGCGCGTTATGGTGATCGACCTTCATCTCGAACTTGTCAAGACATATTTGTACGATTCATTTGACAATGAATTAATCACCTCAAGATTGAACAAGTTTCCTAGATTTGGAATCACTTTCCGTTCCTTGTCGAGTCTAGGGCTTCTATTCTTTCTGCATACTCCCAATTTCTTGCAATCAAATTGGGGCTTTCCTTCTCTTCTCTCTTAATGACTTACTTGCCTTCGTGAGTCATTCAACAAATATATGCAAAGTCAATACTAGGGACACTTCCCTAGTCGAGTCAATGTCACTCATCTTTAGTGACAAGAGGTCTTCACCGCAAAATCACATGTCTTATCTCCTCAGCCAGAGTCAATGCACACTTCCTCATTAATCGAGTCAAAAATGAAGACGCAAAAGAGATGCCCGCTAGATTGAAAACCCGAAAGGGCGGTCTAGGCAAAAACAGGGTGCGTCATAAAAAAAATGAGAGAGTGAGAGAGAGAAGGGAAAGAGAAATGGAGATCCCCAGCTTCTAAAGAAGACAACTACACGAGCTCTACATTGGATCTCCTCAGTAAGTCAATTCCCCACCGAGTCAACTTTGGGATTGCAAAAGGCTCGACAAGATATAG
This sequence comes from Campanula takesimana, assembly GCA_026119855.1. Classification (NCBI taxonomy): domain Eukaryota; kingdom Viridiplantae; phylum Streptophyta; class Magnoliopsida; order Asterales; family Campanulaceae; genus Campanula; species Campanula takesimana. Next base: position 376,425 of record JAOWBW010000432.1, on the reverse strand, counting down.
CACCATCAAAGGTTGTCTTGGGTTATTGGCATCATTCTCCAGTAGTGTGCATTTTTGGGTTCATGAAAAGAAGGCCCGTGGTAACCAAGACCCATCTGAGAACGAGCCCTTCATAAAAGGGCACGAGGTTGCACAAATAATCCCTAGCTAGTCAATTGGCTTGGGCAGCAAATAGCAATAACATGTGTCTCAGTTTTCAAAGCTTCTGCAAGTATGTGCTTCTAAAGTACGCCGAAAGGCTCCCGAGAAATGGAGTAGGTCTTGCCATGTCCTCTCATGTTTGTTCCCTCGCACGAGGATAAGTCACTCTTGCTTTGCTCAACAAATGGTGACACCTTAGGGGCTATGTGACTCAAGAACAAGGGCTTCTTTTGCTTCATTTGACAATCAATAAGCCGTAGGGGCTATGCTCGAGAAAGATGTGTGAGACTATCCTCAAAGTCTCTAAAAAGGGATGTCAAAAATCCCTCTTGTCATGTGTGCCCGTACTCGTTCCCCCAATCAAGGATGGACCTTTCTCGCAATCAATGATGGCACTCTAGGGGCTACGTTCAAGTCTTAAAGACTCCCTCGGCAAGAAGAAAATCACTTCAATGTCCCCAGCAACATTTGAAGCTTTATACCGAAAGGTCTCAAGGGGCTTCGCAATCTACAAGTCTTTTGGGCCACAGCTTTACAGTAATTCAAGCAAAGGGAAATATTGGGGCTTCGTAATTAACAAGCTTTTGGGGCAGTGGTACCCGAGTAATGCAATTTGGGAGTAGTCTTATGGCTCCATGAAAGGGATCAAACTTCAATGGTCCCTCAACACTTCCAGTCAAAAGGCCTCTTGGTTTTAAATGAAGGCTCCGATGATATGAATGAATTTGATGATTCTTGTTAGAACTCACAGCGAGATTCTGAAGTAAGTCTTAGAGAAAAGGAAAAAGATTCAATATGCTAGACTCACCCGGCTGAGTTATAGCGGGCAATGCCAATATGTTAACTCTATAAGCAGAGTTACGGCCAATCCCAATGTTTCTGCAATACAGCACCCCCTTCTCCAAGATCAAAAGCACAGGCTGCATCCGAAGATCCGCCGTCGGTTCAACTCAAGAAGACTCGAGCAAACATACCGTTCGAGACTTTATCACACCAAGACCTTATCATCTACAACAACATCACCATCTCCCACGAGACGTCTCCCGAAGACCGTACTACATTCAACATGGACCTTCCGCCATTTGGGTATCAACCACAAAAAAGGGCCATCCATCTCCAAGCAAGAGAAAGAAGGAGATCGCCTTCAAGAGTCCTACCCGATCTGGCATCCGCTCTCAATACAAAGCTAAGCCGATTTGGGGTTTCACATCAAAAGGTCTCTACATCCCGCCATCTCGAAGCCCACATGACATTTGGGGCTTAGCAATCTCTCAAAGCTTGGTATCAATGATCTTCTCTTGGGGCTTGCCCACGTCGACAACAAAAGACATTTTATTTGAATGGGCTAAGAGTTGATTCATCTTGGGCTTCATAAGCCACTCAAAATTCAGCATTCGAGGGGCTTTACAATCAGCAACCCCTTGGCATCTCGGCATCAATAGTCCCTTTTTAAGCCCCATAAACGACAAATCTCTTGGGGCTAGACATCAATTTTCGTTGGACACAGCGGCGACAACATTCAAGCGAGGCAATCCGTACTTCGATTGAACACGACTTGATCTTGGGTTGGCTTTACAAACGCACAATGGTTAAAATGGTTCACCCACGAACTAAAAAAAAAAAGCCTTTTTCTCACATGTGTGCATATTCTTTCCCTTCTAAACTAAAAAAAAAAAAAAAAAATTCTTTTTCTCCTTCTATGTGCAAAAGTATGTGCTTTACTTTGCTTTGCTCCTAGCTTCTCCTCCAGCACTCTCCATCATCCTTGAACTACGCTGGTCTAATTCTCTTAAAGGGATAGGCAGAATTTTGGCACGACCAACCCATCACCCAGAATACCATCTCGCCGACACTCCATCAAAAGCAAATTCATCATCAAAGGCAGCGACACTCTCCGCCAAAGCATCTACCACAACATCACGAATCCATCCAACGACAATGGTAAGTGAAGGTATGGACATCATTCATCTCTCTCAAGCAACCTCTTCTTTCAAAAATCACTTCACACACAAAACCACTTTACTTCTCCCTCATGCGAAAGTGCTTCAAAATCACATCACACCACAAGCATAATTTCTCTCATAACTGCCATTTCACACATGCGCACAAACACATATACCTGCCAAGCACACACATAACAGGTACCACCACGAAGTCAACAGCATCCGCTACTCAAGGCACTCCATCCCCCAACAGAAAATGGTACACAATCAACCGTGCCTGCATCCCCACGATAAAGTCAACAGCAACTGCAGCTCTAGACAGCAATTCGATCCACGGTGATCCCACATTAGCAAACGGATCCCGCCATCAGCAAACGGATCCCACATCAGCAAACGGATCCCGCTTCAGCAAACGGATCCCGCATTCAGCAAACGGATCCCGCATTCAGCAAACGGATCCTGTAATTAGAAAACGGGTCCCGCATCAGCAAATGGGTCCCGCATTCAGCAAACGGATCCCGCATCAGCAAACGGATCCCGCATTCAGCAAACGGATCCCTCCTCAGCAAACGGATCCCACAATCAGGAAACGGATCCCACACCAGCAAACGGATCCCGTATCAGCAAACGGATCCCTCTTTAGCAAACGGATCCCGCTTCAGCAAACGGATCCCGTATCAGCAAACAGGTCCCGCATCAGCAAACGGATGCCGCCTTAGCAAACGGATCCCACACCAGCAAAACAGATCCCGCATCAGCAAACGGATCCCGCCTTAGCAAACGGATCTCGCATCAGCAAACGGATCCCACTTTAACAAACGGATCCCGCATCAGTAAACGGGTCCCGCATCAGCAAACGGATCCTGCAACAGCAAACGGATCCCGCTTCAGCAAAACGGATCCCGCCATACCCTTTCTATATCAATAAAGGCGCTCACACAGGGAGCACACCCCTATCCTTCGCAAATTTCAAATTCATGTTTTATCGAGTCTTTGTTTTCTCTTGTCGATGTCCTCGGCGGTTGTCTTTCTTTCGTCGACGCGTTTTGCTTTGCAATCCACATTGCCGAGGGGCTCTGTAGACACCCCTCTTTGGACCTCTCACCCCGATTGCATACATAGTATTTATTTAACTTGTTTTTGTTAATTTCTGTTACTTCCGTTAAGTTCCTAACTGATTTCATTAGTTTTGTACTAAACTGCATAACAGAATTAACTTTAGAGTCATTTCTGTCATTCTGTCTTTTCCACCCACGGGCGCTTCCGACACTGTTTGTGGGCTGCGCGTGCGTCTCGCCCCTACAGCGGGACTCGCGCGCCTCCCATTATGGCAGTAACGGATTGCACCTTATTTCCCTCTATTTTCTTATTTACAACATCTCTTCTTGATCACAAAAGAGCCTCTTTTTACCTCCACATTCATCCCCCCTAGTTTTATAACCTCCAATCCCATTATTCTAGCCATTTCGTAAAAACAAAATATTTCTTTTTATTATTATTTGATTTTCTTTTATTTATTTCATTTATTATTTTATTTATCTTATTTTCTATTGGTCAATTTCATCTCACATGGATTGATCATTTTCCCTCCAACCTTTCCCTCTCTTTTCTACCTATAAAAACCTCTCATTTCTACCTTAGAAAGGGACCTCAACATTTTCTTTCTAGCCAAAACTCTAGACTTTTAAGACTCTCTTTTTGGGACAGTTGACTGCGGAGTGCTTTGTGCTGGGGATGAATTGTAAAAACTGATTTTTGAGAAAATAAAAGACACCCTACTTTGAATGGGAGTTTCTATCTTATTTCAGTTTTTAGACATGCCTTAAGGGCGGACCAAATTAATGTGTGCCCAGCCGAGTGTTTGCTGTCGTTGTTTGAGCTTCTCTTGTTGCTGGGATTGATCTTTTCTGCAGGTTGAAGGCGCTGGAACGCCCGGGTGCTGTTCTGAACTGACAAAGGCTATTTCTGGAGCCTTCTTCTACCTGGGACGCGGGCGCTTCCTCTCTTGGAGACGGGACGCGCGCGCCTTGTAAACTGGTGTCGGAAGGCGCGCGCCTCTGGGAGGCGGAATTCAGGGCCTGATATTTGCTGACCAAAAGATTCCCCCAACAGCTATAATATCAGCTTCTGGTCGATAATTCGATTCCAACAGCCTTTTTCTGCCATTTTTGAACACCATTTTATTGCCCAATCTTGCTTATAACCTTCTTTCCCATGGCCTCCAACCTTTTTAGTCTTGGTGCCGAGGTCATCAAGAGTTACGAGAAGGATTTATCGACATTCGTTTATTCTTTCAAGACCCATCCCAAAAATGCTTTCATCAAAGACTTCGGATTTCGAATTCTTTTTACTTTGCGAACATTGAAGCCGGATTGGGACTTATTGAAGGCCGCTGCAGCCTTATGGGATTGTGATAGCCATGCATTCAACTTTTCGGCCAATGAAATGGTGCCGACTGTCGATGATTTTGGGGCCATTTTGGGTATGCGTTTGGCTGGTCGGATTGCCGTCCCTAAGTATCACCGCGGTGTTGTTGATTCTTGGGTTGACCTTCTGAATCTCCCTGTTTGAGAGGTGAAGAAGATGATGTACGGGACCGTTGTTGACATAACTGAGCTTCCGATGTTTTTCAGTTTGCATTCGGAATATGTCGCGGTTCAGTCCTTTAAGAGAAATGCCATGGCTGTCTGCCTTTTCAGCGAGGTTTTGTTTGTCACTCCTCTGGGTACTTCGGATACGCAGTTGGCTGAAATCGTGTTGCAGGCGAAAGGACAGCGATTTAGCATAATTCCGCTCATTGTAGGAGAGACCTTGCATGGTTTGTACGAATTGCACCATACGGGCGAGATGCGATGAGGAAGCCCTTAGATTTTAACCATATGGCTTCGGGAGCATTTCAAGATTTATGCGTCGGATGGTGACCTTTCTCCTTTTGCTATTCATAAGCGACGGCTGCTGATTAGAGATTTAACCGAAGAGGGTTGGAGGAGATTTTTTTCTTCTCGTCTTACAGCTGATGTTGAGTGGTGTCCTTGGGGTCTTCTCCCTTTTGTGGAGTGGACATCCGGTTTTCAGTACGTGGTTTTACCCGGGTTAAGAGATTCTTCGTTTTACCAACCAGAACGGGTTCTGAGGCAATTTGGCCGTCAGCAGATAATTCCTTTTCCGAGGAACGGGAGGCTTTGTCCAGTTTCTTATATGGGTCCGGACTTTTCGAATGAGCTTCAGTCGGCTTGGGGAGATGATCGTAACCGTTGGTCTTCCGCTCCATTGCACCGGGGTAGCATTTTTCTTCCCGAGAGTTACTTGGATCACTTGCTTGGTACCGTCTACCGCGGCATTACATGGGTAGATGCTCTTCGGGATGAGTTGCTAGGAAAGGACTTTGAGCCCAGCAGTGCTTTGAGGTACAAGGAAGCTGCTGCTGATGTGAACAACATTCTGACCGACCCTTTCGGTACCCCTTTGGATGACTTTTATGCTCGGAGGCGCTCTGTTGCGTAGAAGATATCGGTCCGCATCAGTATCCCTAGGCTTCCCAAGAAGAGTAGGATTGATGGTCGTTCGGGTGGTCCTTCAAAGACTAAGAGAAAATTAGATTTTTCCTAGTACCCCCAAGAGATTGCAATTAAAATAGACCACTTGTTTTAAGATTGAATGTTTTAATGTCTTTTAATAGCTCAACATTTCCATTGTAATGATAAAAATAGTTCAAGAAATGAATAAAAATTGCATCTCGTTAATTTGAAATGATTTGGGTATTTGTTTATGTTTTAGACCGCACCCGAAGGTTGCCTACGTTCCTCCAGTATAGAGGCTCAGGTCTCCGTAGTTCAAACAAACGAAGGCCATTTTTTTTTTGTGCACCCTATTTTTTGCTTAGACCGCCCTTTCGGGTTTTCAATCCAGCGGGCTTCTTTTTTGCACGTGCTCTAATTTTTGCCTAGGCCGCCCTTTCGGGTTTTCAACCTAGCGAGATTTTTTTTTATGGTCTTCGCTCATTAGACGTAAAATATCTTCAATTTGTCGAGGTTGACTTCCTTTGGCAGCTGATCTCCGTCTAAATCCACGAGTCGGACTGCACCGCCGCTTAGTATCTTCTTGACTACCTACGGACCGATCCATCGGGGTCCCCATTTTCCAAGGGGGTTCATGGCATTAGGAGGGTGTTGTCTCAGGACCAAATATCCCACACTGATGTTTCGGGGCTTCACCTTTTTGTTGAAAGCCCTAGCCATTCTTTGTTGATAGGCCCTCGTACGTTCGATTTCCCTCAGCCTTTTCTCGTCTAGTAGGGCTAGCTGTTCATATCGACTTTGCATCCAATCGACTTCATTGACTTGGTTCTCGAGGAGGACCCGTAGGGATGGAAATTTGAGCTCTATTGGTAGTACAGCTTCGGAACCATATACCAGTACATAAGGAGTTTCTCCAGTCGCTGTCCGTATCGACGTGCGGTAGCCCCATAATGCTAGAGGTAGCTTTTCGGGCCAATCCCTTCCAGTGGAGGCCATTTTCTTCGCAATGGTCTCGATTGTCTTATTAGCTGCCTCGACCGCGCCGTTTGCTTGAGGGCGGTATGGAGATGACTTGTGCTTAGTAATCTTGTATTCTACCAGGAGCGCGTCCATCTCTTTCTCAAAGTGAGAACCGTTGTCTGAGATGATCTCATGAGCAACGCCGTATCGGCACATGATGTGGGTTTTCACAAATTCGGCCACTTTCTTGGCGTTGAGAACTCGGTAAGCCTGTGCTTCGACCCATTTTATAAAGTAGTCCACGGCTACTAAGACGAAAGATTGTCCGTTGCTGCCAGTAGGGTGGACTTTGCCAATGATGTCTATGCCCCAACAAGAGAAAGGCCAAGGCGTGGTCATATTGTAAAGCTGTGAGGGTGGAGTGTGCTGTAGATTGGCATGGAATTGGCATTTGGCGCACCTCTTGACTTTCTCGATGCAGTCCCTTTCCATGGTACTCCAATAACAACCCATGCGGAGTATCTTCTTGGTCAACATAAACACGTTCATGTGGGGCCCACATTCACCTTCGTGGATCTCATGCATTATTTCTTGAGCTTCGGTCTCATTCGCGCATAGGAGATTGATCCCTTCGTGGTGCCTTTTGTAGACTCAGTCCCCAATCAGTACATATCGGGAGGCTAGTCTTTGCAATGCCATTTGAGACTTCTTATTGCTATTCTCGGGATAAGTACCATCCTTGAGGAAGTTCATGATATCCACGTACCACGGGGAGTTTGCTTGGACCTCGTTGATCTCGATACTCATGCAGTATGCTGGACTGTTTCGTCGGGAAATTTTGAAGGGCTTCATCATTTTACCATCAGGTATTTCGACTAGTGAAGCGATGGTGGCTAGTGCATCAGCAAAACGGTTCTTGTCCCTTGGCAGGTAGTTGAAGGTGATTTCTTGAAACTGTTCAACCAACTCCTCGAGATGTTGACCATACCGTTGTAGAGTCGAGTGTTGAATCTTCCACTTTCCAGATGTCTGATTGATGACGAGTAAGGAATCACCGAATACTTCTAAACTTGTGACATTTCTCTCGAGGGCTGCTTCGAGCCCCGCTATGCATGCTTCGTACTCAGCGGTGTTATTGGTGGCTTCAAATTCGAGGCGGATAGCGATTGGAGTATACATGTCCTTAGGATCAACAAGTAACATCCCTATGCCATATCCATGCTTATTGGCTGCGCCATCGAAAAAAAGTTGCCACTTATTTTCTTCTGTTGTAGCGCAAATTAAATGCTCGTCGGGGAACTGTACGTCTTCCCCCTTCACTTCGTCACATGGAAATTCAGCAAGCTGATCACTGAACGCTTTCCCCCTGATGGATTTGAGTGTGACGTAAGTGATATCGTATCCGGCAAGCATGAAATACCATTTGGCTATTCTTGTTGACATGAAAGGCTTCTCGAAGATGTAGCGGAGCGGGTCCACTTTTGCTACCAACTTGATTGGGAAGGCCTCCATGTAATGTTTGAGCTTTTGAGTAACCCAGACCAATGCAAAACAAGACTTCTCTAAGACAGAGTATTTCTTTTCAGCCCCTTGAAACCGGCGGCTGATAAAGTAGATAGCATTTTATTTTGTGGAGTCTCGCTGTTCTTGAGCTAACATAGCCCCTAGGGCTTCATCATTGACAGTGAGATAGAGCAAGAGAGGCTTCTCCTTGTGCGGTGGAACCAAAACTGGAGGGCATGTCAAGTAATGCTTCACTTGGTCGAAGGCTTCTTGGCACGCATCGGTCCATTCTAGAGCCACATTCTCTTTGAGTAGCTTGAAGATTGGCTCACACATGGAAGTGAGTTGGTGCACAAATCGACTGATGTATTGAAGTCTGCCCATGAAACCTTTGATTTCCTTCTGCGTCTTTGGAGGAGGCATGTCAATGATTGCCTTGATCTTGGAGGGATCGGCTTCGATTCCCCTCTTAGTGACCATGTAACCGAGAACCTTTCCTCTGACGACCCCAAAAGTGCACTTTGCGGGATTGAGTCTCATGTTGTGTTGTCAAAGCCTTTCAAAGAACTTGCGAAGATCGATCAAATGTTGACCATCGGTTCCCTTCGAATGAATGATCATGTCGTCTACATAGACCTCGATCTCTTTATGAATCATGTCGTGGAATAGATCCGTAACAGCCCTCTGGTAGGTATCCCCAGCGTTCCTTAGTCCGAACGTCATGACTGTGTAGCAGAAAGTGCCCCACGGTGTTGTGAAAGCTGTCTTGTGTTGATCCTCTTCGGACATGAGAATCTGATTGTAACCGGCAAAACCGTCCACAAATGAGCGGACTTCATAGTTGGCAGTTGAATCGACGAGCATGTCGATGTTTGGTAGTGGAAAATCATCTTTCGGGGAAGCTTTGTTCAAATCCCGGAAGTCCACACAAACCCGAACCTTGCCGTTTGCCTTTCTGACTGTCACAATGTTAGCTAGCCAAGTCGGATACTCAATGACTTTGATGAAACCCACACTGAGGAGCTTTTCAATCTCATCTTTGACTTGTAGAGACCACTCTGGCTTGATCTTTCTGAGCTTCTGCTTTACTGGATTGGCGTCCTCTCTGATCGGAATTCTGTGCTCCGCGACTTTTCTATCCAAACCCAGCATGTCTTTGTACGACCATGCGAATACATCCACGAATTCTCTGAGCAGTGCAGTCAATCTGTCTTTGTCTAGGGTGTCTTTTGACCTAAAGCGCGCGCGTCCGACCCTTATTACCAGAATTGCCCACCTTCCATCTTGTCCTTCAAATTTCATATTTCTATGCTAACAAGTTTCTGCAAGGGAAAGTTACATAATTTGGGACCGGGGCAATCCCCTGAGTCTGCGGTTTCTTCTGACATTCTGACAGGTACCCCAGATGCGCGCGCCTCCCACATTCATGGCGCAATGCGCGCGCTTCCCACGTAACTGCCCTGAGTCGCGCGCTTCTGGGCCATTTTTCAGAACAGAACAGTAAACAGAACAGTGAACAGAATGGGCAGTTTTGACAGTGTGTGGGCACCGGGCCTGCATACACCCCCTTTTACTTATGTTTATTCATTTTTATCGGTCACACGGGTGATTCGAAAGTTGTAAATTACGTGCTTATTTGTTTTTTTATTTCCTTTGAAAAAAAATATATATATTTTTTGTCACTTGTTAGACCTCACACTACGCGCACAATTCTTATCAACTGCTCACTATCGAGTCGCACAAGTCCAACCTCAAACCCGTCGAGGACCGTCCTAGGAAGTTTCAAGCTCCACCCGACCTTGACTCTTTCGAAGCGGTTAACTTCAGCCCATGGCGTAGTTCAAGACTACATGCCGGGGGTGACCTTTAAGCCTCTCTTTAGCCGAGCACAAACCACACAATTCTAGTTAGGGTCTAACACTCCATGACTCAAGTCGGTTTCTATGTGCCGAGATTTCCCTAAACTAATGTCTTCAAATCATACATGCCACTCGTTGTTTTGGACGAAATAAAACTCCGTCCCCAAGTGGTTATTATGGACGAAAATAAAAATCCGTCCCCGCATGTATGCTTTACTACATTAATTTAGTTTAATCCCGACACATGTAGGATTCACAAGCGTGGTGGAATCCGATGAGTATATGGGACCACGAGAAGGTCTATATACTAGTGTGACGATTCCACTATTTTTCTAGAAACCCCAAAAAGGACTATGTCCTTCCGACTTTGTAAATAAAAAAAGAGTCATTTTCCTTATGTGGTTTGAATCTTTTCTCTTGTTCGTGGGTTAAATCATTGGATTCAAAAAGTATTTGTGGGACCACCCTAAGATCAACCATGTTCTTTCCATAGGTCCAATGGCTTCAAGCAGCAACAACAACAAGGGTGAGAATACTTCTGTGTCCAACGAAAGGCTCTTCAACATAATAAGAGCCATGGGGGAAAAAATGGATAGACTTGTCGAGGATGCCTGCCGCAAGGATGATTTGTGGCAAGACCGTCTTGATCTCTAGTGGAGAATTCATGAGGAAGAAACGTCCGAACTTAAGGCTCATTTGCAAGAGTTCACCAACAACAAGGCAAAGGTCAACGATAAGGCATGTTCAAGTGGCTCGCCTCTCAAAAGTCACAAAGGTTCTACCAACGACCGTGTCTACACTCCCCTCCAAGGTATGACCGTCACCAAGGCCTATGAAGATCTCAAAGCAAAGGGACAAATTTCTCCTCTCCAAGGGTACAAGCAACCACAACTATTGCGTCGCAACCATGCCCACCACAAGTGGTGTGACTATCACCTATGCAGCGGTCACCTCACCGAGGATTGCTTCTCCATCCGCAACATCATCCAAGACTTGATTGACAATGGTGAGTTTACCATGGTTGAAGAACAACAGTTAGAGAGTGAGAACATGCAAGAACTCATCAAGTAAGGGGCTCAGATTTGAAATAGGGTCTCAACAAGAGATCATGCCGCAAGGAAGGCTACAACGACAATGGGGACTACAACAGCAATCTCCGTTTCTCTTTCTCTACCTAGTAATAGGAATAAAAAAAAAGAGTCAAAGTCCTCTTAAGTGTGCATTAATATTTTCTCTTGTCCTATGTTTTAAATGTTCGAGTCCATTGATTCATCAAATAAAAAGTCGTTCTTGTCCTCATCACTCTTCCAAGTTGTTCAATCTAATTCTTGGCAAAATGATAAAAAGGTGTCCAAACAAGTTTTGGAACGAAGGCTATCAGTTGAACGCCTAGAGGCTAAACATCGACGACGACATCAACGACCAAGACAAATCCAAGACATCAAGGATCAACAACCACGGAGAAATCAAGCAAAGTTTTCAAAAGGGGATTAAAAAAAAAAAAAATCCCCCTCAATCAAAGAAGTACAAGATCAACATCATTCCACCAATGAAGGACAAAGCAACAACCATCTCGACGAATGGAGCATCCACAAGAACTACGGTGACTTGAGCCTCTACACTGGAGGAACGTAGGCAACCTGCGGGTCCGGTCTCATGCAAGAAAGAAGATATGTTTAGCCCTAGCGCGTTATTGTGATCGGCCTTCCTCTCGAACTTGTCATGACATCTTTGTACGATTCATTTGCCAATGAATTAATCACCAAAAGATTGAACAACTTTCTTAGATTTGGAATCGCTTTCCGTTCCTTGTCGAGTCTAGGGGTTTCTCTTCTTTTTTCCATACTCCCAATTTCTTGCAATCAAATTAGGGCTTTCCTTCTCTCTCTTAATGACTTACTTGCCTTCGTGAGTCATTCAATAAATATGTAAATACATGAAGTCAATACAAGGGACACTTCCCTAGTCGAGTTAATGTCACTCATCTTTAGTGACAAGTGGTCTTCACCGCAAAATCACATGTCTTATCTCCTCAGCCAGAGTCAATGCACACTTCCTCATTAATCGAGTCAAAAAAAAAAAAAAGACGCAAAAGAGATGCCCGCTAGATTGAAAACCCGAAAGGGCGGTCTAGGCAAAAAACAGGGTGCGTCATAAAAAAATGAGAGTGTGAGAGAGAAGGGAATGAGAAGTGGAGATCTCCGGCCTCTAAGGAAGACAACTGCACAAGTTCTACATTGGGTCTCCTCAGCAAGTCAATTCCCCACCGAGTCAACTTTGGAATTGCAAAAGGCTCGATAAGATATGGCACCATCAAATGTTGTCTTGGGTTATTGGCATCATTCTCCAGCAGTGTGCATTTTTGGGTTCATGAAAAGAAGGCCCGTGGTAACCAAGACCCATCCGAGAACGAGACCATCATAAAAAGGCACGAGGTTGCACAAATAATCCCTAGCTAGTCAATTGGCTGGGGCAGCAAATAGCAACAACGTGTGTCTTAGTTTTCAAAGCTTCTTCAAGTATGTGCTTCTAAAGTACGCCGAAAGGCTTCCGAGAAATGGAGTAGCTCTTGCCATGTTCTCTCATGTTTGTTCCCTCGCACGAGGATGAGTCACTCTTGCTTTGCTCAACAAATGGTGACGCCCTAGGGGCTATGTGACTCAAGAATAAGGGCTTATTTTGCTTCATTTGACAATCAATAAGCAATAGGGGTTATGCTCGAGAAAGATGTGTGAGACTAACCTCAAAGTCTCTCAAAAGAGATGTCAAAAAATCCCTCTTGTCATGTGTGCCCGTACTCGTTCCCCCGATCAAGGATGAACCTTTCTCGCAATCAATGATGGCACTCTAGGGGCTATGGTCAAGTCTTAAAGGCTCCCTCGGCAAGAAGCAATTCACTTCAATGTCCCCAGCAACATTTGAAGCTTTATACCGAAAGGTCTCAAGGGGCTTCGCAATCTACAATCTTTTGGGCTACGGCATTACAGTGAGACAAGCAAAGGACAATATTGGGGCTTCGTAATAAACAAGCTTTTGGGCAGTGGTACCCGAGCAATGTAATTTGGGAGTAGTCTTATGGCTCCATGAAAGGGATCAAGCTTCAATGGTCCCTCGACACTTCCTGTCAAAAGGCCTCTTGGTTTTAAATGAAGGCTCCGATGATATGAATGAATTTGATGATTCTTCTTAGAATTCACAGCGAGATTCTGAATGAAGTCTTAGAGAAAAGGAAAAATATTCAATATGCTAGACTCACCTGGCTGAGTTATAGCGGGCAATGCCAATATGTTAACTCTATAAGCAGAGTTACGGTCAATCCCAATGTTTCTGCAATACAGCACCCCTTCTCCAAGATCAAAAGAACAGGCTGCATCCGAAGATCCACCGTCGGTTCAACTCAAGAAGACTCGAGCAAACATACCATTCGAGACTTTATTACACCAAGACCTTATCATCTGCAACAACATCACCATCTCCCACGAGACGTCTCCCGAAGACCGTACTACATTTTCAACATGGACCTTCCGACATTCAGGTATCAACCACAAAAAGGGCCATCCATCTCCAAGCAAGATAAAGAAGGAGATCGCCTTCAATATTTCTTCCCAATAGCGCCATCCGCTCCCAACATAATGCTAAGCCGATTCCAAGAAAATTTGAGGCTTCACACCGAAAGGTCTCCACATCCCGCCATCTACAAACTTGATAAGCCCATGAAATTTAGGGCTTAGCAATCTCTCAAAGCTTGGTATCAATGATCTTCTCTTGGGGCTTGCCCACGTCGACAACAAAAGACAGTTTATTTGAATGGGCTAAGAGTTGATTCATCTTGGGGCTTCATAAGCCACTCAAAGTTCAGCATTCGAGGGGCTTTATAATCATCAACCCCTTGGCATCTCGGCATCAATAGTCCCTTTTGAAGCCCCATAATCGACAAATCTCTTGGGGCTAGACATCAATTTCGTTGGACACCACGGCAACAACGACATAATTCAACAAGGAAATCCGGACTTCGATTGAACACGACTTGCTCTTGGGTTGGCTTTACAAACACACAATGGTTAAAATGGTTCACCCACGAACTAAAAAAAAAAAATCTGTTTGTCACATGTGTGCATATTCTTTCCCTTCTAATCTTAAAAAAAAAAAAAGGATTTTTCATTTTCTTTTTCTCCTTCTTTGTGCAAAAGTATGTGCTTTACTTTGCTTTACTCCTAGCTTCTCCTCCAGCATTCTCCATCATCCTTGAACTACGCTGGTCTGATTCCTTTCAAGGGATACGTAGGCAGCCTTTTGGCACGACCAACCCATCATCCGGAATACTGTCCCACCGACATTCAATCAAAAAACGAATTCGTCATCAAAGGCAGCGACACCCTCCGCCAAAGCATCTACCACAACATCACGAATCCATCCAACGAAAATGGTAAGTGAAGGTATGGACATCATTCATCTCTCTCAAGCAAATCTCTGCTTTCAAAAATCACTTCACACACAAAATCACTTTACTTCTCCTTCATGCAAAAGTGCTTCAAAATCACATCACACCACGAGCACGATTTCGCTCAATCTTCACACTTCATGCATCTTCTTGCATAAACATATATACCTGCAAAGCACACACATAACAGGTACCACCACGAAGTCAACAGCATCCGCTACTCAAGGCACTTCATCCCCAGTAGAAAATGGTCCACAGTCAACCATGCCCGCATCCCCACGATAAAGCCAACAGCAACTGCAGCTCTAGACAGCAATTTGGTCTACAGTGATCCCGTAATTAGCAAGCAAACAGATCCCACAATCAGCAAACGGATCCCGCACCAGCAAACGGATCCCGCACCAGTAAACAGATCTCGCACCAGTAAACGGATCCCGCCATCAGCAAACGGATCCCGCATTAGCAAACGGATCTCGCTTCAGCAAACGGATCCCGCATCCAGCAAACGGATCCCGTTTCAGCAAACGAATCCCGCATCAGGCAAACGGATCCCGCCATATCCTTCTATATTAATAAAGCCGCTCACACAGGGAGCGCACCCCTATCCTCCGTAAATTTCAAATTCATGTTTTATCGAGTCTTTGTTTTCTCTTGTTGATGTCCTCGGCGGTTGTCTTTCTTTCGTCGACACGTTTTGCTTTGCAATCCACGTCGCCGAGGGGCTCTATAGAGACCCCGCCTTGGACCTCTCACCCCGATTGCATACATAGTATATTTATTTAACTTATTTTTGTTAATTTCTGCTACTTCGGTTAAGTTCCTAACTGATTCCGTTAGTTTTGGACTAAACTGCATAACAGAATTAACTTTAGAGTCATTTCTGTCATTCTGTCTTTTCCACCCGCGGGCGCTTCCGACACTGTTTGTGGGCTGCGCGCGCGTCTCGTCCCTAAAGCGGGACTCGCGCGCCTCCCATTATGGCAGTAACGGATTGCACCTTATTTCCCTCCCTTTTCTTATTTACAACATCTCTTCTCGATCACAAAAGAGCCTCTTTTTACCTCCACATTCATCCCCCCTAGTTTTATAACCTCCAATCCCATTATTCTAGCCATTTCTTAAAAACAAAATACTTCTTTTTATTATTATTTGATTTTATTTTATTTATTTCATTTATTATTTTATTTATCTTATTTTTTATTGGTCAATTTCATCTCACATGGATTAATCATTTTCCCTCCAACCTTTCCCTCTCTTTTATACCTATAAAAACCTCTCATTTATACCTTAGAAGAGGACCTCAACTTTAATTCACAAACTACACTATACACAAATTCTCCCAACAAGAGTCCTTAACAACAAGACTCTCTATACAAATTGTTCTACAACAATTTCCCTACAACAACACCATTTTCAAGTCCAAGTTTGAAGTCCTCTTTCTTAAGGTACTTTATTCTTCTTCTCTTATTTTACATGTCTTAGTAATGTATGCAATCCCCATCAATTGGGACATGACCAAATGACCACTTTACTACATTAAAGTTGGTTAATGTTATCTCCCTACATTTTAATCTCTACTTTAATTTACCATTATTTTCTTAATATAATTGTTAGAATAGTTTGACATGTAATCTTTACCATTAAATAAATAAAACAATTCTCTTTTATTCTCCTTTGTAAATTTCCCCTTTCTTTCCATTGTAATTGTTAGCACTTCTTACATTAATAATTGAAGGACTTTTCTTTTTTGTATTAGAACACCAAAAGTATCAAGACCCGCGCAAGCGGGGCGGAGTGGGTGTTTAAGTACTTCCCACTCCGTCACCTAACCCACGAACCCCTCATCTCAAGAATCTTTGGTTTCGTAATCAATAAAAAAGGCTATTTTCTTAGGTTTTCTCGCGTTCCTCTAAAACGTGGGTGGCGACTCTTAAAATCAATTAGACATCCTAGGTAATTCACCGCTCTAGCCAAGCCGTGGTTCCCCGGGGTATCTACACCAACAATAATGGAATTAAAATAAAGATCACATTTATTATTTCCGAATGAACAAGAGTAACCCTCTTTGTCCAAAACAGTGATAGATATTAAATTCCTTCTAAACGAAGGTACAATGAAGGTATTATTCAATACAAAATAATATTCGGTACTTAATAACAACCTAAAGGTCCTAATGCCTATTACTTCAACCGGGTTCCCAGCTCCCATATAGATGAATCTTTCATCCTCGCTAGGTCTTCGGTAATTCAGGCAACCCTGCATAGACATACTAATGTGAGTTGTTGCACCAGAATCCAACCACCATGTATATGAAGAATTGAAACTAAATTTGCCTCAGTACAAACAAGACCAAATGACATACCTTTCTTAGCACGCCAAGCGTGATACTTAGGACAGTCATACTTCATGTGCGTTAGGTCCTTGCAAAAGAAGCACTTCTTTTCTCTATGATCGTTAGATCCCTTAGGCTTCTTGTTTCTTGTTACCGCAACTTCTTTCCCTCTTCTCTTAGTCCCATGAGAAGAGGTAGATGCTAAGTGAGCACTTTCTACCTTAGATTTCTTCAACCTATCTTCCTCTTGTATCACATGTGAAATCAATTCATTAATGTTTCACTTGTCCTTTGACAATTATAGGTCACCTCAAAGTGAGCAAACTGAGGAGGAAGAGAGATCAAAACTAAATGCACGAGGAGCTCTTCAGTCACCTCTAACTTAAGTGCTTTTAGCTTTGTCGAAAGGTGAAGCATTTCCAAGATATACTCCCTAAGATTCCCAGTACCCTTATACTTCATGGAAACAAGTTTCCTTAGGGTAGAACTTGTTTCCGAATTTTCGCTTTTTGCAAAGCGTTCTTCAAGGGTCTCTAGGAAAGTCTTAGAATCAACATCCTCGGGAACACTGTTTAAAAATGTTTCCGGGACGACATTTTTCATAATCATTAGGCTTACTCGATTGGAGCGTTTCCATTTCTCAACATATAAGCGGTCCCCAGAGGTGCTTTCTTCATTAAGAGGAATAGGAAACGGCTCCCTAAAAGCGAGATCAATATCCATACAGCCTAAGATCATGACTATTTTGTTTTTCCAAGTTTTAAAGTTTGTCCCATTAAGCATCGGAATTGTGCTCATCGCAGCAGTAATAGAAGAAGCGTTAAGTAAATCTGTTGGGAATTGAGAACAAGAATGAATACAAAACAATAATAAGTAACTACATTATGAATAAAAGATTAATTATATCAAATTAAATCCATCAATAAGGAAATTAACATGACATCAAAACTAATTTTTGGATTGCGATTTGATTCATAAATAATTGTCTTAGATGACAAGTAATTTGAACAATATTTGATTAAATGCATAATCTTCTTTTGGGTAATCTTAAGCATTTAATAAAACAACTTAATGTTCATTTTATTTATCATCACATGAATGCTCAAGTTTAGTCAAATGTCAAGATCTTCTTTGGAAAATTCAAGTCATTCACATATTAACTTTAAACATTCAACACTTTAACAAATTTGTGTTTAAATAACATTAATCACTTAGGTGATAATATTATTTAAACAATGAATAAATTGTTTAAGCATATAATTAATCACAAAACGGGCCTAAATTATATAATTTTTGCTTAAAAGAATGATCCGTAATTTTTTTTCTCTATTTATGAATCATCTTAAATGATCTAATGAGAAAATAATTTGTGAGTATAAATCATTAGTCTACTGTTCTGAAACCAAAGGTCATGCCTTTTCATTTTAAATGAAGTCTGATGCATGTAAATGGCCAGTAGATATAACGAATTATGTGAATTGGCTGCCAAATGTGTGCTAACTTGCAACAGACGCCAAACACCAACCAACACCAATCCATGGGATCAATTTTAAACAAACACAATTTTGAATTTGTGAACAAAACCCATACTCCCTTAATTTTATTTTACTGATGAAATCATAAAAGTCATAATAAGGGTTGACTTAAAGTTGGTACGGGAAACATGAACAACAAGTAGATCCACATGGTATGTACTCAAAACATAAAACCATGCTATTTAGGATAATCTTGCTTTTAAAATTAATGGAATCAAATAAGTAGATCCACATGGTATGCACTAAAACATAAAATCATGTTATGAAGGGATAGTCAAACTTGAACCATTGAGTTTAATGAACAAAACTTTCAATCCATTTTCTTAATTTTAGATGAAGATTATCAGTACTCTATGAATGAATTAGCATCCCTAATCAACATCAAATCTTAATGATTCAACAGGAAAAATGAATCAAATTAAAGCAATAAAGCTTTCTTAAAAGAACTCAAACTCAAACTAAAAATGAGCGGGCTCTGATACCAATTATTGGAACAATTGAACCCTGAATGCCACACTCATATTTAGAAGAAGAATGAGGAAGGAGATGAAGGCGGAAGAATGAAAATACCTGTTGAATCCATAGTAGATGTTGTAGGGAGAAAGTAAGACCAAGATGAAGATGTAGGAGAATGGATCTTCTAAATGAAAGTGTCTCTTAATCTCTCAATGTTCTTCCAACAATATGAAGTATAATATAGATGAGAGAAAATAAGAATCAAGTATTTTCTAGGCTTGATGGAATGGCCTATATATATGAAACATGGTGACACTTCAAATAGGGACCATACCTATTCATTTCTTAAGCAATGTTGATTTACCATTTTGCCCATCATAAATAGGTAAATAACATTTCAGGGATTCTACACATTGACTAGGTTTGACTATACTTTATATCAATGTTATAGTCATAATTTTATTAATGGAAGTCCAAATAGCTTGTATTGCAAGCCATGTTCTAACATCAAACACATAAAGATTTGAAACATAAATTTCAGGTCGCTCAGTCTATCTAAAAGCATCAATCAAGATAGGGTAAAAAAAAATCATGCATAAGAAAATTCACTGGACAAATGAGTGTATTTGCTACAGATATACACTCATTTGGTGTGGGGCCTACTTAGATGCCCGCTCTTCCATTCATTGCTAGATGGATGCATGGAATCTGACACATGGCATCATTCTGCCACCCCGTGTCTCTATCACTTGGAAATCATCGAAACATCTTAATTCAGGGATATAGAGAGAGAAGGGGGGGAGGGGAAGATAACTGTTAATTTCATATTGCTTTTTCAGAAAGGGGTGTTGGAATAGAGAACCAACCGGGACTAGACTTCGTAGAAAAAGGAAGAAAATCGTCGGAGTGACTGTTACTCTGGGCGGCCGCCCAGGATGATGGTGGGCGACCGCCCACTTAATCAGTCTGTTCAATCCGGAGGAGCAGTTTTATGGGCGACCGCACAGGACCAATGTGGGCGACCACCCACTTGTCGGGAGAGGCAAAAACTGGTTCGGATTTTAGGCCAATTTTCGGGTTCCTTTGTCCATCTAGGGTTAGGTTTGTATTCCTGGGCACATATTTAAGTAAAGTTCCGCCCCTAAACTCATTGTAACTTCAAGATAACATATTGACGAACTGGGTAAACAATTTCTTGTGTCTTTTCTTTGCTTTATTTCTTGTGCTTTGTTTGTGTGCCATTATTTTCTTGGGGTTATTGCTTGGGTTGTGAGGGTCTAATCCACAAAAACTGGTATCAGAGCTCTGGTTGGAGATCAGGGTTAATCGATCGATTGGTTTATCGGACGATTGGGGTTTGTCAAGCAATCAAGAATGGGCAAGGATAAATAAGCGGTGGAGAAATTCGATGGGTCTAACTATGGATTTTGGAGGATGCAAATAGAGGATCTCTTGTACAACAAATATCTCTATAAGCCTCTAAAGGGAGTCAAGCCGGAAGGAGAAAAGCAAGAAGATTGGGATCTCATGGATCGGAAAGCCCTAGGGGTGGTTAGATCTACTTTATCGAAGTGGATCGCGAAGACTACCAAGAAGGCAAAAACCACAAAGGAGCTATTGGATTATCTTACTGAGAGATTTGAAACTCCATCTGCTTTAAACAAGGTTGATTTGATACGCAAGATGGGTAGTCTCAAGATGCAAGAGGGAGGATCCTTAGCTAAACACATCGATGAGTGTATGGATGTTATAGACTCATTGACTGCGTTGGATATTACGTTTGATGATGAGGTTCATGCGTGCTTGTTGCTAGCGTCTTTACCAGGAAGTTGGAGTGGAACGGTGACAGCGATCAATGCTTCAGCGGGTAAGAACAAATTGAAGTATGATGATGTTAAGGATTTCTTGTTGGGCGAGGAAAATCGTTTGAAGAAGTTGGGGACATCGTCTACTTCGGGATCGGCCTTAGCTACGACTAGCAGGGGAAGGCTGGGTACTAACAATAAGGGGAGAACTGAATCAAGGGAAAACGTAGTGGGTGGTAAGGGCAAGGCCGTGGAGATCAGAGATAAACCAAGGGTCGCGAAAGGATCGGTGCAGTGTTATCATTGCAAGGAGTTAGGACACTACAAGAAGGATTGTCCCAATCGTGGGGGCAATTCGGTGAATGTGACAGTCGAAGGTGATGATGTACTGGTTCTGAGTGTTAGTAGTGCACTAGAATCATGGGTGCTAGATTCGGGGGCATCATTCCACTCTTGCGAGCATGCAGAAGAGATGGAGAATTATACTTCCCGTGATTTCGGTAAGGTCTATCTGGCGGATGGCGAGCCTTTGGAAATCAAAGGGAATGGGGATGTCAGAATAGGAGCATCGGACGGGAAGGTCCTACATCTACACGGGGTCAGACACATTCCGGGTTTGAAAAAGAACCTGCTTTCAGTTGGGCAGTTGGATGAAGAAGGTTACAAGGTAACTTTTGGCTGCAGGAACTGGGTTATTACCAAGGAGGATTCGGAGATCGCTCGGGGTAATAAGGAGGGGACATTGTATTTGGCGAATAACACCAAGGCAAGTATCGCGGTGGCGTCAGCCAAGGGTGATACAGATTTGTGGCACTGTCGATTGGTCACATGAGTGAGAAGGGGATGAAAGTACTTTGCTCAAAGGGAAGATTACCAGGTTTGAAGACAGTCGACGTGGGGATCTGCGAAGATTGTGTGTTTGGCAAACAGGCGAGGAGTAATTTCTCGAGGACAGGTAGGGCTTTGAGGGAAGCAAAGTTGGATTTGGTCCACACGGATTTGTGGGGGCCGGCCCCGGTAACTTCTCTAGGTGGTGCATCATATTACATGACCTTTATTGATGATTCGACAAGGAAAGTATGGGTTTATTTCTTGAAACACAAAGATGAGGCATTCGAGGTGTTTAAGAAATGGAAGGCTTTGGTGGAGAATCAGACGGGACTTAAGCTTAAATGCTTGAGATCAGATAATGGTGGGGAGTATGAGCTCAGGGAGTTCAAGGAATATTGTGCAGCGAATGGCATTCGCATGGAGAAGACTCCAAAGGGCACACCACAACACAATGGGGTTGCAGAGAGGATGAACATGACATTGAACGAGCGGGCTAGAAGTATGAGGTTGAAGTGTGGACTTCCAAAGACGTTCTGGGCATATGCAGTTGACACGGCAGCTTTCTTGATCAATCGGGGACCATCGGTACCAATAGGGAATGAAATTCCAGAGGAAGCATGGAGTGGCAAGCAGGTAAATCTGTCCTTTCTTCGCATATTTGGCTGCGTTTCATATGTTCATATTGATTCTGCTGATAGAACTAAGTTAAATGCAAAATCTGTAAAATGTACGTTTATTGGGTATGGCGGGGATGACTTCGGGTATAAGTTTTGGGATGACCAAAACCATAAAATTATTCGTAATCGAGATGTGGTATTCAATGAACAGGTATTGTACAAGGACAGAAAGGGGGCATCTGATGATATTAGTTCGGAACCGAAGGTTGTAGAGGTGGATATTCCAGACTCGGGTGGGAGCAGTACGGTTCATGATGACCAAGGTCAGGGGGTCACTGAAGATGAACCACATACTCCAGAACCGGATATTCCGCTGCGTAGATCCAGCAAGTTGCGTGGATCACCTGACAGGTATACTCCTT
The DNA here is from genome assembly GCA_026119855.1 of Campanula takesimana. Taxonomy (NCBI): domain Eukaryota; kingdom Viridiplantae; phylum Streptophyta; class Magnoliopsida; order Asterales; family Campanulaceae; genus Campanula; species Campanula takesimana. The sequence goes on along the minus strand of JAOWBW010000432.1, from coordinate 354,062 downwards.
CGAATTACTATTTGTTGCTAACAGATAGTGGTGAACCGGAGTGTTATGCGGAGGCTGTTCGTAGTACACTTTGTGATAAGTGGAAAGCTGCGATGGATGATGAGATGGACTCATTGAAAGCCAATAAAACTTGGGAGTTGATTAAACTGCCTAAGGGGAAGAAGGCATTGCATAACAAGTGGGTTTACAGGATCAAGGAGGAAGCAAACGGCAGTAAGCGTTACAAGGCAAGGTTGGTTGTAAAAGGGTTTCAGCAAAAGTACGGTATTGACTACACTGAGGTATTCACTCCTGTTGTGAAAATGACCACTATCAGAATGGTTCTGGGGATAGTAGTGGCGGATAACTTGTTGCTGGAACAGATGGATGTAAAGACGGCCTTTCTTCATGGTGATTTGGAGGAAGAAATTTACATGGTACAACCAGAGGGTTACTTGTCTAAGGGTAGCGAGGAACTGGTTTGCAGGTTGACTAAGAGCTTGTATGGCCTTAAACAAGCTCCTAGGCAGTGGTACAGGAAGTTTGATGGATTCATGCATGACATTGATTTTATCAGATATGAGGCGGATCATTGTTGCTACTTCAAGAACACGGACAATGGGTATATAATCTTGTTGTTATATGTGGATGACATGCTAATAGCGGGCTCTAGCAGTAGAGAGGTAAACAGATTGAAGGCTCAGTTGTCAGAACAGTTCGAGATGAAGGATTTGGGGGAGGCCAGAAAAATAATGGGCATGCGGATTGACCGGAATAGGGAGTCGGGTAAGTTGGTTCTTTCACAAGCAGAATACGTTGAGAAAGTCTTGGCAAGGTTTTGTATGGAAGAGGCGAAGCCAACAGGGACACCATTGGGTATGCACTTCAAGCTATCCGAGAAGGACTCACCTAAGGGCAAGGAGGAGCGTGACAAGATGGAGAAGACTCCATATGCTTCGGCAGTGGGGATTCTAATGTATGCAATGGTGTGTACAAGGCCGGACATTGCACATGTGGTGGGAGTAGTCAGCCGGTACATGGGCAATCCAGGGAAGCAACATTGGGAAGCGGTTAAATGGATCCTGTGCTACTTAAAGGGTACTGCTGGTAAGGCTCTATGTTTCTCAAGCAAGGAGGTCGTGTTAGCGGGTTATGTGGATGCGGATTTGGCATCAAGTGATCTTGACAAAAGGAGAAGTACTACGGGGTATGTTTTCACATTGGGTGGTACGGCTATCTCCTGGGCTTCTAAATTGCAGAAGATCGTGGCTCAGTCGACTGCGGAAGCAGAATATGTGGCAGTGACAGAGGCAAGCAAAGAGATGGTATGGTTGCAGAACTTCTTGGGTGAACTTGGGAAAACGCGAAGTGGTAATGCTCTCTACAGTGACAGTCAGAGTGCAATTCATTTGGCTAGGAATCCGGCGTTTCATTCTAGGACGAAGCACATTGAGCTGAGTTTTCACTACATCAGGCATCTCTTGGAGAGGAAGATCTTAAGGCTGGAGAAGATTTTGGGATCGGAGAACCCGGCTGACATGTTGACCAAGGTGGTAAACCTTGAAAAGTTGAAGCTATGTATAGCTTCAATTGGGCTTGGAGAATAGGAGAGGAGGAAGGCACTACCATGATCAAGGTGAGCACTATGGCACCAAGGAGAGTTGAAGAACGGATACGGGGCTTGTATGCGCGGTTGATCTCTAGGTGGGAGATTGTTGGAATAGAGGACCAACCGGGACTAGGCTTCGGAGCAAAAGGAAGAAAATCGTCGGAGTGACTGTTGCTCTGGGCGGCCGCCCAGGGTGATGGTGGGCGACCGCCCACTTAATCAGTCTGTTCAATCCGGAGGAGCAGTTTTATGGGCGACCGCACACTTGTCGGGAGAGGCAAAAACTGGTTCGGATTTTAGGCCAATTTTCGGGTTCCTTTGTCCATCTAGGGTTAGGTTTGTATTCCTGGGCACATATTTAAGTAAAGTTCCGCCCCTAAACTCATTGTAACTTCAAGATAACATATTGACGAACTGGGTAAACAATTTCTTGTGTCTTTTCTTTGCTTTATTTCTTGTGCTTTGTTTGTGTGCCATTATTTTCTTGGGGTTATTGCTTGGGTTGTGAGGGTCTAATCCACAACAAGGGGAAGTATATTTATTAGTTTTGATTAAGGAAAAGTCAGTATTAAAATTGTTACTATCCTGGTTGGCTCACCATAAACTTAGTTGTTGATATAAATTTTCATGTCATACACACAAAAAAAAGGTAGAAGAAGAAGCAAAAGTAGAAAGATAATGAAATGAGTAGGCCAAAATACATTTACCCCCCCCCCAAAGTATCCACCGAATCCCACTTTGCCCCCCAGCGCCAAATTTGTCCCACTTTGCCCCCCAAAGCTTCAATTTGTCCCACTTTCCCCCCCAGCTCCAGACTTTGCACCCCAGCACTAACGAATGTTAGAAAATTTAACAAAATAGGTAACGATTGGACTATTTTGTAATGCTTATTAGTTTTTAAGGGTCAAAATGCAAAGTTTCAAATATTAAGTACTAAAAATTTATTTATTTTTCCAAATATTTAACATTATCTTAAATCTTAAATAATTAATAAGTCTTGAAACTAATACTAATTTTATGCTAATTTTTTTTTTAAAAAAAAATATGAAATTATTTTTTCTAAATAAATGAATTTTTTTTTTTAATAAAACTAAAAATTAAGTATGTTTTTTTTATTTTTTAAATAAAAATATTTAAAAAAATAAAGATTTTTTTTTTCTAAAAAAACATTGTAAAGTTTTATTTATATTTTTAAAAAATAAAATAAAAATTTTAAATTGTAATTTTTGTAAGAATTTTACTTAAAAAAAATTAAAACATTATAGCCTTTTTTTATTTTAGAAAAATATTGTATTTTTTGTTTGTTGAAAAAAAAATCTTTATTTTTTTAAATATTTTTATTTAAAAAATAAAAAAAACATACTTAATTTTTAGTTTTATTAAAAAAATAAATTTCATTTATTTAGAAAAAATAATTTCATATTTTTTTAAAAAAAAAAATTAGCATAAAATTAGTATTAGTTTCAAGACTTATTAATTATTTAAGATTTAAGATAATGTTAAATATTTGGAAAAATAAATAAATTTTTAGTACTTAATATTTGAAACTTTGCATTTTGACCCTTAAAAACTAATAAGCATTACAAAATAGTCCAATCGTTACCTATTCTGTTAAATTTTCTAACATTCGTTAGTGCTGGGGTGCAAAGTCTGGAGCTGGGGGGGAAAGTGGGACAAATTGAAGCTTTGGGGGGCAAAGTGGGACAAATTTGGCGCTGGGGGGCAAAGTGGGATTCGGTGGATACTTTGGGGGGGTAAATGTATTTTGGCCAAATGAGTATAATGGCCTGATTGGCCTGACAACTAAGATATCAGTGAATGTGGATGAATCTCGATTCAACTATTAGAAGGAACTGTAACAGTAGGAACAAGAAAACAATGAACTGTAATTTGTTTGTTTTTGAAATAAAATTTCAGTTACATTTTCCGTTTCATAACAACTTTGACTTGTCAGCAAAAAAGTCTGTGGACTTAATGCATTTCTTTGTAATTTAGACGATATATCCGCGAAACGAGGACAAGTTGCAGAGGTAACAATAACATATTTATGAAATCTCCAAAAAAAGTTTGAAGTGCATTTTTGAGATGCTGCTAGCACTGATTGCCTTGAAAAAACAATTACTGCTTAGGCCATGGAATGAAACTATGATCCCCTAACATCTAGCATACATAGCATATGATGTCGCCAGGGTGCAGGGACGTCGCTGGAATTGTGAGTCAGGGGGTCAATAACAAACGTCTTTTTTGAAGGTTCACACCTTAAATTGTGTGCGGGTTTTAAGAAAAGTATTTAATATTGATATCGGAGTGGAGTGGTGGGTATGAAAAGTATGGTAAAAAATGTGAGCGGGATAGGAATTGAGAGTGTGATAGTTGTTGTGAGTATGACAAGTGGGTCCCACTGAATAAAGAATACTATAAACATTCCATTTTAGGGGTGTGATCTTTCAAAGGGGACATCCAAAATCACAAGGTGTGAACCTTGAACAAAGACGGAGGGGGTATAATTAATATTTAAAAACTAGATTCCAACAAAAAAATATTTGAAAACTAGAAAAAGTCACCTTAAAAAATACTAAATAGTTGTTAGCCCTTATTGGACAATATTGAAATTCATTTTTTTAGCAATGAAATTCTCATTTATTACTATTAGTTTATTTATTTATTTTAGCAATGAAATTCATATTTAAGCAATATTACTATCAACTTAAAACATGGCACATATTTTGGGATATGCGTGCAAGCTAAATTGATAAGAAAATGAACCTTGAAAAATAATTAAGAGGTAATATTGACTATAGGATTTCGAAGATTGAGAATTACAGGAACATGCTTTTAGATATTGTAACTTGTAGATATGTTGTTGGATTCAAAATTAACTCCAACTTAAATATATCGATTGCCAAAAAAAAAAAAAAAAAAAAAAAGTATTAAAAATCATTAATTTCTATAGCTGACATCTTATAGTCATATTTAAGACACTTTGGCCCGTGTTATTTTATTTTATATTGTTTGTACTACACATTATATACTTTTATAACAATAATGATAATATTTTGAATGAAAAATCAATGAAATTTAGAGGAAATAGAGATTATTTTCAGAAATTAAGGGGGGGGGGTCAAAGTTACCATTACATTTTCATGTTTAGCAACTATAGGGGCTAAGACGGTATTTTCAAAATTTAGGAGGGATCAATCAACACCTTGCCCTATAATGGCTCCGTCCCAGTCCGGACATTGGATGCATCCAAATCACATGAAACCAACTACACTTCACCTTATTAGCATCTAAACACACCATCATTAAACCACAAACGATTACAACCAGGCTCCTAAACTTTTCTACTACTAAACTTTTTAGTATGAAAAAAAGTTTATTAAAAACAGAGAAGAAGATACAAAAGATGGACAAGAAGTCCATCATATTACAAAAAACAAAAAAGAAGAAGAAAGAAAAATAAAATGAAAAAATAAGAAAACAAAACAACAAGGCCAGACAAGAACTAAGAGCGGTTGGGGTGCAACCCAAAGTCCCACATCGGCAATTGAGCAAACAATTGCAAGCTATATAATAGCACCCACCCACTTCATTAGAATGAGACCTTTTGGGGATGCCCAAAGACAAATCCGCGGACAATATCATACTAATGTGGAGAGTGGTGGTGGTGGTCGCGGTCCCTACAACATAGCGAATCGAGTCTTGCAATCGAGGGCGATGGTGTTTCGCGGGCGGTTGGTACAAGCTTTCGCCGATATGGGCCAGAGGAAACACTGCGGGCCTTGGTTTGAGGGGAGGATTGTTGGGGTGCAACCCAAAGTCCCACATCGGCAATTGAGCAATATATACTAGCACCCACCCACTTCATTAGAAGGTCCCAACAAGAGCAGCCCAATCTCGCTTTAAATCATAAATAGACATTTCCCAGAAAGCACCATTAGCTGATGCCCAAAGAAGCAATGTAAGTCACTTCCCACCAGAAAGCACCATTAGCTGATGCCCAAAGAAGCAATGTAAGTCATTTCCCATAAAGCACCATTAGCTGGTGCCCAGAGAGAAGCAATAGAAGTCACTCGCTCCCAGAGTACGTGTTTTGGAAGATGTTTATTCCCTAAAAAATATGTTATTCCTCTCATCCATAAACAGCTGAAACACCACATTCCCAAAGCTGAACTACTTCTTCCGTCCCACCCGACTTAGGATTTTTGGTCAAACAATTTATATTTTGACAAAATATTTTAAGAAATATAATGATGCTAATAAAAATTTAAAACTTGTTATTGTATCACGATTAATAATAAAGTAAATAACTATTTTTAGATTTTCATTAAGATAATTATTTTTGTTCAAATTATTGGTCAAAGTATAAATTGCTTGACCAAGAATAATAAGTCGGGCGGGACAGAGGGTGTACATCTTTGTCTCTCCCATACCCACAAAAACTGATTCCGGAAGAAAGAAGACAATGTGTTTTGGGCTCACCCAAATTTCTCCTATCACCTCAAAAAGCCGATTCCTAAGACAACAAGCAACTGGAAGAGGGAGGAAAAGATAATTCACACGCCAATTAGGCGAGATACACTTAAAAGGCCGTCGAACCTGAAGGGAGTTTTGGACTTACAAATAAACGCAACCAGGGGAAGGGAGAAGGACAGGGATAATGAATCAGGAATATAAAGGAGTTACATGAATACTTACGTGACCTGTCAAGAACCCAAACCTTAATAGGTTGTTTAAGAGACAACTAAAACTGAGATAAAAATTTATAAGACCCATCATCTCAATAATCTCACGATCATTAAGATTACGAAAGAAATGTAAGTCTCACGATGTTTACTTTTCACCTCCCCGAACCACAAAAGCACGAATAGGAGAAAAATTAACCAAAGATAAATGATAAAGAACTGAGACAAGGAAGAGTTACCCCGCTACTCACCTTCCAAAAATCTACCCCAGTCCCATTGCCCACTCTAAATCGAATCAGAACAATTCTTATATGCGGCGGGGTCTTCTGCCGCACGCCGTGCGACGCCTGGGGTCGGGATCCGCTGCTCCTCGCTCCAGCCAATCTTGTTGTAAACTTTAGAGGGATATGAATCACTTACTTGATTGATTCTTGTGCGGAAGCGTGAATCGATACCGTGGATTTTGATCACCGAATTGAACTTTGTACAATGCTTCGCAACGTAGGTCGGGAGCGAAATCACAAACGGAAAACACCCAATAGTTCACAACACTTGTTTGCTCATCTTTACAGCCATGAATGGGAGAGAAAACGAAGAAGAGAGGGAGAGCAGTTTTTTGTCAATTGTTTGCGTCGTATCTTGTTACGTAAAAAAAACTGCGTTCCTTTATTTCTTTTTTTACCCGTGAAAAGAAACCAACTCCGTAACCTCTCCATAACTGCTCGTGCGGTTATACCTTGTATTTATTTGTGTTTTATTTTCTTATTAAAAACACAACTGGGCTGGAACTTTACTTGGGCCAAGCCATCTTGGGCGGACCATTAATTCCAACATCTCCCACTCACACACGATGGCCTTATCATCCATGATCTATCATTCAAGCAAATGTGTCGTGTGACCAACGAGCGTGCATGTACGTGGTAGCTTTTAGATTCTGCACCGTTAGGCATGACATAATAGCTACGTCCACTACAAGTTCACCATTGACTCTTTATACCCCAGACTAATTCGATTAAACCAAGTCCAAACATACCTTGGTCCCTTTAAGGCTATATTTGACTTTTACGATCGTAAAGTGTTTATAGTTATGTCTGTGACATAACTGGTCGACCTATAAACACAATCCTCAGGCATAATCAAACTTGTCTTCCTTTCTCACTTATCACTTTTAGATCATTAAGGCAATCGCTTTCCTAGACATGTACCATCCAGCCGAATTAGTTCATAGCTCTAGGTGGCATGCTAAAGTAGCAGACATTGACTTAATACCTTTTAAATATAGTTGAAAGTCACATAGGGTATTATGCCCATATAAATGGCATTTTAGAGACTTCACACAATGAGCAAGAGGGACATGTTGCTCATTTCTCTTGGCCAATGCACACTTGTTACTAAACAAGTGCTACAGTGGTATAACTCCTTTCAAGGAGAGTATGTCAACAATTAACCCACTGTACAGATATTTAGTTCGGAGACACTTCTTAATCCCCAACTATTTATATCTGGCTCATCTTATATTTCCAGACATATGAGAAGTGTCTTGTTCTAATGCGGTCTTCACTTTGACCTTTTCTTGATTTGCATCAAGTCGACATATGTTTACGTGATGTACTTAGCATACTCCTTTGGTATCTCAAGTATCATTGTCTCATCTCATCTTGCTTTCGTGGCTCCTGAGGCGGTTACTCGTGTGAGAGAGTTAACCTTTGTCTGGTGACATACTCTTATATTGTGTAATGTATGTGTCAATATAATAGAACAAATTATTTATACATCTCAATAATATAAACTTGATATTCATCAGAAAGTGCATAAACAAATATAGTTCCACAAACGTAGTTCAGATTGAAGTAAAACGTAAACTTGTTTTCCTCAAGTACATCTACACCCTTCGAAGACCTATGGCCCTAACATGACTTAGAAAGACATCTCTAGCAAGGGGCTTAGTCATAGGGTCGGCTACCATCATATTAGTAGAAATTTACTCTAATGTTACTTCATTACTTGCTATAGTCTCTCGAATGTAGTTATTCCTTAGATCAATGTGTTTGGTTCTTCCATGATACTTTGGATATTTCGTGAATGCAATGGACGCTTGATTGTCACTATAAACTGTCAAGGGGTCAGACGTATGATCGACCACTCCAAGATCCTCCATGAACCTCTTTAACCAAACAGCCTCCTGAACAGCTCTTGTGCATGTAGTGAATTCAGCTTCCATGGTAGAGAGAGATACACTTGTTTGCTTCTTGCTATTCCACATGATAGCTCCGTTATTAAGCAAGAATACATAACCCGATGTAGACTTTCGGTTATCATTATTTCCTCCCCAATCAGCAACACTATAACCAACTATCCGTGAGTTGGATCCTTGATAACACAACATGTAGTCGACAGTTCCTTTTAGATAACGTAATATCCTTTTGACTGCTCCCCAATGTGCTCTTCCAGGATTAGATTGATAACGACTAACCATGCCAACTACGAAAGCTAAATCTGGACGAGTACACATGACTGCATATATTAACTTGCCAATGGCACTACGATATGGAACTCTAGACATCTTATTCTTTTCTTCCTCAGTCTTAGGGAAATCATTAAGACTCAACATTTCATTCTTAGCCATAGGAGTGTCAAGAGGTTTGCATTGATGCATACCAAAGTTTTCAAGAACTTGTTTAAGGTAAGTCTCTTGAGACAAAACAAGGAGTCTTTCGGAACGTTTCTGATAGATTCGAACACCCAGTACGAATTCAGCTTCACCCATGTCCTTCATCTCAAAATTTGAGGACAACCACTTCTTAGTGGCTTTCAACAACTCCAGATTGTTTCCAACTATTAAGATATCATCCACATAAAGTGAAAGAATAACAAAATCACTCTTAGATCGTTTGAGAGACACAGTGATCTTTTTCGATTACAAATCCATCATTAATGCTTGAGTGGTGAAATCTTAAGTACCACTGCCTGGATGCTTGCTTGAGACCGTATATGGATCGTTTGAGTTAAACTTTGTTTTCACTTCCTTTTACAGTGAAACCCTCAGGTTGATCCATATAAATCTTTTCATTCAATTCTCCATTGAGAAAAGCTGTTTTTACATCCATTTGATGAAGTTCTAAGTCCAAACGAGCTACAATAGCTAGAATCAATCTTTCAATGGAACCATCCACTTTGGTTTGACTCGTAAGATCCACTTATTTCCTACAGTCTTTTTCCCTGGAGGTAAATCAACTAATTCCCAAACATTATTGGTTTTCATTGATTCCATTTCATCATCCATTGCTTTCATCCATTTTTCACTAGTAGGTGATGTGATAGCCTCTATATAGCTTCTTGGCTCATCAACATCATGTGTATCAGCCATGAATGATTCATTTTCGATGTCAAAACGACGTCGAGGAATATGTCCACGCTGACTTTTACGTAAGATAGGCTCTTGAGATTCTTCTTCTAATGGAAGCGTGCTACTCGATGATGGATCCCTCCCACTATCGTTAGGAAGGTGAGGAACTTCTTCCTCTATGTCCATTTGATGAGTAGGTATGCCCACTTCGGGCTCTTCTATTTCATAAGTTTAATCTCCCTATCTATTTCACCCCTACTAGGGGAAATCATTTTCTAGAAATTCCACATTATGGGACTCAATTTCAGTCAAGTTTCCATCCGGCCCTTCACCTACAAATACATATCCTTTAGAGTGTTCTGAGTATCTAATGAAGATACACTTTTTACCCCTAGGACCTAACTTTCTGTGCTTATCGGAAGTGTTATGTGCATAGGCTGCCGATCCCCATGGACGCAGATTTTCCAAAACTGGTTTTCTGCCCTTCCATAATTCATATGGGCTGGAACTTACTGATTTAGAGGGGACACGGTTAAGAATATATGCGGCAGTCAGTAAAGCATCTCCCCAAAAACTTATAGGTAGATTTGCTTGTGCCATCATAGATCTAGCCATGTCTAGCAATGTCCTATTCCTCCTCTCTGCAACTCCGTTCTGCTGTGGAGTCCTTGAAATAGTTAATTGCCTTTTAATACCTTTTTCATCACAAAGAGCCTTGAATTGCTCAGAAAAATACTCACGTCCACGGTCTGTTCTTAAAGCCTTGATGCTTTTATCTAATTGATTCTCGACAAGGCAAGTATATCGTTTAAAACAATCTAATGCCTCGGACTTGTGAGAAAGTAAATAGATATGACTAAAGCGTGTGTAGTCATCTATGATTGTGATGGAGTATAAGGCTCCATGCCTTGCCCTCACGTTTATTGGCCAACAAATATCGAAATGGATTAGTTGCAATGGAAAAGTAGCCCTAACTGATTTTTCAAACGGTTTTCTTGTTGCTTTCCCTGCTAGGAAACTTTCACAAGTTGGCAATAACACTTTGTTAAGTGAGCCTAATAGACCCTCTTTTGCTAACCTGTTCATTCTTTCTTATCCGATATGCCCAAAGCGAGCATGCCAAACAGATGCATCTACGTTGATGCTACTAGAAGATACCATTAAAGAGAAACAACCATCGTCATTAAACAATGTATGTTCAACATCCAAAACAAGAAAACCATAAACTAGATGTCCAGAACCATAAACAACAGAACCATAACAAATGTCTATAGAAGTTCCATGGAAATTAACAGCAAATCCTAACTTAAGAAGAACAGTAACAGACACAAGATTCCGTCGGATGTTCGGAGCGTAGAGAACATCATGTAGAAACAACTTTTGGCCTCCTCATAGGTCTAATTGGCATGTACCAATTCCTTCTACACCAATTCTTGAGTTGTTACCAACATAAATCCATTTTGTACCCTTTGGCACTCGACGGTATTCTCGGAATGCTCTTCGGTCTCTAGTTATGTGGTCCTTGGCTTCTGAGTCTACAGTCCATAAAGGATAAGAGTCAGTGAGCAAAGCAAAACTAGAAACAAAGGTGAAATTAGAGGTAGGGCATCTTTTTACCTTAGCTGGATTTTTACATTCAAAAGCCAGGTGACCCAGTTTGCCACAATTGTTGCATTCCTTCTTAGGATCAGGACAATCACGTGCAAAATGACCTGTCTTGCCACAATTGTAACATCTCCTCTCAACTTTGTTCTTCCCTTTGCCATTGTTCGCATTATCTTTGTGATTTCCATACTTTGCCTTCTTCGGCGCCGATCCGCTCCCGTTCCCCTTCCTTTGGTCATCACCTCTTCCACGCTTAGACCCAGAAGCTTTACTTGTACTCGCTTCAGCAGGAAACACTTGAGATGAGGATTTTGAGACTGAAAGACGCTCATCCTCCAACTCCAAGTGAGTCTTCACATCGTTAAAGGTCTTAACATGTTTATTGTGGGTGAGGTTCATCACCATGTGATCCCAGTCACTAGGAAGAGAACGGAGAACAGCTTGAACCTGTTGTTCATCTGAAAGAAAGTGCCCCGCAGACTTTAGCTCCCTTATCATGTTTGACATCGCCCTTAAGTGCTTCCTCATGGAATCATTAGGACGCTTTCTTGCGTTGTCAAACTTATAGACAAGTTTCTTCAGCTTCGTAGCCGAAGTTCCTCCAAACTTCTCTTTTAGGGCAGCCCACATATCTTTGGCAGCTGAATATGTCTCATATTCACACATAGGGTCATCTTGCATACTGCTCAAAAGCGTGATTCGAGCCTTGCTGTTCTGCTTCTTCCAAGCTTCAAACGCAACAAGTTTCCTTCTATGTTCACCAGTGGTCCTTTCATCAGTCATAACAGGCTCTTCCATGGAACTTGTCAGAGTGTCAAGAACTTCTTGTTCTTCAAGGACATATTGGATCTTGCGGTGCCACATATCGTAGTTGTCACCGTCCAATTTGTCACCATGATTTAGCTCAGCAATTATGTTCTTAACAGAGGCCATGGTTAGCAACTACATAGATACAATAACAAAGAGAACATTATTGGCACATATAAGTTTCATTACACTTTCTTTATTACAACAACAAATGATCATTAAATTAATAATCTAACTAAGGATGTGAAACGAAAGGTCACTAAGTTCACAATCAGCTTCACATTACCAAAGTCATATCATCATCTAATCAATCATTTTCATTGTGTAATATCTTGTTTTCTCAAGAGAATACTTCTTCATCTCTTAAAGACTCTTAGGTACATAATAGCAAATTGCGTAGATTTTAGCATATAGATCACTCTATGATAAATGCTAATACTCCCTCTGTCCCTAAATGAGTGTCCATTTTCAAGAAATCTTTGTCCCTAAATGAGTGTCTTTTTTTAACATAACTTTCTCCCTAAACGTTTTTTTTCGAAATTCTTTTCACCGGTTTCTTTATACGTGCAAAACTAAAAGTTTGGAAATGAGATTACAAGATTATATATGAATCGTTGTTACCAAATTGTTCAAAAAGTTGAGATTTTCAGTGTCCCTTAAAATGAAATTTGGACACTCATTTAGGGACAGAGGGAGTACTATTATGTAAATACTTAACATAAGATTAATGCTTCCACTCAACAAAAGCAGATTTCTGATTATCATTGTTAATACATCTCACGTAATCATTCATTAACAAAAACATAATAATCAAACTTATTTTAAGGAACATTAAGAAAACCTGGAAAATTAAACGTCTTCAGAAAATTTCAGAAAATCTTAAACTGCAAAACATGGCTTCTGTATATTTTTCCATATTTTTCTGACATTGGGAAGACCCCCAAAACACTCCGTAAGCTGGACTGGTCAAATAGTTGACAAGAAAGTCAAAGTCAACGAAAAATTTCCAAAATATTCAGAATACAGAAAAATTAAAAACTTAATTTCTGTATTATTTTCATAATTTTTTTGATGTCACTAAGACCTTCAAAAATAATTAGCAAGATATAATTATTGATTGCGGGACGGAACGAGTAAAAAAACATTCGAGTTTTAGTCTTCTTCTTCAGAGTCCACGAAAGGAGTTCCCCTTTTTTTTTACTCAGTATGTACAGTAATTCATGCACCACGTACAACAAAAACATACTGACAGTAACCTTATTCATCAACGAAAAAGGAAAAACCCTAGAATTTCAAAATTTCATAACTTTTTCATCTTTAATCCAAAAATCATGAAACAAAATTCGGCGAAAAGCTCTTTTAATCCTCTTTCAAACCATATCAACAATTCATACCAATTCTTAAAGCATGAAAAACGAAAATTAAACCCATTTAACATGATATGGAAAAAAACTTCAATCATGGCTTCCACGAAAATATTCGAGATCAAATCCAACAAAGGCTCTGATGCCAATGTAAACTTTAGAGGGATATGAATCACTTACTTTATTGATTCTTGTGCGGAAGCGTGAATCGATACCGTGGATTTTAATCACCGAATTGAACTTGGTACTGTAGATACCCCGGGGGCGGAGACCGCGGCTTTAGGCTAGAGCGCGCGAGCTCGTCCTAGGATGTCTAATTGTGTTTTAGAGTCGCCACCCACGTTTTTGCGGAACGTAAGAAAACCTAATGTTTATGAGCCTAAGTTTGATTTACGAAAACAGAGATTCTTTGGGATGAGGGGTTCGGGGGTTAGGTTACGAAATGGGAAGTACTTAAACACCCATTTCGCCCGAGCAAAATCGGTCTTGTTTGTTCATAATTCACTTTAAAGATAAATGTGTTCTTCCTATTTGAATGATGATAAAAAAGGGGTTTTAAAGTTTAAAATGTAGGGAGATGACTCCTAGGCCAATTCAATGTAATGAAAGGACCATTGGTGTCATGTCCCAACATTTTAAACTTTAAAACCCCTTTTTTATCATCATTCAAATAGGAAGAACACATTTATCTTTAAAGTGAATTATGAACAAACAAGACCGATTTTGCTCGGGCGAAATGGGTGTTTAAGTACTTCCCATTTCGTAACCTAACCCCCGAACCCCTCATCCCAAAGAATCTCTGTTTTTGTAAATCAAACTTAGGCTCATAAACATTAGGTTTTCTTACGTTCCTCAAAAACGTGGGTGGTGACTCTAAAACACAATTAGACATCCTAGGACAAGCTCGCGCGCTCTAGCCTAAAGCCGCGGTCTCCACCCCCGGGGTATCTACAGTGGCGACTCCGCTGGGGATTGCTTGAGGGTTAAACTTGTGTTTCTGTTCATAATTCACTTTTCTGGGCATTCTGGAAATTGATATGGGAAGCGCGCGCCTCGGACCTTCATGGTCCAAAGCGTGCGCGTCCCGCGTCAAATTCCAGAATCGACCGCCTTCCATGTGTTCTTCCTATTCTTCCTATTATTTCGTGCTAACAAACATTGCAGGGGTTTCATCACACAATCAGGACCAGGGCAATCCCCTGGGTCCATAAGTTTCTGATAATCTGACAGGTTAGCCCAGAAGCGGGCGCCTCCCAGATACAATGCGCCAGGCGCGCGCTTCTAGGCCAATTTCCAGAGCAAGAACAGGTTTCAGTGACTGAACAGAACAGTGGGGTGTGGGCACAGTTGCCTGCATCAGAACAGAATTGAACCCTTGGACTGTTTAACTTTGTGTTTATTTACCGGTCACACGGGTGATTCGGGAGTTGTAATTTCGTGCTTATGTGTTTTTTTTTTATCTTTTCTTTTCAAAAAAAAAAATAAAAAAAAAATTTGTCACGTGATAGACCTCACACTACATGCACATTAATCCTATAAATTGCTCACTATCGAGTCGCACAAGTCCAACCCCAAACCCGTCGAGGCCCGTCCTAAAAAGTTTCAAGCTCCACTCGACCTTGACTCTTTCGAAGCGGTAAACCTCAGCCCGTGGCGTAGTTCATGACTACATGCCGGGGGTGACCTTTAAGCCTCTCTTTAGCCGAGCACAAACCACACAATTCTAGTTAGGGTCTAACACTCCTGACCAAGTCGGTTTCCATGTACCGAGATTTCCCTAAACTAATGTTTTCAAATCATACATGCCAACTTGTTGAAACGGACGCAATAAAAATCCGTCCCCAAAAGTGGTTATTTTGGACGAAAACAAAAAATCCGTCCCCGCATGTATGCTTTACTACATTAATTTAGTTTAATCCCGACACATGTAGGATTCACAAACGTGATGGAATCCGATGAGTAAATGGGACCGCGAGATGGTCTATATACTAGTGTGACGATTCCATTATCTTCTTAGAAACCCCAAAAGGGACCCATTCCCTCCGACTTATAAAATAAAAAAAAGAGTCTTTTTCTTATGTGGTTCGAGTCGTGTGCCCAACTGTGTGTTCTCAACCTCTTCATGGACCGAAAGTGTGAACCGAGACTGACAAGGGCTACTTCTCCAATTATAGGTCCGATTGGTACTCTCCGCATCTACAGGAATTCATCCAACCGGCTTGTTCGTGAACCAATCACTCCTACAGCTTCTGCATCATCAATGGCCGGCGACTCCAGCACCAATAACGCCATGACTCTCGAGCAACTCTCTGCCATGGTCCAAACTCTTGAACAACAAGTCACCACTCTCCACAACAAGGCTCAAACCAAAGAAGCCTTGTGGCAAGCTCATGTCGACAGTCAAAGGGAGGCCCATGAGGCCAAGGTTGACCAATTGAAAGCCAAGCTCCTCAAGCTCTCCAAGAACAAGGGGGTTAATGACAATGAGGAATCCGAGTGGACCGAGGGTTTGTTTGAAAGCCCATATGTCAGTGCCCGTACCAAAAAAGTGGGGGAACCAAGAACCGACTACAACGACCCCAAAATGGTCGATTCCATCATGGCCTACATTGATCAGAAATTGACGGCCTCAACATGGGAAAAGGCTCCAACACAAGCCTTTATCAGTCATCCATCCTCATGAGCACGATGGCCGCTCTCCCCGAAAAATTCAAGATGCCCGACATTAGCAAGTTTAAGGGCAACTCATGCCCAATGGCTCACATCGAGACTTACATTTGGGCTATGGTTCCGAAGAAGGTCTCCCCAAAAGTTATGGCTCAATGCTTTCCTCTCACATTTGGGATGCCGCTATACTTGCCTTCAAAAATCAATATCAAGGCAACACCACTCACCGGCCCACAAGGAAAGAGCTCGAGAACACCACCCAAAGAGACAACGAGTCGTTCATTGACTTGACAAGGAGATGGAATGACAAGCTCTCTGAAATTGTTGAGAGGCCAAACACAAAAGAGCAAATGGACATCTTTCTCAAGTGTCTCAAGATTGATCTCCGCACCCACCTAAGTGGGGCTTGCTACTCCGACTTCTCCCAAATGTATGAGGCGGGGGTACGCATGGATGACTTGCTCAAGGAGATTAAGAAGGCCACTCCTACCTATCGTTACAAGGCCGCCTCTAATTCAAACAAAGAGGCTTCTGTCAATGGCGTTACTACCGACAAGGGGAATTTCAAGAAGGTCCCTCCACCACAAGGCAAGCGGTTCCAAAACGACCGCGTCTACACTCCTCTCAACAAAGAATGGCTAGGGCTTTCAACAAAAAGGTGAAGCCCCGAAACATCAGTGTGGGAGATTTGGTCCTAAGACAACACCCTCCTAATGCCATGAACCCCCTTGGAAAATGGGGACCCCAATGGATCGGTCCGTACGTAGTCAAGAAGATACTAAGCGGCGGTGCAGTCCGACTCGTGGATTTAGATGGACATCAGCTGCCAAAGGAAGTCAACCTCGACAAGTTGAAGAGATTTTACGTCTAATAAACGAAGACCATCAAAAAGAAAGAAAAAAAGCTCGCTAGGTTGAAAACCCGTAAGGGCGGCCTAGGCAAAAATTAGAGCACGTGCAAAAAAGAAGCCCGCGAGATTGAAAACCCGAAGGGCGGTCTAGGCAAAAAACAGGGTACACAAAAAAAAATGGTCTTCGTTTGTTTGAACTCTACGGAGACCCGAGCCTCTACACTGGAGGAACGTAGGCAACCTTCGGGTGCGGTCTAAAATATGAACAAATACCCAAATTATTTCAAATTAACGAGATGCAATTTTTATTCTTTTCTTGAATTATTTTTTATCATTACAACGGATTTTGCTGAGCTAATAAAAGACATAAAACATTAAAATCCTAACAAGTGGTCTATTTTAATTGCAATCTCTTGGGCATACTAGGAAAAAACTAATTTTTTCTTGGCCTTCGAAGGACCACCCGAACGACCATCAATCCTACTCTTCTTGGGAGGTCTAGGAACACTGATGCGGACCGATACCCTCTGCGCAATAGAGCGCCTCCGAGCATAAAAGTCATCCAAAGGGGTACCGAAAGGGTCAGTTAGAATGTTGTTCACATCAGCAGCAGCTTCCTTGTACCTCAAAGCACTGCTAGGCTCAAAGTCCTTCCCTAACAACTCAGCCCGAAGAACATCTACCCAAGTAATTCCGCGGTAGACGGTACCAAGCAAGTGATCCAAGTAACTCTCGGGAAGAAAAATACTACCCCGATGCAAAGGAGCGGAAGCCTAACGGTTACGATCATCTCCCCAAGCCGACTGAAGCTCATTCGAGAAGTCCGGACCCATATAAGAAACTGGACGAAGCCTCCCGTTCCTCGGAAAAGGAATTATCTGTTGACGGCCAAATTGCCTCAGAACCCATTCTGGTTGGTAAAACGAAGAATCTCTCAACCCGGGTAAAACCACATACTGAAAACCAGAGGTCCACTGCACAAAAGGGCAAAGACCCCAAGGGCACCACTCAACGTCAGCTGTAAGACGAGAAGCAAAAAAATCTCCTCCAACCCTCTTCAGTCAAATCTCTATGAACAGCAAAAGGAGAAAGGTCGCCATCTGACGCATAAATCCTGAAATGCTCCCGAAGCCATATGGTCAAAAGCAAGGGGCTTCCTCGTCGCATCTCTCCCGTACGGTGCAATTCGTCCAAACCATGCAAGGTCTCTCCTACAACGAGCGGAATTATGCTGAGTCGTTGTCCTTTCGCCTGCAACACGATTTCAGCCAACTGCGCATCCGCAGTACCCAGAGGAGTGACAAACAAAACCTCGCTGAAAAGGCAGACAGCCATGGCATTTCTCTTAAAGGACTGAACCGCGACATCTTCCGAATGCAAACTGAAAAACATCGGAAGCTCAGTTATGTCAACAACGGTCCCGTGCATCATCTTCTTCACCTCTCCAACAGAGAGATTCAGAAGGTCAACCCAAGAATCAACAACACCGCAGTGATACTTAGGGACAGCAATCCGACCGGCCAAAGGCATACCCAAAATGGCCCCAAAATCATCGACAGTCGGCACCATTTCATTAGCCGAAAAGTTGAATGAATGGCTATCACAATCCCAGAAGGCTGCAGCAGCCTTCAAGAAGTCCCAATCCGGCTTCAATGTTCGCAAAGTAAAAAGAATTCGAAATCCGAAATCTTTGATGAAAGCATTTTTTGGATGGG
The DNA here is from genome assembly GCA_026119855.1 of Campanula takesimana. Lineage (NCBI taxonomy): Eukaryota > Viridiplantae > Streptophyta > Magnoliopsida > Asterales > Campanulaceae > Campanula > Campanula takesimana. Next base: position 335,435 of record JAOWBW010000432.1, on the reverse strand, counting down.
TCTTGAAAGAATAAACGAATGTCGATAAATCCTTCTCGTAACTCTTGACAACCTCGGCACCAAGACTAAAAAGGTTAGAGGCCATGGGAAAGAAGGTTATAAGCAAAATTGGGCAATAAAATGGTGTTCAAAAATGGCAGAAGAAAGCTGTTGGAATCGAATTACTGACCAGAAGCTGATATTATGGCTCTTGGGGGATCTTTTGGTCAGCAAATATCAGGCCCTGAATTTTGCCTCCCAGAGGCGCGCGCCTCCCTACACCGGTCTATAAGGCGCGCGCGTCACGTCGCCAAGAGAGGAAGCGCCTGCGTCCCAGGTAAAAAATGCTCCAGAAATGGCCCCTGTCAAAGTTCAGAAAGCAACCCATGCACTTCAAAATCTCACAACCAACGACAAGTTCAGGATCCCAACAATGAGAAGGAGCCTAATGGCAACAAACACTCAGCTGGGCACACATTAATTTGGTCCGCCCTTAAGGCATGTCTAAAAACTGAAATAAGATAAAAACTCCCACTCAAAGTAGGGTGTATTTTATTTTCTCAAAAAATCAGTTTTTACAATCCATCACCAGCACAAAGCACTCCGCAGTCAACTGTGCCCGCACCCCATCGAAAGTCAAAGTCAAACAGTCAACATCAAAGTACGACTCACGACAACAACTTGGTCCGGGGTGAGCCACAGAATCACCGCTTCCTCATCGAGCAAAATCTACATCCATTCAAAGCAAAAAGTCCTCCGGGTCCCGCACTTCAGTAAACGGTCCTCCGGGTCCCGCATTCAAGCAAACGGTCCTCCAGGTCCCGCTTCCAGCAAACGGATCTCACTATCAGCAAACAGGTCCCACTTCCAGCAAACGGATCTCGCTATCAGCGAACAAGTCCCACTTCCAGCAAACGGATCTCGCTATCAGCAAACAGGTCCCGCTTCCAGCAAACAGATCCCGCTTTTAGCAAACGGATCCCGCTATTGGCAAAGCCGCTCACACAGGGAGCGCACCTCTATCCCCTATAATTTCAAATTCCTGCTTTTATCGAGTCTTTTCTTTTTCTTGGTGATGTCCTAGGCGGATGTTTGTCTTTCGTCGGCGCGTTTGCTTCGCAATCCACGCCGCCGAGGGGCTCTGTAGACACCCCGCCTTGGACCGCTCACCCCGATTGCACACTTGATTTTGTGTTTCTCCCTCTTTTGAGTGTTTTCTGTTAGTTTCTTTGTCCATCATTGGAAGGGACATTTTTCCTCACTTCTTTTCTAGACTTTTCCTTGGGACTTCTTTTAGACCTTTTTCAACTAAAAAACTTTGGACCTTAAGAAGTGTTCTCTCCAAGTATTCAACCTCTTCTTCAAGGCTTTTCAAGAGGTTCTCTTTGAAGGATACTATAGGTAAATGTCTTCTTCTTCTTCTTCTTCTTCTTCTTCTTCTTCTTCTTCTTCTTCTTCTTCTTCAATCAAATGTGCAATCACCCCAAAACCACTTGGGACATGACACCAATGGTCCTTTCATTACATTGAATTGGCCGAGGAGTCATCTCCCTACATTTTAAACTTTAAAACCCCTTTTTTATCATCATTCAAATAGGAAGAACACATTTATCTTTAAAGTGAATTATGAACAAACAAGACCGACTTTGCTCGGGCGAAATGGGTATTTAAGTACTTCCCATTTCGTAACCTAACCCCCGAACCCCTCATCCCAAAGAATCTCTGTTTTCGTAAATCAAACTTAGGCTCATAAACATTAGGTTTTCTTACGTTCCTCAAAGACGTGGGTGGCGACTCTAAAACACAATTAGACATCCTAGGACGAGCTCGCGCGCTCTAGCCTAAAGCCGCGGTCTCCGCCCCCGGGGTATCTACAGGTACAATGCTTCGCAACGTAGGTCGGGAGCGAAATCACGAACGGAAAACACCCACTAGTTCACAACACTTGTTTGCTCATCTTTACAGCCATGGATGGGGTGAGAAAACGAAGAAGAGAGGGAGAGCAGTTTTACGTCTTTCGTTTGCGTCGTATCTTGTTACGTAAAAAAAAACTGCGTTCCTTTATTTCTTTTTTTACCCGTGAAAAGAAACCAACTCCGTAACCTCTCCATAACTGCTCGTGCGGTTATACCTTGTATTTATTTGTGTTTTATTTTCTTATTAAAAACACAACTGGGCTGGAACTTTACTTGGGCCAAGTCATCTTGGGCGGACCATTAATTCCAACACTCGCTACATCCGACTGTCTAGATCAAACCTCCCTCTTCCAGATCGCTGCCACGTGTCCACTTTTTTTTTTTAAAAAAAAAACCCAATAACTTTAAAATGCTATATCTTGAGATGTATAACTCAGAAAAAAAAAAAAATTAAAAATACCATTGTGTTCGTCTCGACGAGACGAATAAAACTACATAGGTCATGATATGGTTTGATTTTTTTTACAAAAAAAAACATATTTTTTTGCACACAAAAAGTTTGAGTTGCTCATCAGCTAACATGGAACACTCTGTTCTGATAAAAGTAACACTTTCATCTTCAAAAAGTAAAACTTTCTACTGTTAAAGGTAACATCAGTTTTACAAAAAAAAAAAAAATTGGGTTTGCATTTCAATTGTTACTTTCTCAATTAAAAATTGTTACATTTCATATATAATGTTACATTTAAGAATATAAACTGTTACAATTGACGAAAAAAATGTTACATTCATTTTTTATAAAATATAAAATTAGTTTAGTTTGTCAATCTTATGTTATTTTTGAAAGAAAAAAAGTGTTACATTTGAAAAAAGAGTGTTACATTCTCTTATAAAAAGTGTGATATTTGTTTAGTTGTCAATTTTTATGGTTTCTTTAATCTATTGCAGCAAAATTGTGGTACATTTTTTAAAAAAAGTGTTACATTTGAAAAAAAAAATGTTACATTTGAAAAGAAAAAAAAGTGTTACATTCCTTTATAAAAAGTGTTACATTAATTTAGTTGTCAATCTTTTATGTTATCTTTAATCTATTGCAGCAAAATTGTGGTACATTTTTTTTAAAAAAAGTGTTACATTTGAAAGAAAAAAGTGTTACATTTCGTTATAACAAGTGTTACTTTTGTTGGGAGGAAAAAAAAGTTGGGGGTGGCAAAAAAAAAAATCGAAAAAAAATGGCAAAAAAAAAAGGGGGAGGGGGCTGACCTGGTCCGTCGCACGATGTGCGGCGGGTGTACAGGAGACACCCTCATCGAATCAAGGGAAGAAAAAGATGGTGACACTGATGAATATATTTCCAAGGACTTCGATGAGAAACAAGACCACGGAACTGAGAGTCTCAACCATTGTTGTGCAATCCAAACTTGCTCTTTATCATTTTATGACAAATAGAATATGGTTCTCGAGGAAACCGCCACAACCATTTCCTTTCTTTCCTTTCTATTTCGTCTCTCTTCCTTTTTGTTTTTGCAAAGGGGCCTTTTTTGCTTATTTTAATTTTCAAGTTATCTATCAATTTTTGAACAAGGGCCTTCACTTGGCTAAATTTTTACTCATCAAGACAAACCTTCTCCCACGCCAATAAATGATCTCGCTTTCCTTTTCCCGCTTCCTCCCATAAAAAAATCCCCCATCTTCCTCTCTATACAATTAGTCATACTAACTAGACAACGATATAGGGACAGTTACGTGCTGGGAGTGGGTTAGCTCTGGAGGGCTTAGATGGAATTTTGATCTGGCCATGAGTCCTTATGGGTATATGATCTGGCCCAGGGGGCCTAGGGTCCAAATCTCTATTTATTTATTTATTTATTTATTTATTTATTTATTTCCTTTACTTTTTTTCCCGCCAATTTTTTTCGCCCATCATTTTTTTCTCGTGTAAAACTTTTAATAAAGGAATATAACAACTTTTTTATCTGAAATATAGTAACATTTTTTATTCTGAAATGTAGTCATAATATTGCACATTATGAACAATTTGGTTAGTATATAGTACTCCATCCGTCCCGGAGTAAGAGTCTCACCCTCAATTTGCACGCTTATTAATAAATATTGGATGTGATGTAAATGTTGTGAGTGTAAAAGTAAAGTATGAGAGAGAATGAGTGGGAGAGAATAGTGAATTGATTGGTGTTGTGAGTATAAAAGCAAAATAGGAGAGAGAATGAGTGGGGTGAATAGTAAAGATTCTTTGCCATTTTAAGAATGAGACTCTTACTCTGGGACGGACCAAAAAGGAAAATGAGACTCTTACTCTGGGAAGGAGGGAGTATATACTAACCAAATTGTTCGTGCACAGGAAAATTAATAAGTTATCTTACGCCAATTTTGCTCGATAGTCCATTTTGGTCATTTTTTGGCATTTTAAGACTTAAATTGACCAAACTGGCAAGCCGGTATATTGTAATTTATCCCTGTAAAAATAGATCATTTCGAAATAACATTTAGCTCCTACCCTTATACAGTACAAGAAAATAAAATAATTATTACAAAAATTTCAGGGTGGGATAGAAGATAAGCAAAAAATAATTGTCACCAAAAATTGAGGGTAATAGCTCCTACCTATTCATTCCCAATTTTGTCAAACTACCAGCCAAAAATTTATCCAAGCTATACAAGTCAACTAATCAAAACATACATCTTAACAAAACCAGTAATTCTAAAAAAAAAAAAAAAAACAGTAATATTGCAATAGAGAATTCAACTTCCCAATGAAATGACAAGAATAGAACCCTAATTGTTTCCACTGACAGGTAAATTATTTGAATAGTGGCCTCTGAAGAAACTTATTTCCCTCTGAATCTGTTGACAGCATCATCACAAAGTGGAAATACACCACCAAGCAATAAGCTTTGGTTTTTTGTAGCAAATTTCTTCCTGAAATAAGAAAAGTGAAAGTGGCGGTTAAGGCATGTACTCCCTCCGATCCAAAATGAATGTTCTTTTTTTTATTTTTAAAGAATTCAACCTTTTGTAAATTTCTATAAGAAAGGTGTACGGAAATCATTGCTATCTAGTTTCTGAACTTCTAATTTTGCAAGTATATACTCCCTCCATCCCAAAATGAATGACCGAATTTGCTCATAATGAATAGAGAAAAAAAAAATTGGTAAAAAAAATTATGAACATTATATTTTGCAAAAAGGTTTATTTTGGGACAAAGGGAGTACCATATTAACAAGCAGCATTGTCAGTGGTAGGATTTCACATAATAGTATGAGGTCTCAAGTTCAATTCCTCTCTTCTCATGCTCCTTCCATCCTTAATAGACGTTGTATTGTACTTCACGTGTTTTTTAAACTAAACTTGTTTGAACAATTGCACTAAAAGTTTGGTTTTTTTTATTTTAGAAATCCATTTTATTAGATGGACGAAGAAACGGAAAATGCCACAAATTAATTGGGATGGAGGGAGTGGATAATAAAAGCATTATCAATACGCACGTACCTTTGATGCGTGGACCGTTTGTTGTGAGTTCCCCAAGCTGGATTGGCTGCTTGCGGGTGCATCTCACCTATCTGTTGCCCTTCAAGAAATATACTTGGTTCCTGCCAAAAAAAAAAACAAAAAAAAACCCAAAGATTTTATAATAATATCAAAAAAACAACAACAATGATAACAGCAATAATGATAATAATAATAAAATGAAATCCTAATAGGCAATGTAAGGAGCAATTGAAAATGAAAGGATTTTGTACCTGGATGTGGTCATTACTAAGGGCTTTAACCTTTTCCAGAGTCCACCTCTCAGAAAGATGTTGGGGAGTTTTGTAAGATGAGAAATGTAACATGGGGTCTCTCAGAATTGATACCCAGTTACCCTCTCGGTGCCTGCGAACACCCATCCAAAGAGCATCGAGTTCCTCTTCAGACCAGGCAGGGTTTATTTGACTTGAACCTGAAGAGAACTTGGCTGGAAACAGCTCAAGGCATTTTCCAATTGGTCTAATGGGAGGTTGCTCAAAATCATTCCCCAGCTCTTTGACATTCTGTCACAGTATACCAGATGAGATGCATCAGTCGCAATATACGTAGAGTTATAGTAGAATTTTTCTAGAATGTGGAAGCTGATATTTATTAAAGTAAAGCACATTGCTTAAAAACGTTGACTCAAATGTGACATTTGTTATGGGACGGAAGGAGTATATCACTTCAAACATGCATTCACCTAAGCTGATATGTTTCCTCTATTACCAGAAATAAATGCAAACTTGATCTATCCAGATCTTAATTGGGTACACCGTACACAAGATAGGCTGGCGAGATATTAAAACAGATTAGTCCCTCCGTCCCATAACAAGGGTTACTAAAACTGAATGCCCGGGAATTAAGAAAAAGTAATATAATAATGATAGTGGAGTAGGTAAGTGTTGAGAGTATAAAGTAAAGAAGGAGAGAGAATGTGGGATAGGGAATAGGAAGTAGATACTTATTGTGTGTGGGCAAGTGGGTCCCATTAAATAAAGAACTATTTTTCAAGTTTCCAATGGGATGGGGGGGAGCAATATTAAACAGAATAACTCACAATGACTGACACTGACACAATGTGTTGAAGCTGGTACATCTTCAACTTCAACGGATTGTACAAGAGCCAATCTTTCCACTCTCATTTGCTGAAACTTGTCAGCTTCTGGAGGAGCATTAGGATTGGTTGCTGGACTACAACAACCCCCTTGCCTTTTGGCTCCCCGGAACCTGCTTCTTCTATAGACTAAAAGTTCTTTAGTCTTGGCAGCTGTCGGATTTATCATTCCCTGACAATTCAAAATGAATGGAAGTAGAGAGAGTCAAAGAGAGTATGTTACAGCTATTAAATATCCCTCCGTCCCAAAGTCGATGTCTATTTTCTAAACAAATTTGTCCCACAATGAATGTTTTCTAAAAGTTGTCCCAAATTGATTTTTTAACCAATATATTTTTTTTTCAAAATTAGCACTTGATCAAGAGAAAATTTGAATTTTTTTTGAACATTCATTTTGGGATGGAGGTAGTAGACATTTTCGTAATGTCCCTTGAATGAAAAATAGACATTCATTTTGGGGGTGTCGTACATAAATTTCCTGCTCTGCAGAAAGTGAAATGCCAAAAGGTTCAAAGGTTGATGACTACAAAGTGACAATGAACACAAGCCATCGATAAGTATCATCAACCAGACCGAGAGAAAAAAGAAAAAAAAAGCTGAATTAACATATTACTCCCTGTGTCGCAAATTGAACATCTTAATTTCCTTATTGGGATGTCCCAAATCAATGTCATATTTCTATATATAACACTACTTTTATCATTCTTATGATACCCACAACTTCTCATCTCCCTCCAGCTATTATTAAAACTTAAGAGAGCAATGATGAAAGTAAAATATGGATCCACTGGATTATGGAAGTTAAGCCATTGACCCAACACAAAAGCAAACTTGCAACTGGTGTTACATATGGTTACTATGAAGTAGTTCTAGACAATCAAGTAAAATTCTTAAGATTAGGGATGGCAATTTAACTGAACCCGCTCCGAACCCGAGCCAATCTGCCCCTTCTTACTACCTAGTTCACAAACATACTTAGAAAACAGTTTCCGTTAACAAACTGCCACTAAAACGTTATGAATTTCAAATCCTTTCTGAAAAATGATTCACTCCTTTTCAACAGGAGTAATTTTGCTATTTATGATTTCGTAAACCCGCCCACCTTATCCAAACCTTTCCAGCCTACACTAGGGTATAAAGAAGATGGAAGAAATTTCCAAATATTTAGACCATCAGAAATACAACATCATAATCAGTATCATTGAAGGCATGCCAATACGTTCATATATTTTGTTACTTTGACGAAAAACATATAGAATGATATGAACAGAAGTCATGGGCCAATAAGCTTTCGGAAAAAGAAGACATGCAAAAATATAGAGGAAAGGGAAAAAAGAGTGTCTTGTCACCGTATAATATACAGAAATTTGAAAAAGATAAAAACATTATGAAATACAACACAACTTGTGGCGGATCTACACTAAAACATTTGGTGTTGCCTATTTTGTGCGAGAAAAAAAATATACCGTGAAACTAAAATGAACGGGGGTTCGGGGGCAGCGCCCCCGATTTTTTTTTTTTTTTGTGTACTCTGGTATTAGTGCTTCTTAAAGGCGAAAGTTACCCTTCAAATGTGGCAACTCAAAAAGGAATATCAACCTTCAACCTTTTCAAGTGGGTCGGAGGTAGTAAAATACTTAGGCAATTTACCCTAAGTAAAATTTTGGGAATTATTGGAAAAGGTCGATGCTCCATTCTAAAAATAGCTAGTAAAGAAAAAATCATTCACACAATAATAGTTGATAAATCGACAAAATAGAAATGAAAATGATGAGCAAATTTAAAAACACAAGTGGTCAAGATTTTTTTTTATTTATTTATTTATTTTGAATTTGAACAAGAAAGCTTATGTCATGAACAACTACAAAATTTTATATTAATGTCAGTTAAAGTGATGGTTAAGATTTTTTTAACTTTTTTTTTTTTACATTGATGTTTTTATAAAGAAAATCATAGTAGAGGGAAAAAATATTTTTAAGTGGTATCAAAAGAATTTTACAAAAACTTTGAAGAAAGCTCACCTATTAGAGTTTTTTTTTAAAAAAATTGGAAACTATTTGCAACTAGTGGGAGTTGAACCCATGTCACTTGACAAAAAAACTAACATCTCAACCAACTAAGCTACCTAATGATTATGGAATCTAGGCGCACAGTTATGAACTTATTTACTCAAAATGTAAAAAAAAAAAAAATTTTTTTTTTTTTTTACCATTGCCTGGGCAATGGTAGGCACACTACAAGATCCGCCCTTAAAAGAGAAAATTCATTTTATGTGGAATTATTTGAATTCAAATTGGTCAGGGTTGCTAAAAAGCGACCTTAAAAGGAAATGCTACTCTTCAATTGAAAGGAAAAGCCACCTAATCTACGGATTATAGAGAAAATTCCAATTCTATTTATGGAATGGAATGAAATAGATATATTTAAAGATTGATCAATGATATACATGTTAATCACTTCAACAAATACTTCTTCCATCTCAAAATACAATAAGGAGTAAAATAAAAAATCATCGTACCACTTGACACGTAAAACTTTTATAGAATTTGGCTTACTTGCTTTTACCGTGAAATTGCCCTTTCTAAAAGTAAGAATATCTCCTAACGGATTGTGGAACTACTTTTTGGGACGGACAGAGTACTACCTAAGTTAATCCTATCCATAGTTCAACAAAGTAAAAATATACATGCAAGTAAAATATACATGAAATTTAACCCTATCATTGTTAAACTATACACCTATAAAGATTAGAAATCATTAGAGATGGCGAACAATCCGAAACCCACCTCAAATCTACAAGATCCACCTCTAATGGAAAGGGTTTGGTAAGTTTTTGCCAAACACGACAGGTTTGGGACTTCCTCAAACCTGTCCCGTTTAACCCGAACCCACGAAGTATATATATTCATTTATAATAATTTTCTAAATACTGATAATATTTATAAATTAGTTATGTTTGATGGTGTAATGCACTTTTTTATTTTTATGTATAATATTATAGGTCTCTGCATTTTTAAGGAAATATAGCATCGTTTACTAAAATGTTAATATATTTTTTACAATATTTAGAGTAAATGGGTCAGGGTAGATTCGAGTTTAAGAGATTTTGGCTAGGAGCGGGTTTCAGAATTGCCAAACCCACCCATTTAATCACATATGAAGATAGACTAGTTTACATGATCAAAGCACGATAGTTAAAAGCCACAATGTGATGGAACAAGCAGAAGTGAATAAGATACATATACACAAACAAAATGTGCATAGAGCATGACATTTCACTTTCAAGCCACAGATGTATTGAAAGATATATTACCTCTTCAGCTGGAAAGCTTCGTGACTTTTGGCCATCTAGGATATCCGTGGAGACCAAGTCATTTTTTTTCACGACTGTTGATTTCCTTTTGTTAGCTAGAACAGCTTTTTTTAGATTTATCAGAGGCTCTGATAAATCGTCTTTCTCATGGCACGCACTTTGCCAATCCCCATCAGAAATGCACTAGATATATTTTTTTTTAAAAATGGGCTTGAGAAACTTGTGAATGTTTATAACAAGAAAAAGTATCTAAAACTAAAAGTTCAAGCGATTGCTACATACAGAAGAAAAGAAAATCCAAATATGCCTCGGGTGGCATAAGACATGCAAGATGATAAACAGATGGCCATGTATCACAGCAGGGCTATTCACCACCATCATAACAAACCATGCATTCAAATATAATAGAGGAAAATCTGTAAATTAAAAGGTGGTATGTAACACAGAAAATGATACTAGCATGCATTATACTCCCTCTGTCCCCGAAAGTTTGTCTCATTTTTGACTTTTTATTGTCAACATAAATAACCTTTGACCAAACATTGATGTCTATCTAATCATTCTAGTGAAATTCTAAAAGTTGTAATTGACAAACCATTAAGTGATTTATCAATAATATTTTTAAAATTTCATTGTGATCATTAGATTGACACCAATGCTTGGTCAAAGTTCATTTATGTTTGACCGTGAAAGGTCAAAATGGGACACAAACTTTCCGGGACAGATGGAGTGTATAATTAAGATCCACAAGAACCTAACAACAAAAGGTAGTATGTAACACAGCTTGTCCTTGTATAGTGAACTATTTCTCCCTCTCCTAATTCAATAAGAACTAAATTAAAATTTCATTAACTAAAATACAATTAACTTTTTCATTCTTTTCATTAATTAACACGGACGATTACCAATTATACACACCCACACACACAGTTTAATATGTCTGCATATGTATGTGTAAGTGAATATGTAAAAGCAGATATTCCTTATCATTGTTTCTATAAGCCACTTCATCAAAACAAAATTGTGACAAAAATACCCTAATTGCACATGCTTTCAAGAAAATTTACGTGGACCTTTTAGCATTTTAGCGGCAAGGTATTTATTACATCAATTGAGGAAATCCAGATACGTGTTCCTTCCAACCAAGAAATTCCACAACAGTTGGATGCTTAAATCCACTTAAGCAAGTTTGTAGTAGTAAACAAAGTGAAGTTCCCAAAACCAAATGATGTTAGTTTCCCTCACAACCCCTACATGGCTTATCCTATGAATTCATGGGACAATTCTATACTTCATAATAGTATTAACTTGTCACAAAACTAAAAGGTTTGACTGATTTACAATATTACAATAACAATATTATTGTAATATTGCATGTGCAATTAATGAGATGACAATTGATGAAGATGGATTTAGTAATTTTATACGAAAATGGACACACTAGGGATAATTTCTTAGAGAAGGATACTCAGAAAGCGACAAAAGGATTCAAATATAACATATAAAGTTACTTGATAAAGTTTTATTTAGAGTGTTTGGAGTGACTGCAGTTACTATAAGAGAGACATCTTAATTTAGTAAAACTATTTCTTTATGGAGAAATTGGTTCTCTTCATCAGCATAGCAATATATTTGCCTATACTTTTTATAGTAATACAATTTTATGAAAGATGAAAATAGATTATTTTATTGTTTCAATAGATCCTGAGTACACAAATGAAATCTAGTCATTCAGGTGGTTGAAAGTGCAGATAAATGAAAAAGAATTCGGTCAATGGACAAATTTAATATTAGTATGCCTAATAATTAATAATTGGTTAATAAATCTTGCAAGTACAACTGAGTTCATCCATTTTATTTGTTCAAGATACATGATATATGAATTTTCAGGTCAATATGTTGTATATATGACTCGATTTGTGGGTAAGGAATCAGTAGGTTAGGCACACCGAAAAAGATGTTATCTTTAAGGTATTTAATTCGTCCCATACTGCTGTAATGGTTCTCAACGAATTTCACCTCCAGGATACAAAACACAAAACCTACTCAACTCTATTCAAAGTTACACTACTTTGAATAAATATGGAACAAGAACTCGAAGCTTTTAACTGTATAGAAGAAGGGAGGAATTTTAATTAAGAAGAAAGAACTCTGTAATTTTTCAGTCCTCCAATTCAATAGAGGCAATCCTATTTATAGTGGTAATGCCTGACTGAACTGGTTTGTTCGGATAAGTGTGTCTCTCAGAACAGTCACAACGGTGCCCATTCGAAGAGTCATACCCGAACAAATCAAACTGAACACATCCCCCTTGACTCAAACAAAACAGGCTGTTTGCGTACACCCCTCCTGACCTCAGATCAGTAGGATTGTCTAAAAACATTTAACTAACTAATTAATCGTATAATTAATTAATTTCTTATAAGTATTTATATATATATATATATATATATATATATATATATATATATATATATATATATATATATATATATATATATATATATATATATATATATATAATACTCAAAGCCATACTTGGTATTCTCCCATATTAATGGGAAGCCCAAGCAAGCTACTTAGAACTCTTCAACTTAGCTATGATATAGTAAGTTTAGCTCCAAGCTTTAGATAGGAATCCCATGTGGGATAAAAGAGATACAATGAAAGAAGACAAAGAAGACAAAAAGACTTTTGTATAGAGGATGATCAATAAAGGTTGCTTACAAACTCAATGTGGGAGAAGAGTGTTACATGTGAATACTACTACATATAACAATCCCCCACTTATTTACATATAACACTAGACAGACAATAACAGTTTACAGCTTCTTTACATAACGAATAGCCATTAAGTGGACGAGCCTTAAACTTTATGGTTGAATGTGAAACCTTTAGGGAAACATATCCTCGTCATGTATGATTTCTTGTTCCTTCAATCTTGGCAACACCTTGTAGTTGGGCCTTGTGCTTTAATCCTGGTTTCACAAGTACTCTAGGAATTTTACCGGAGTAATCCATAAGAAGCGGCCTCTCACTTCTTTACTTGTATAGGTAGACTTATCAAGAATGTCCACAAAGCATTCTATGAAAGCTATAAGTCTATTAAGGATGTTTAATCCAACCTAATCTTGTTGTGCTAATGAAAAGTGCATAGGTCAGATATGAAACTTTCAAATAGTGACACCCCCACTATTTTTAAGTTATGCACTTGAAATGTGTCCAAGTTTCCATTTCACCAATATCTAATATTGAATTTCCTTTTAGCTTTAAACATAAGATGACAAATCCATGACTTGTATCTTAAGATAAAGTTGGTTTCAATTAAGATATTGTTTAGACCGGTAATAGTCCCATATCTCTCATGACCTTTGTAATTTTATCCCCTGATAAAGATTTTGTTAGTGGATCAGCTAACATTTGATTTGTAGGAAGATACTCAAGCGCTATCTTTCTCTTTTTGACCATATCTTTAATATGATTATATCTCATAGCAATGTGTTTGCTATGATTTGATATTCTCTCATTATTTGTATTGTATATGGCAGCCTGATTATCACAATACAAAGTTGTGGCTCCTTTCTTAGAATCAATAAAAGGTATTGTTCTTAGAAATCTTCTAAACCATATTAAATCTTTACTAGCCATTGACATGGCTATGTATTCATATTCCATAGAAGACAGAGCAACACATGTTTGTCTTTTTGAAGACCAAGCAACTATGGCTCCTCCAATGGTAAATAACCAACCACTTGTTGATTTGGAGTTGGTTACATCTGATGCCCAATTTGCATCACTATAGCAATCAAGTACATGTGAATTACACTTGTAATGCAAGCCATAGTTTATTGTGAATTTTAAGTACCTTAGTACTCTTTTTAATTCCGTCCAATGTTCTTCACTTGGATTTCTTGTAAATCTACTAAGTATGCCAATTGCACATGCAAGATCAGGTCTTGTATGATTAACCACATACATTATGCTACCAATTATCTTGACATATTCTCCTTGATTTACAGCCTCACCTTTATTTGGAACTAACTTCATTTGGGGGTCAATAGGACTTTTACATATTTTGCAATCAAAATAATTAAACTTTTTTAATATTTCCTCAATGTAGTGAGATTGAGTTAATATTTATGTTTTGTCCTTTTTAATCACCTTAACCCCTAAAATGACATCTACTGGACCTAAGTCCTTTATGTTAAACACTTGCTTTAAATAGTTCTTTGTTTCATTTATACAATTTATATCAGAACCAAATATTAGCAAGTCATCAACATATAAAGTTATAACAACTTTATAATTAAGAGTAACTTTAGTAAAAACACAACTTTCTACTTTACTACTCAAAGCCATACTTGGTATTCTCCCATATTAATGGGAAGCCCAAGAAAGCTACTTAGAACTCTTCAACTTAGCTATGATATAGTAAGTTTAGCTCCAAGCTTTAGATAGGAATCCCATGTGGGATAAAAGAGATACAATGAAAGAAGACAAAGAAGACAGAAAGACTTTTGTATAGAGGATGATCAATAAAGGTTGCTTACAAACTCAATGTGGGAGAAGAGTGTTACATGTGAATACTACTACATATAACAATCCCCCACTTATTTACATATAACACTAGACAGACAATAACAGTTTACAGCTTCTTTACATAACGAATAGCCATTAAGTGGACGAGCCTTAAACTTTATGGTTGAATGTGAAACATTTAGGGAAACATATCCTCGTCATGTATGATTTCTTGTTTCTTCAATCTTGGCAACACCTTGTAGTTGGGCCTTGTGCTTTAATCCTGGTTTCACAGGTACTCTAGGAATTTTACCGGAGTAATCCATAAGAAGCGGCCTCTCACTTCCTTACTTGTATAGGTAGACTTATCAAGAATGTCCACAACGCATTCTATGAAAGCTATAAGTCTATTAAGGATGTTTAATCCAATCTAATCTTGTTGTGCTAATGAAAAGTTCATAGGTCAGATATGAAACTTTCAAATAGTGACACCCCCACTATTTTTAAGTTATGCACTTGAAATGTGTCCAAGTTTCCATTTCACCAATATCTAATATTGAATTTCCTTTTAACTTTAAACATAAGATGACAAATCCATGACTTGTATCTTAAGATAAAGTTGGTTTCAATTAAGATATTGTTTAGACCGGTAATAGTCCCATATCTCTCATGACCTTTGTAATTTTATCCCCTGATAAAGATGTTGTTAGTGGATCAGCCAACATTTGATTTGTAGGAAGATACTCAAGCGCTATCTTTCTCTTTTTGACCATATCTCTAATATGATTATATCTCATAGCAATGTGTTTGCTATGATTTGATATTCTCTCATTATTTGTATTGTATATCTGATTATCACAATACAAAGTTGTGGCTCCTTTCTTAGATTCAATAAAAGGTATTGTTCTTAGAAATCTTCTAAACCATATTAAATCTTTACTAGCCATTGACATGGCTATGTATTCAGATTCCATAGAAGACAGAGCAACACATGTTTGTCTTTTTGAAGACCAAGCAACTATGGCTTCTCCAATGGTAAATAACCAACCACTTGTTGATTTGGAGTTGGTTACATCTGATGCCCAATTTGCATCACTATAGCATTCAAGTACAGGTGAATTACACTTGTAATGCAAGCCATAGTTTATTGTGAATTTTAAGTACCTTAGTACTCTTTTTAGTTCCGTCCAATGTTCTTCACTTGGATTGCTTGTAAATCTACTAAGTATGCCAATTGCACATGCAAGATCAGGTCTTGTATGATTAACCACATACATTATGCTACCAATTATCTTGACATATTCTCCTTGATTTACAGCCTCACCTTTATTTGGAACTAACTTCATTTGGGGGTCAATAGGACTTTTACTTATTTTGCAATCAAAATAATTAAACTTCTTTAATATTTCCTCAATGTAGTGAGATTGAGTTAATATTTATGTTTTGTCCTTTTTAATCACCTTAACCCCTAAAATGACATCTACTGGACCTAAGTCCTTTATGTTAAACACTTGCTTTAAATAGTTCTTTGTTTCATTTATACAATTTATATCAGAACCAAATATTAGCAAGTCATCAACATATAAAGTTATAACAACTTTATAATTAAGAGTAACTTTAGTAAAAACACAACTTTCTACTTTACTACTCAAAGCCATACTTGGTATTCTCCCATATTAATGGGAAGCCCAAGCAAGCTATTTAGAACTCTTCAACTTAGCTATGATATAGTAAGTTTAGCTCCAAGCTTTAGATAGGAATCCCATGTGGGATAAAAGAGATACAATGAAAGAAGACAAAGAAGACAAAAAGACTTTTGTATAGAGGATGATCAATAAAGGTTGCTTACAAACTCAATGTGGGAGAAGAGTGTTACATGTGAATACTACTACATATAACAATCCCCCACTTATTTACATATAACACTAGACAGACAATAACAGTTTACAGCTTCTTTACATAACGAATAGCCATTAAGTGGACGAGCCTTAAACTTTATGGTTGAATGTGAAACCTTTAGGGAAACATATCCTCGTCATGTATGATTTTTTGTTCCTTCAATCTTGGCAACACCTTGTAGTTGGGCCTTGTGCTTTAATCCTGGTTTCACAAGTACTCTAGGAATTTTACCGGAGTAATCCATAAGAAGCGGCCTCTCACTTCTTTACTTGTATAGGTAGACTTATCAAGAATGTCCACAACGCATTCTATGAAAGCTATAAGTCTATTAAGGATGTTTAATCCAACCTAATCTTGTTGTGCTAATGAAAAGTGCATAGGTCAGATATGAAACTTTCAAATAGTGACACCCCCACTATTTTTAAGTTATGCACTTGAAATGTGTCCAAGTTTCCATTTCACCAATATCTAATATTGAATTTCCTTTTAACTTTAAACATAAGATGACAAATCCATGACTTGTATCTTAAGATAAAGTTGGTTTCAATTAAGATATTGTTTAGACCGGTAATAGTCCCATATCTCTCATGACCTTTGTAATTTTATCCCCTGATAAAGATTTTGTTAGTGGATCAGCTAACATTTGATTTGTAGGAAGATACTCAAGCGCTATCTTTCCCTTTTTGACCATATCTCTAATATGATTATATCTCATAGCAATGTGTTTGCTATGATTTGATATTCTCTCATTATTTGTATTGTATATGGCAGCCTGATTATCACAATACAAAGTTGTGGCTCCTTTCTTAGAATCAATAAAAGGTATTGTTCTTAGAAATCTTCTAAACCATATTAAATCTTTACTAGCCATTGACATGGCTATGTATTCAGATTCCATAGAAGACAGAGCAACACATGTTTGTCTTTTTGAAGACCAAGCAACTATGGCTCCTCCAATGGTAAATAACCAACCACTTGTTGATTTGGAGTTGGTTACATCTGATGCCCAATTTGCATCACTATAGCAATCAAGTACATGTGAATTACACTTGTAATGCAAGCCATAGTTTATTGTGAATTTTAAGTACCTTAGTACTCTTTTTAATTCCGTCCAATGTTCTTCACTTGGATTTCTTGTAAATCTACTAAGTATGCCAATTGCACATGCAAGATCAGGTCTTGTATGATTAACCACATACATTATGCTACCAATTATCTTGACATATTCTCCTTGATTTACAGCCTCACCTTTATTTGGAACTAACTTCATTTGGGGGTCAATAGGACTTTTACATATTTTGCAATCAAAATAATTAAACTTTTTTAATATTTCCTCAATGTAGTGAGATTGAGTTAATATTTATGTTTTGTCCTTTTTAATCACCTTAACCCCTAAAATGACATCTACTGGACCTAAGTCCTTTATGTTAAACACTTGCTTTAAATAGTTCTTTGTTTCATTTATACAATTTATATCAGAACCAAATATTAGCAAGTCATCAACATATAAAGTTATAACAACTTTATAATTAAGAGTAACTTTAGTAAAAACACAACTTTCTACTTTACTACTCAAAGCCATACTTGGTATTCTCCCATATTAATGGGAAGCCCAAGAAAGCTACTTAGAACTCTTCAACTTAGCTATGATATAGTAAGTTTAGCTCCAAGCTTTAGATAGGAATCCCATGTGGGATAAAAGAGATACAATGAAAGAAGACAAAGAAGACAGAAAGACTTTTGTATAGAGGATGATCAATAAAGGTTGCTTACAAACTCAATGTGGGAGAAGAGTGTTACATGTGAATACTACTACATATAACAATCCCCCACTTATTTACATATAACACTAGACAGACAATAACAGTTTACAGCTTCTTTACATAACGAATAGCCATTAAGTGGACGAGCCTTAAACTTTATGGTTGAATGTGAAACATTTAGGGAAACATATCCTCGTCATGTATGATTTCTTGTTTCTTCAATCTTGGCAACACCTTGTAGTTGGGCCTTGTGCTTTAATCCTGGTTTCACAGGTACTCTAGGAATTTTACCGGAGTAATCCATAAGAAGCGGCCTCTCACTTCCTTACTTGTATAGGTAGACTTATCAAGAATGTCCACAACGCATTCTATGAAAGCTATAAGTCTATTAAGGATGTTTAATCCAATCTAATCTTGTTGTGCTAATGAAAAGTTCATAGGTCAGATATGAAACTTTCAAATAGTGACACCCCCACTATTTTTAAGTTATGCACTTGAAATGTGTCCAAGTTTCCATTTCACCAATATCTAATATTGAATTTCCTTTTAACTTTAAACATAAGATGACAAATCCATGACTTGTATCTTAAGATAAAGTTGGTTTCAATTAAGATATTGTTTAGACCGGTAATAGTCCCATATCTCTCATGACCTTTGTAATTTTATCCCCTGATAAAGATGTTGTTAGTGGATCAGCCAACATTTGATTTGTAGGAAGATACTCAAGCGCTATCTTTCTCTTTTTGACCATATCTCTAATATGATTATATCTCATAGCAATGTGTTTGCTATGATTTGATATTCTCTCATTATTTGTATTGTATATCTGATTATCACAATACAAAGTTGTGGCTCCTTTCTTAGATTCAATAAAAGGTATTGTTCTTAGAAATCTTCTAAACCATATTAAATCTTTACTAGCCATTGACATGGCTATGTATTCAGATTCCATAGAAGACAGAGCAACACATGTTTGTCTTTTTGAAGACCAAGCAACTATGGCTTCTCCAATGGTAAATAACCAACCACTTGTTGATTTGGAGTTGGTTACATCTGATGCCCAATTTGCATCACTATAGCATTCAAGTACAGGTGAATTACACTTGTAATGCAAGCCATAGTTTATTGTGAATTTTAAGTACCTTAGTACTCTTTTTAGTTCCGTCCAATGTTCTTCACTTGGATTGCTTGTAAATCTACTAAGTATGCCAATTGCACATGCAAGATCAGGTCTTGTATGATTAACCACATACATTATGCTACCAATTATCTTGACATATTCTCCTTGATTTACAGCCTCACCTTTATTTGGAACTAACTTCATTTGGGGGTCAATAGGACTTTTACTTATTTTGCAATCAAAATAATTAAACTTCTTTAATATTTCCTCAATGTAGTGAGATTGAGTTAATATTTATGTTTTGTCCTTTTTAATCACCTTAACCCCTAAAATGACATCTACTGGACCTAAGTCCTTTATGTTAAACACTTGCTTTAAATAGTTCTTTGTTTCATTTATACAATTTATATCAGAACCAAATATTAGCAAGTCATCAACATATAAAGTTATAACAACTTTATAATTAAGAGTAACTTTAGTAAAAACACAACTTTCTACTTTACTACTCAAAGCCATACTTGGTATTCTCCCATATTAATGGGAAGCCCAAGCAAGCTATTTAGAACTCTTCAACTTAGCTATGATATAGTAAGTTTAGCTCCAAGCTTTAGATAGGAATCCCATGTGGGATAAAAGAGATACAATGAAAGAAGACAAAGAAGACAAAAAGACTTTTGTATAGAGGATGATCAATAAAGGTTGCTTACAAACTCAATGTGGGAGAAGAGTGTTACATGTGAATACTACTACATATAACAATCCCCCACTTATTTACATATAACACTAGACAGACAATAACAGTTTACAGCTTCTTTACATAACGAATAGCCATTAAGTGGACGAGCCTTAAACTTTATGGTTGAATGTGAAACCTTTAGGGAAACATATCCTCGTCATGTATGATTTTTTGTTCCTTCAATCTTGGCAACACCTTGTAGTTGGGCCTTGTGCTTTAATCCTGGTTTCACAAGTACTCTAGGAATTTTACCGGAGTAATCCATAAGAAGCGGCCTCTCACTTCTTTACTTGTATAGGTAGACTTATCAAGAATGTCCACAACGCATTCTATGAAAGCTATAAGTCTATTAAGGATGTTTAATCCAACCTAATCTTGTTGTGCTAATGAAAAGTGCATAGGTCAGATATGAAACTTTCAAATAGTGACACCCCCACTATTTTTAAGTTATGCACTTGAAATGTGTCCAAGTTTCCATTTCACCAATATCTAATATTGAATTTCCTTTTAACTTTAAACATAAGATGACAAATCCATGACTTGTATCTTAAGATAAAGTTGGTTTCAATTAAGATATTGTTTAGACCGGTAATAGTCCCATATCTCTCATGACCTTTGTAATTTTATCCCCTGATAAAGATTTTGTTAGTGGATCAGCTAACATTTGATTTGTAGGAAGATACTCAAGCGCTATCTTTCCCTTTTTGACCATATCTCTAATATGATTATATCTCATAGCAATGTGTTTGCTATGATTTGATATTCTCTCATTATTTGTATTGTATATGGCAGCCTGATTATCACAATACAAAGTTGTGGCTCCTTTCTTAGAATCAATAAAAGGTATTGTTCTTAGAAATCTTCTAAACCATATTAAATCTTTACTAGCCATTGACATGGCTATGTATTCAGATTCCATAGAAGACAGAGCAACACATGTTTGTCTTTTTGAAGACCAAGCAACTATGGCTCCTCCAATGGTAAATAACCAACCACTTGTTGATTTGGAGTTGGTTACATCTGATGCCCAATTTGCATCACTATAGCATTCAAGTACAGGTGAATTACATTTGTAATGCAAGCCATAGTTTATTTTGAATTTTAAGTACCTTAGTACTCTTTTTAGTTCCGTCCAATGTTCTTCACTTGGATTGCTTGTAAATCTACTAAGTATGCCAATTGCACATGCAAGATCAGGTCTTGTATGATTAACCACATACATTATGCTACCAATTATCTTGACATATTCTCCTTGATTTACAGCCTCACCTTTATTTGGAACTAACTTCATTTGGGGGTCAATAGGACTTTTACTTATTTTGCAATTAAAATAATTAAACTTCTTTAATATTTCCTCAATGTAGTGAGATTGAGTTAATATTTATGTTTTGTCCTTTTTAATCACCTTAACCCCTAAAATGACATCTACTGGACCTAAGTCCTTTATGTTAAACACTTGCTTTAAATAGTTCTTTGTTTCATTTATACAATTTATATCAGAACCAAATATTAGCAAGTCATCAACATATAAAGTTATAACAACTTTATAATTAAGAGTAACTTTTGTAAAAACACAACTTTCTACTTTACTGATCTTAAAGCCAAACTTTCGAATCTCTTGCTTAAACTTCTTGTACCATTGTAATGGTGCTTGTTTAAGTCCATATAGAGATTTCTTTAATTTACATACTTTATGTTCTTCTCCTTTAGAGATATACCCCTCGGGTTGTTGTATGTAAATTTCTTCATCTAAATCTCCATTTAAGAACGCAGTTTTAACATCCATTTGATGAACCTCTAGTCCATAAACGGAAGCTATAGCAAACATTGTTCTAATTGATGTAAATTTAGTAACTGGTGAAAATGTTTCGAAATAGTCAATTTCTTCTTTTTGACTATAATCTTTGGCTACTAATCTTGCCTTGTACTTATCAATAGTACCATCTATTTTGAGTTTCTTTTTCAAAATTCACTTACAGCCAATAGGTTTAGTATTAGGAGGAGGATTTACTAGAGTCCATGTTTGATTATCAAGTATAGACTTAATTTCATCATCCATGGCTCTTTTCCACATGTCTGAATCAGACATAGACATAGCTTCTTGAAAAGTCTTAGGATCCTCTTCTAACATATATGTAAACATGCCAGGACCAAGATTCTTTTCAATTCTTTGTCTTTTGCTCCTCCTTAATTCAACTATTTTATCATTTTCATTGTTGTCTGGATTTTCATGATTTGGAATGGTATTACCATTATCATGTGAACTTGATGCATTTTCTACTTCAAGTTTATTTGACAATTCACGGTTTATATCTACCTTGTCTACATTTTTTATGTTTAAATGTTCATAAAAAATAGCATGAGTAGCTTCAAACACACGATTGTCATTCATTCTCATAAATCTATATGCTTTGCTTATTGAAGAATAACCAATAAATATAGATTTCACAGCTTTGCTCCCAAGTTTATTTCTTTTAAAAGTTGCATCTAAAACATATGCAATACAACCCCATACTTTAAAATGTGAAATGTTAGGCTTACGCCCAATAAATAATTCGTATGGAGTTTTCATATGTTTATTCACAATTCTGTTACTAACGTAAACAGAACTTAATAGTGCCTCTCCCAAAAAACTCATTGGTAACTTTGAATGTATTATCATGGCACTAACCATCTCCATTAAGAATCGATTTTTCCTCTCGGCTACTACATTTTGAGGTGGAGTATTAGGTGCTGAAGATTTTCTAACAATTCCATTTTGTTGACAAAATGAAATAAACTCATTTGGAAAATATTCACCACCTCTATCCGATCTCAATTCTTTTATCCTTAAATTGGTTTTATTTTTAACTTCGGCTTTGAAAATTTTAAACTTGTCAAAAGCTTCATCTTTTGTTCTAAGTAAATACACATAAGTAAACTTAGAAAAATCATCAATAAATGTTATAAAATAACGTTTTCCACCTCTTGTCAAGTGCTCTTTGTTGTCACATATATCGGTATGAATTAACTCAAGTAACCTAGTTGATCTTACTACACTTTTAAAACATGTTTTAGTCAAATTAGATTGAGCGCAACATTCACAATTATTCATAGAATAAATAGTCGAAGATTTTGGAATATATTCATATTTAATCATGCGACTCATTGCATTCATACCAATATGCCCTAATCTAGAATGCCAAAAATCATGCTTTTCAACATTAAAATTAGAATCAACAAAGTAAGCAGAACTGGTAATTTTATTATCAACGCTTAATAAATACATATTGTCTTTAATGTAGCCCTTTCCAACAAATGTCCCATTTTTAGTGATATTCACTTGTTGGGCGCGGAAGGTTACTTTAAAACCATTTTCGTCCATTTTATGGACTGATACAAGATTTTTCCTCATAGAGGGAATATGATACACATTTTGCAAAGTACGAGTTTTTCCCGAAGTAAGGGGGATAATAATAGTCCCTATGCCCAAGACCTCGCTTGTAGAGGCATTTCCCATATAAACAGCCTTCGGTTCTTTTACTTCTTCATATGTTTTGAACAAGCTTTGATTTGGAGTTACATGACATGTAGCCCCTGAATCAATCCACCAATCTGAATCGGCATTGCTGACTAGACAGATTTCGAAAAGCATGCTGATGAAGTTGCTCTCAACTACATTTGCTTGTTCATTTTTCTGTTGCCCTTTGCGGTGATAACAGTCTTTAGCCACATGGTTTGTTTTGCCACAAACATAACAAGAACCCTTTGGCTTCTTCTCAGCTGTACCATTTCCACCATTTTTATTGTTGTTCTTCCTTTTTGAAATTTCCTTGGTTTCCCTTGGAAGTTTCGACAACATTTTTATTTTCCACATAGTTTACACCATCAATCTTCTCAGAAATTGAACCATCACGTTTGAGACTTTCAGACTCAATTTGGATGCCTTGAAGAAGTTCATCTAAAGAGATGGCCTTCTTCTTATGCTTCAATTTCTTTTGGTAATCTTTCCATGAAGGTGGAAGTTTACCAATGATGGTCGAAACTTGGAAAGTCTCAGAAATGGGTCACCCGCATCGGAACATTCGGTGGTTATGTCATTGAGTTTGTTAACTTGATCAATGACAGGCCTCGAATCTACCATCTTGTATTCAACAAATTTATTAACCAAAAATGATTTATTGCCAGCATCTTCATTGACATACCTTCGTTTGATTGCAAACCAAACTTCGAACGCGGTCTTGTGGATATGGAACACATTGAACAACGTGTTATTCAATGCTTGCAGAATAGTGAAACGGCAAATAAAGTCATCCGCCTTCCACTTTTTCACTTTCTCCGAAGCCTCCGTTTTCTGTGCCTCGGTTGCTTTTGGATCTTCATTCTCCTTTGGACAAGGATCACATAGCACATAGAATACCTTTGCAACGCTTGAAAGGTATTCCATTCTCAAACTCCAACGCTTATAGTTAAGCCCATTCAGCCTCTCCAACTTATCTGCTTCAGGAAGTTGTGCCTTCAACAGAGCTGACTCCATCACGCAGAATTAATTACCTTAAAATTGTTGTATATATGACTCGATTTGTGGGTAAGGAATCAGTAGGTTAGGCACACCAAAAAAGATGTTATCTTTAAGGTATTTAATTCGTCCCACACTGGTGTAATGGTTCTCAACGAATTTCACCTCCAGAATACAAAACCTACTCAACTCTATTTAAAGTTACACTACTTTGAATAAATATGGAACAAGAACTCGAAGCTTTTAACTGTATAGAAGAAGGGAGGAATTTTAATTAAGAAGAAAGAACTCTGTAATTTTCAGTCCTCCAATTCAGTAGAGGCAATCCTATTTATAGTGGTAAACTCCGGTCTAATCAGCGTAGCATGGGAGAAAATGACCCCTAATCTCCTCTAAGCCTCCAAGTCAAAAGTCAACAAACACAACCAACTCTCGGAGTATAAGAAACTCCGTCCCCATATAACTCCAGAAAATCAAATAAAGATCAATGGCCTTAGCCCGATACAAACTCCAAAATAGTGAAAAATAGTATCCGGACTAAGGCCCACTCCTAAAAGCCACGGGGAACTAAAATATCCTAATTTTCCCCCACGCTAGTCTCACACTACAAGTCTCCCTCATAAAAAATAAGGTTTTGGCCGGGTAGTGGTCCCGCGTAAAACTCACCTCGTGTTTAGCACCAACACCCCCTTATAACTCCAAAAACAAAACGAGGTTTTCTATCCTATTACCCACTAACCGAACCTCCTACTCCAAGTATGAAAATCCTAACCCGAGACTCCGTACCCCCCTTATGACTTCTCTCCGGTGAATAAATGATAAAATCACTCA
The DNA here is from genome assembly GCA_026119855.1 of Campanula takesimana. NCBI lineage: Eukaryota > Viridiplantae > Streptophyta > Magnoliopsida > Asterales > Campanulaceae > Campanula > Campanula takesimana. The sequence goes on along the minus strand of JAOWBW010000432.1, from coordinate 310,220 downwards.
ATATCTCACCTTTTGCCTAAGCGCCCTTTCGGGTTTTCACTTAGCCTCTCTTTTTTTTTTTTTATTTGTTATTTAAAAAAAAAAAAAAGAAATAAGAAAATAAAATAAAATGCGTACTCTACATAATACAAACCCTCCCCCACGCTTAAACTACACAGTGTCCTCAGTGTGTGTGAAACAGTAAAAGTAAAGGACAGTAGAAGCGTAAGGAAAAGGTGTACCCTCACTGTAGCCACTGCCACTGCCAGTAGGCCTGGGAGTAATACTGAGTCTGCGGTGGATATTGAGGCTGCAGCGGCTCCTGAGACTGTGAACTGGAGCCCTCTCCCTGTTGTCGGGGACGTCTGGATACACGCCGCTGTTCCCGAGCCTCTGACCAGGATGCCATCATTTCGTAGTACTCATCCTCCACCGGTACATACTGTGGGGGCCCCTGCTGCTACATCATCCAGGACTCCATCTGCTGATGTCTCCTGGATATAATAGCCTGCTGGTCCTCGAGCTCCTCTAATCTATCTGAAAAATCCTCCCAGCGCCTATCCTCAAAGGCATATCTGTTCTGATGCATCTGATCCTCAAATGTGTGCCGGGACTGTACAATGGATAGCATCTCCTGCTGCTGGCCCTCTAAGAAGGACCGCATCTGTGACCAGTCCCCAAAAGCATCAGAACCGCCCTGCTGCTGTCGCATATCCTGCATCTCCTCATCATCTGGTGCATTCTCCTCATCATCACCATCGTTCTGCTCATCATCACCATCATCATCATCATTACCACCTCTCTTAACCCACAGTTTACTCCCGATGTCAAGTAAACTGGGCATTCTCCAATCCCTAACCGTCGAACCCGACGGGAAAACAGCCCCACGCTCACACATCACAGAAAGTTCGTCCCCATAATGGAACTTCAGCATAGGGCCCACACGTGTGAAGTCATCATACCGGCTTAAATAATCATGGTCGTAAAATTTGGGTCCCCCAACATACACAACCGCATCGGGATGATCTTGAACAAAATGTTCCACCAATAGAGTGATCATGCCCCCCATCGAGATGTTACCACACCCCCTACTCACACAAAGTGCACACCTAACCAAAAAGATATCCACCCAATCCGGGAATGTTCTCGAGGACTTGGGCAGTGCGGTCCTCAATAACGCAACATCAATGGTGTTCAGTTGCGCCGGCTCCCCCTTTGCCAGAAAAGTCATTGATAAGCCTCTATAGAGAAGCCTCCAAGCCGGGTGGGTTAGACTGGTGGCTACATTATCGGGCTTGGAAAAAGTGAACCCTGTCAACTCCACAAAGAAATGGTGCGCCAGTTGATCATTCTCTTCGAACTTCCCTCTCGGCTCCGACACCCCAAATATATTCCTAATTTTGGAAAAGGACAAGGTTTTCACCTGATCATTAAGGTGAAACTTCACACTCGGCACCCCCCTTACTTGCACCCTCTCAAAAGTGGAAAGAAATTCAAACGTGTAGCGCTTGTAAACTGCCGCCTTCTTCCCCAATAATAGTTCAAGCCCGGTCTCTTTCAACAATTTCCGGACTTGAACCTCCAAACCTAATGAATCAAGCACATCCGCATCCAAAAATTTTGTGACTTGAAGTCTACGGTTGTACTTATCTAAACTCCTCCATTTATTCTTTTGTGTTTCATTCAATTTTTTCAGTCCTAAGAAGATATCTCCCTCGGGAGAAGGTGGTATAAGAACGCTCTTTTTAGGCTTCTTCACGGCTTTACTACTCTCACCACTACTTCTCGCTCCGACCTTATTCCTTCCCATATTTCCCAACCAGAATTTATCACCACACAATACACAATTACACCCACACTATCAACGCTCACAATCACTCACCAATCAACAATTCAACAAAATTATAAACATCACAATCTCAATCAACCAAATCAACACAATAAGATTCCTTCAACAATCCCACAATAGCCACCACGCCACAATCCACAATTTAAAATTCGAAGGAAGATGAGAATTATTACCTTCCAATGCTCTATTAGTGCTCAGAAACTATCCTTATCCCTCCAAAATTGCTCCAAGAGAGAGAGAGTGAAAAAGCCCCAAAAATTGAAAATTTAGGGTTCTTGAACTTTGGTTGAAACTCGGAATTGATGATCAACGGTGGTGGGTGGAGTCATATTTAGGTTAGAGATGGTGGTTTAAGGTGGAAGAATGGAGAATTGGAATCAATTTGATGAATTGGAGGTTTTTAGGTTTAGAGAGAGAAAGTGGGTAAAGATGGTGGTTATGGGTGATTTCGGGGGTGATGATGGTGGTAGGGAGGAAGGAGATGAGGAAGGGAAAGAGATGGTGGTTTAAGGTGGAAGAATGGTGGTCTAAAGAGTAGAAGCGGCGGCTGCTATGGTGAGGGGGAAAGAGAGAGAGAGGCCGACGGGTTTAGAGAGAAAGAGAGATCTGGTTTTTTTTTTTTTTTTTTTTTTTTTTTTTTTTCCAGAACAGCATGGTAGTCGACAATTTTTCCCCTTCACGAGTCGTGACGGGGGGCACGAGTCGTGCCAATACGAGGCACTCGTAAGCACGTATGGAGCACACGGGCAGATAGGAAATTGGTCAGCCCTTCACGAGTCGTGACGGGGGCACGAGTCGTGCCAATACGAGGCACTCGTGAACACGAATGGAGCACACGGGCAGATAAGAAGGGTCTTCATCCATCACGAGTCGTGCCACTGGGCACGAGTCGTGACAAGGCCTATCCAAATATTTTTTATTTTTTTTTATTTATTTTTTTTATTTTTTTTCAGGCCTGCTCCGCTTTGACCAAGTGTACCCCCATGCCATGATTTCCTGCACCAACAAAAACAAAAAGATACCCTTCAGTAGCACCAATTCGATATAAAAATTAAAATCAAAAGCATAATGTACACAATAACCAACAAAATAAGCAAATAAATCCCGGGTTGCCTCTCGGTTAGCCGCCCTTCTTTAACGTCTTTAGCTAGACCAAATGCCGGGAAAGCACCCGGCATGCATCAAAGTTTAAAGTCTTTGACAAGACTCGGACCCAAATCTATCAAACATATACCGGGTCTAGGAGATCAACCACCTCCAAATCCGCAGTATTCACGACTTCGTTCTCAAAATACGGTTTTAACTGTTGACCATTAACTTTGAATCCTTTGTCCTCATTAGGACTAGAGATTACCACCGTCGCGGGGACACCTGCCTCACCACATAAGGGCCGGTCCACCGAGACCTTAACTTGCCCGGAAACAAATGAAGACGGGAATTGAAAAGAAGGACTTTTTGACCAACCTTAAAGTCCTTTCTAATGATCATTTTATCATGCCATATCTTTGCTCGCTCTTTGTAAAGAAGGTTATTCTCATATGAATCTCTCCTACTCTCATCCAACTCACTCAAATGCAATTTTTGCTCCTCACCGGAACCCTCTAAGTTCATATTGAACTTTTTGACCGCCCAATAGGCTTTGTGTTCAAGCTCCACCGGTAAATGGCAAGGTTTACCAAACACCAACCGATATGGTGACATACCAATCGGTGTCTTATATGCCGTCCGGTAAGCCCACAACACATCATCAAGCCTTTGACTCCAATCCTTCCTATTCGGGTTCACAGTTTTTTCAAGGATGGATTTTATCTCTCTATTGGACACCTCGGCTTGACCATTTGTTTGGGGATGATAAGCAGTCGACACCTTATGGGTGATATGATATCTCCTAGAGCTTCGACTGTCTTATTGCAAAAATGAGTCCCCCTATCACTAATAATGGCCCTTGGCATCCCAAACCGACACAGAATGTTGCTCTTAAGGATGTTGACCACTACTTTTGAATCATCGGTGTGGGTAGGGATGGCTTCCACCCATTTGGACACATAGTCCACCGCAAGTAAAATATACACAAACCCACAAGAATTAGGGAACGGACCCATAAAGTCTATCCCCCACACATCAAATATTTCACAATTCACAATGAGGGTTTGTGGCATTTCATCACGGCGCCCAATATTACCAACCCTTTGGCACCTATCACACGACTGACAAAAACTGACTGTATCCCGGAACAAAGTTGGCCAAAAGAAGCCACAATCCAAGACTTTTCTAGCGGTCTTTTTCGCACCAAAATGACCACCACACGCATACTCATGACAGAATTTGAGAATAGAGGACACCTCACTATCGGGAATACACCTCCGAATGACTTGGTCGGCACAATGCCTCCACAAGTTAGGCTCATCCCAAACATAATATTTGGCATCACTACAGACTTTGTCTCTTTTCGATTTTGACATCCCCGGAGGGAATTTATTCGAGACAAGAAAATTGACCAAGTCCGCATACCAAGGGGCCACTGAATTAACTGCCCAAAGAACCTCATCAGGAAACTCACCCCGGATTGGGGCTTGTTTATAAGGCTTGTCCTCCTCCATTACAAGGCGACTCAAATGGTCGGCAACTAGATTTTCAGCCCCCTTTTTGTCCTTAACCTCTATGTCAAACTCACTCAACAAGAGAATCCACCGAATGAGTCTCGGTTTAGCCTCTTTCTTAGACATTAAATATTTAAGAGCAGCGTGGTCGGTATAAACAATTATTTTAGTGCCCAACAAGTAGGACCTAAATTTTTCTAGTGCAAAGACTACCGCTAACATCTCTTTTTCAGTAGTGGAGTAATTTCTTTGTGCCCCATTCAAGGTCATAGAAGCATAATAAATCACATGCGAGGCACGCTCCACTTTTTGACCCAAAACCGCCCCACGGCATAATCACTAGCATCACACATGATCTCAAAGGGACGAGACCAATCGGGTGCTTGAATAATGGGGGTGGTTGTCAACCTAGACTTCAACTCATTAAAAGATTGCTTGCAGTTATCATCAAAATTAAAATCAACCTATTTTTGCAACAGGGTGCATAGAGGTGAAGCAATCTTTGAGAAGTCCTTAATAAACCTCCGGTAAAACCCGGCATGACCAAGGAAAGACCGGACTTCACGCACATTGGTCGGGTAAGGAAGTGAAGAAATGACATCAATCTTAGCTTTGTCAACTTCAATACCCTTTTCGACACAACATGACCCAAAATAATGCCTTGCTCAACCATAAAGTGACATTTTTCAAAATTTAAGACCAAATTGGTTTCAATGCACCTATCCAACACTAGTCCTAAATGAGCAAGGCATTCATTAAACGAGTCTCCATGGACAGTGAAGTCATCCATGAAAACTTCCATAAACTTTTCTACAAACTCGGAGAAAATACTCATCATGCACCTTTGAAAAGTCCCAGGTGCATTACACAATCCAAACGGCATTCTCCGATAGGCAAAGGTGCCGAAGGGGCAAGTAAATGTAGTTTTCTCTTGGTCTTCTTGGGCAATAGGTATTTGAAAATACCCAGAAAAACCATCGAGAAAACAAAAGTACGCCTTTCCGGCTAACCTTTCCAATACCTGATCAATAAAGGGGAGGGGGAAGTGGTCTTTACGAGTTACCTCATTTAGCCTCCGGAGATCAATGCACACGCGAATCCCCGTTTGCTCCCGGGTTGGAACCATCTCTCCCTTTTGATTACGGGAGACCGTGATCCCGCCCCTCTTGGGCACACATTGTGTGGGGCTCACCCACTCGCTGTCAGAGATGGGATAGATGATCCCCATCTGTAGTAACTTCAGAACCTCCTTCTTCACCGCCTCCATCATCGGCGGGTTAAGCCTCCTATGTGGTTGCCTCACCGGCTTCGCACCCTCCTCTAGGTTGATCCGGTGTATACACAAAGATGGACTAATGCCCTTGAGATCGGCAATAGTCCAACCAATCACATATTTTCACTCCCGGATCACCTCAATCAACCTTTTCTCTTGATCCTCAGTCAACTTGCTAGAAATCACTATCGAAAGCGTCTCTCCCTCACCTAGATAAACATACTTAAGGTGCTCAGGGAGGACCTTCAACTCAAGCTCTGGTGCCTTCTCTATAGATGGAACAAGCTTTTCCACTGGAACCTCTAACTTCATGTGACTATGACCCGGCGCGGTAGCAAACATGGCACTCTCTGTAAGACCCATCACTGCTTCCTTCATAGAATCCAAGATGTCAAAATCCAAATTAGCATACCCCAAAGCGTTCTCTAACGCGGTCTTGAGATCATCATCTCCACTAGACACCTCGAACACCTCCTCTACCAATGGCTCGATCACATCGATGAAACATAACGACTCCGTATCCTTAGGGTATTTCATAGAGTCAAAGATGTTAAACTCCATTACTTTCCCATCAAATTCCATTGTCAAAGAACCATTAGCCACATCAAGCTTGGTCCTAGCAATCGACATAAAAGGCCTCCCCAACAGTATGGGAGCTTTTGGATCCGTCTCCATCTCAAGAACATAGAAATCCGCAGGAAATATCATCTTCCCCACTCTAACAAGAACATCCTCTACCAATCCCTTTGGGTAGGCATTCGACCTATTCGCCAGCTGTATCACGACTCTTGTGTCCTGCAGTGGTCCCAACTTAAAAGTTTCAAACAACGCATAGGGCATGACGTTGATTGAAGCCCCCAAGTCTAACATCGCCTTATGCTTAGAAGCATCCCCCAAAGTAACTGGAATCACGAACATCCCTGGGTCACTGCATTTCTTAGGCATTTTCCTCTGATACACTGCAGACACATGCTCACTAACCTTAACCTTCTTTTTACTCCTTTCCTTCTGATTCCTCTTCAGAGTACACAACTCCTTCAAAAACTTTGCATACCTCGGGACAGTCTGAAGAAGATCCAAGAAGGGAATATTAACCTCTAACCTCTTAAAAGTATCGTAAATAGCCTTGTCAGTCTCTGGCTTCCGATGTTCTTTCAAGGCCTCCGGGAATGGAACCTCAGGCTCATATACAGGAGCCTTAACCTCTGGTTTAGTCTCTGTCTGCTCTGGTACCTTCTGTACTGGCTCTGAAATCTTAACCTCAACCTCCGGTTCCTCAGCTACAACCTTATCCTGCAAATCCTTACCATTTCGAAGAGTGATTGCACATGCACTCTGCTTAGGATTCGGTTCAGTCTGTGATGGCAACTTCCTCGAATCCCTAGCTTCTATCCGTCCCACTGCATCAGCTACCTGACCCATCTATTTCTCCAAGTTACCTATGCTCGCATCTGTGCGCTGCTGATACTGCTGAAAGTTCTGGTTCATGATGCTAACACTCTGAGCCAATGAATTCAGTAATGCCTCTGTAGACTGTCCCGGAGCATTCTGCTGCTGCGGCTGCTACTGCTGCTGCTGCTGCCCATATGGTGGTCTATAAGAGTTGAACTGATTACCCTGGTACTGCTGCTGCTGCTGATAACCCTGTTGATTACCAAACTGCTGTCCCTGACCACCCGGCTGATTCTGCTGCTGCTGCTGCTGCTGCTGACCTGTACCCCATCTGAAATTAGGGTGATTTCTCCAGTTGGTGTTATAGGTGTTACCCATCGGTCTTTGTCCCTGCTGCGCAAACCCAACTGCATTAACATCCTCCATCTCGCCTGTCTGCAGAGAAGGGAACGAATCTGTAGGATGCGTGATGTCATAACAAATCCCACAAGGCTTCGGTGTCTGTCCCAGAACCAACTGTTTTACCATACCCTTGAGATCCTCCATATCTGTCTCAAACTTACTGGACACCCCACTGTTAGAACCCGCTGCGCTAACCTGTCTCACATTAGACCTCTTGCCATGGGTCCTTGTACTCTTAGCTAGCTCCTCGATCAACCTCTTAGCTTCCTCAGTCGTCTTATTCAAGATACTTCCCCCACAGCACGAATCCACTAGCCTCTTATCCTGAATGGTCAACCCTCCATGAAAATAGACGATCAGCTGGTCCTCAGTAAACCCGTGATACGGACAACTCCTACACAGCTTGTGGAAGCGATTGTAGTAGTCGTATAAGGTTTCATCAGCCTTCTGCTCCATATTACTGATGTCTCTCTTCATCACATTTATCTGATCCTGAGGGAAGAACTCTTCTAGGAATACCTCTTTCATCTGCTGCCATGTCGTGATGCTGTTGGGTGGCAAGTGATGATGCAGTATGATGATAAAAGTGGGATAAATATGAGTCTTTATTTTAATTACTTGTTATTTTATTTTTATTTTCGGATTTAATATTAGTTGGTTAGTATTTTCAGTATTAGAAGTATATTAAGACTTTCTTTTGATAAATTAATGGCCTATTAGGTTACCTTATAGGTTAGGCTTTATTTTAGGACGTAATTTCTTGTTTTCCAAGTTTTATGGGTGCTATAAAATAGCCTCAAAGTTGTAATTCGAAAATTAGTGTTTGATTAATAAAAATTAGATTTGCAGTTGTGCAATTATTAGGGTTTCAATCCCGTCGTGTTTCAATTCCGTTCGATCTTAATCTCATAACCTTTGTTTTGTTAAATTCGACCTCGAATTTGAGTCGTTGCTTTTGGAAACACATCTTGAAATTTTTCCTTCAGTCTTCGACGAAATTTATATTTGATATTACTTGTCAATATGTCCATCCAATCAGCCCATCCATTTAATAAAAAGCTCTCAATCATCAATCTCTTGAAAAACAAAAAAATTGAAATACTTGGAATTTCTATATCGAATGGATCCTTATAATAATAACAACCAAAAATACCTTCTTCCTTCGAAACCGAAATTGTGGAACCCAAAAATTCACAAACTGCTCCCAGGTGCTCGGACGAGTCTTCAGGCATGTTCAGTTGAGGGTCCCCTGCGACAATGGTTTCTGGTATCCAATTCTCTATCGAGTCTTCAAGTGTGCTCGGGAGGGTAACTGCTGCTGGGTCAAAAACCTCAAAATCTTCTTCACAATTATCGTCATCAAAGATTGGTGGTTTTGACCAATCAATGATAACGTCGAAACCCGTCGAATCAACAAAGCAATCCACGGGAACAGGGTTCAATCGGTCACAAAACTCGTCAGGAGTAAGAGGATCGGCCTCTTTCTTGCACTCAAGTTCTTGATCCCGATCGAAGGGATAGATATCCTCATCATCGTCAAACCACAGATCTGACTCCAAGCCCACATCGGTGGGATTCTCCAAACGCGCAAGACAACGTTCGGTTCTTTGAATCTCCATACGTTCAAGGAGTCGTTGGAGTTCCCGAAGCTCAAAACGCAGACATCGATTTTGGAGATCTTGAATCTGTCTTCGCAATTCGTCTTTCTCGATTTTACTGAAGCAATGATGTCGATGGATTTCGTCTCTATGGGGTTTTGATCTGCAGCCCCTTCCACGATTACCACGACCACCGCTTCCTCGTCCTCGTTCGGCCATTGATAATCAACCAGGAAGCTGATACCAAATGATAACAAAACAAAGGTTATGAGAATAAGACCGAACGGAATTGAAACAAGACGGGATTGAAACCCTAATAATTGCACAATGGCAAATCTAATTTTATTAATCAAAACTCTAATTTTCGAATTACAACTTTGAGGCTATTTTATAACACCCATAAAACTTGGAAAACAAGAAATAACGTCCTAAAATAAAGCCTAACCTATAAGGTAACCTAATAGGCCATTAATTTATCAAAATAAAGTCTTAATATACTTCTAATACTGAAAATACTAACCAACTAATATTAAATCCAAAAATAAAAATAAAATAACAAGTAATTAAAATAAAGACTCATATTTATCCCACTTTTATCATCATACTGCATCAGCACATCTCACAGTTTGTGCAAATCTGTCAGAGTATGAAGCCGGCAGCGCTTCCGATCGAGCACTTATTGTTGAGGGCGTTTTCTTTCACACTGAAAGATAACGCGAATGGGTGGTACTATCACTTGATAGCAAAACAAAGGTTATGAGAATAAGACCGAACGGAATTGAAACAAGACGGGATTGAAACCCTAATAATTGTACAATGGCAAATCTAATTTTATTAATCAAAACTCTAATTTTCGAATTACAACTTTGAGGCTATTTTATAGCACCCATAAAACTTGGAAAACAAGAAATAACGTCCTAAAATAAAGCCTAACCAATAAGGTAACCTAATAGGACATTAATTTATCAAAATAAAGTCTTAATATACTTCTAATACTGAAAATACTAACCAACTAATATTAAATCCAAAAATAAAAATAAAATAACAAGTAATTAAAATAAAGACTCATAGTTATCCCACTTTTATCATCATACTGCATCATGTGCTGATTAGGATCCTCTCCGGGCATCCCTGTGAAATGCGGTAGCTGGTTCAGTAGCCCCGGCTTCAACTCAAATGTCACTCCGGCAGGTAAGGCGGGGAATTGTACGGCATGTGGTTGCTCATTCCAATTCGGGGCAGTCCTTTGCCTCAATGTCTGTGGTGGGACAGCTTGTCTACCTCCTGCGCCACCACCACCAGCATTATTTCCACCGGCGCCACCACCACCTGCATTATTTCCATCAGCGTTATTTCCATCAGTGCCACCACCAGCGTTATCTCCGTCCTGCATCTCTTCAGCTAACAATATCCCCTTGACTCTCCTGCTTTGTTGTCGTCCTTTCCTAAAAGATCTTTCGATTTCTGGATCAAACGGAACAATCAAATCGTTAGTAGAATGGGTGTGGACCATACACGGTTCCACACTACAGGATAACAAGTAATAAATATAACTAAAGAGATAACAAATAAAGAACTAAAAGAAAAATAAAACAAATAAGAAAAGAAAAAGAACGCAAACAATAACACTGCTCCCCGGCAGCGGCGCCAAAATTTGGTAGGCTTAGTCGCACACCTACTAAATTAGACCTAAACTCGGCCACTAAAAATGTAAATAGGGTAAGTCAGGGTCGATCCACGAAGAACAGTGATTATTTGCGAACAGTCACTTGACCAGATTGGGGGTTTTATTTGATGAATTAATTCCTAAGACGAGAAAAATAAACTAAGTGATTGAAACAATAAATTAAAGAAACTTCAGACTTGATACTGTCACCGGATTTTAATTCTAATATCACTGATAATTCTATTCTCCGTAAATTTTATTCACTTGATTACGAGATGTATTTCAATCTCTGTCTCTTCTTTCAGTATGGTTTATAGCAGTGGCACACTCACTATAAACCCTAATTAAAATTAAACCTAAACTGGCACAGAAAAGGTCTAAAGATTAATTGATGATGTTTTAAGAGACTAAAATCAAGAACGCTTTCTAAGGTTAATTAGATAATCGTCTAATCTTGCCTACTTCCCGAATTGCTATGGCACATACACAATTCGTGAAGATGCTACAGTGAAAACCCTAATTCTGGCACAGAACGAGTAATCTAGCAAAGATCAATAAAGAGGACAAGTGAATTGGCCAAATCCACAAACCCTAGAAATCAATCTAAATCAATACAAGCAAGATTATGAACAAGAATTAATTAGGAAAAAAGAAATACCTCAATAGAAATAAAAACCCGAATCAAGATCTCAAATCCAAAGTAATGGAGTTTAGTTCTCCATGGAAAAGCTAAAAACCAGAGACAAAGGAGAAGAAGAAAATAAAAGTACGTAGTATTCAAAAGTCAAGAGAGAGTGATAACCTAATCTCCCTTTAATCCTAATTAATGACTAATCCCCAAAAAAAATAAAAATCATCGAATAATAATAAAATAAAATAAAAGAAAAAGCAAACAAAATCCCCTCCTGCCGGCCGAACTCATGTGCGGAGGATTAAGGGGGTTGACTTTCACGAATTTGCAATTCAGTCCCTGAAGTTTCCGTTATTTGTAGTTTGGTCCTTGAGGTCTTTTAATTCTTCACAGCAATCCCTGGACTTTTCAACAATGCAGAACAGTGCTTCAACTTCAAGAAATTGCAGTTTGGACCTATACTCTTCCGCCCATGTTGACTTTGACTTTTCCTTGACTTTGACTATTCTTGATACTCGAGGCATGACTTTGAAGCTCACCAAAAAAAAATTACATCCGGAAAATAAATAAATAAATAAGAACTATTCTACCCCGGATTACAATAAAAGCTCAAATGATAAATAATGCCCCAAATACATCAAATCTAGTCTAAGTACATCAAAATGAACTAAAATACATAGAAAAATAAGGAAAATAATATATACAAAATCCGCCACATCACCAAGTGTCCACTAAACTCATTCCGGTCATATGTAATACATGTATGAGATGAATAATGGTTATACTATAATTGATTTATTACAAAATATACAAGCAAAATCAGAATCACAAAAATTAAAGTTTATATTGTATCATCAACTTGAATAAAGTTTTCATTGATGTGAGTGCAACTTAACATGTCACGGGCAAAGACAAAGAAACCATTTTATTCATGTTACTAAAATGCATACAAACACACACATACACATACACATACACATACACATACACATACACATACACATACACATACACATACACATACAAATACACATACACATACACATACACATACGTACTATATAAACACACACACACACACACACGTATCCTGTAATTATTAATGTCACAATCAAAAAGGAAGCCTCTCAAATCAAAAAGTATACTCCCTCCCTCCCACTCGAATTAGGACAAATTTCTATTTTGGATGTTCCATTCGAATTAGGACAATTCAAAAATGGGAGTGTTTTATTTAACGGGACCCACATTCACACTCATAACTTTCTACTCATTATTCTCTACCCCACTTTCTCTCTCCTACTTCACTTTTTATACTCACAACACCTATTCCACTAACACTTTTCCTTAATCTCCGTGCCCAACCCAAAAATCCTAATTCGGGTGGGACGGAGGGAGTAAAGTTCAAGCTACAAATATGGACAAACAATGTAAAAACCTAATGATCAACGTTTAGACCTGCCACATATGTTTGATTGTGAGTAGGGGTGTCAGTGGTTCGGCTCGAACCGCGGTTCGAGACCGAACCGAACCAGACCGAGCGGTTTGGTTTGGTTTTTACACACCTGTGGTTCAGCTACGGTTCCAAAAATCAGCAAACCGTATGGTTCGGTTCAGCTTACGGTTTTTCCACTAAAGTCGAACCAAACCGAACCAAACCGAGCTGTTCAAACCGAACCGATGAACCGAACCGATGAAACCGAACCCCTAAACCGAACCAAGTAATTTGGACCATTTATATTTTACCTATGTTGATTATCCACCGTTAATTTTAGGGTTAGCTTATTTTTATCATTAAGACTAGGGGTTTCAATTCATCAGTTCATTTTCATTCAATTCAAGCGGTTACTCTTTTACGATCTCTCTCAAATTCTCTCGATCTCGATGGTCGACTCCATCTTCTTCCTCTCCCCATCGCCTCCACCTTCACCTTCACCTTCCTCAGTTTCTCCATCTCAAGCGTCTTAACTGTCGACTAAACTACCTTCTCCGGCATTACCACAGCCTCTTCACCGCCAGTCCGCCACCGTCACTCCGACTTCCAGCACCGCCCTCAACAAATCTTCCAAATCAAAACCTCCTGATTCCCCTGCTCTACGATTCATCCAGTGAGTTATCTATGTTTTTTAGTCGCTATTCAATTCGTTGGGTTGAATCGATTTCGTTGATTTAATTCGTTGATTCAATCAAACATTACTCTTCAATTCATCCAGTGAGTTATCTATGTTTTTTCGTTGATTCAATTCGTTGTTTTTGGGTGATTTACAGTTATAAAGTTTCTTATTGTCTAACATTACTCTTCAATTCGTTGTTTTCTAGGGCTTGTAACTTCCAAAATCCAAACGATCTTCTGATTTCAGCCATGGATGCTAACAAGAACTGCAGTGTAAGATTTCTTCAACTTACATACTTGTTACTGCCATTGTTTTGTTACTGCCATTGTTTTGTTCTTGCTATTGTTCTGCCATTATTCTGCCTTTTGAATCTGATCAATTTCTATACTTGTTAATTTAGGTTGAAATGTCAAGGAAGCAAAAAGCTTCAACCCAAGACACTGAAGTTGAATCTTCTGAAGTGGGTGGATGTACTGACAAGAATAAAGATTTTGTATCAGACGTTTGGGATCATTTTAATAGAACCATGGATGAAAATGGTAAAAAGTTATTGCGTTCAAACTGTAAGTACTGCAATGTGCAATATGCTTCTACTTGTAGCACTAGTATTCTTTCCAAACATATACACAGGTGTCCTAAATATCCGTATAATGAAAAGATGAAAAATCAAAGTACACTTGAGAGTTTCAAAGAAGGGGAGGGGTAAAGCAAGTTACTTCCTTGGAAATTTGATAAAGTTAAGTGTAGAGAAGCTATTGCAGAAATGGTAATTATCGATGAGCTTCCTTTTAGCTTTATTAAGCATGAGGGCTTCAAGCGCTTTGTGAGTGTTGCTCAACCTAGGTTGTAGTTAGTGTGTCGCAACACCATAGCTAAGGATTGCATGGAAATATACAATAGGGAGAAGAAAAAGTTGAAAAGGGATTTATCTTTTAATGCTAATAGGATTTGCCTCACAAGTGATATATGGACATCTTTGCAAAACTTGAGTTATATGGTTCTCACTTCGCACTTTATTGATCAGGAATGGAAATTACACAAAAGATTTCTTAATTTCAAAGTTGTTAATAGTCACAAAGGCCTTGCAATTGCTAGCGCAATTGAGGCTTGCATGATTGATTGGGGTATTGAGAAGGTTTTTACTATCACGCTTGATAATGCTTCAGCTAATGACACTGCTATTGATCATTTGAAGAAAAAACTTGTAAGAAAAGGTGGAGTTGTTTTGGAGGGTGAGTTCTTTCACATGAGGTGTTGTGCCCATATTCTGAACTTAATTGTTAGAGATGGGATTGGAGAGATAGATGAATCAATCAGCAGAATTCGAGCAGCTGTGAGGTATATAAGGAGTTCCCCACAAAGAGCACATCTTTTTCAGGATTTTTGTGAGCGAGAAGAAATCCCTCATAAAAGCAAGTTAGTCCTAGATGTCCCGACTAGGTGGAACTACACATTTCTCATGTTAAAAACTACTCTTAAGTTTGAAAAGGCATTTAAAGTCATGGATTTAGAGACTACTCTTGATAGCGATCTCCCTAATGGTTCTCCTACAAGAAGTGATTGGTCACGTTCTAGTACTTTATGTAAGTTCTTGGAAACTTTCTATAATGTCACTAGGAGATTTTCGGGTTGCTTATATGTCACTTCTAATACTTACTTTCATGATGTGTTTATGATTCAAAGGAACTTGATTAATTGGGCTAATGATAATAATGATATTGATTTGAAAGCGATGGCAAAGTCAATGCAAAAGAAGTTTGACAAATATTGGGGTGATATGAGTAAGATTAACGTGAATCTTTTACTTGCGGTTGTCATAGATCCTCGATTCAAGTTGAACTATGTGAAGTTTTGTTATGGAACAATTTATAGTGTTGAAAAGGTGGCTGAATTGGAAAAAAGTGTGAAGGACACTTTGTTTCGCATGTATTCTTGTTATGAGGTTATTAACAAAAATGCGAAAGCAAGTGTTGAGAAGGTTGCTGAGAAGGAAAAAGAAGTTGAATCTTCATGTTCCCGTGATAGTTTTGAAGATATGCAAAGTGCATATTACAAGCAGTTAGAAGAAGTGGACAATGGTGCAAAGTCAGAAATTGAAAGGTTCTTGGATGAAATAGTCGAGAAAAAAGTTGGGGACTTCGATATTTTGTTTTGGTGGAAAATGAATGCTCATAGGTTTCCAGTTCTCTCTCTAATAGCAAAAGACATCTTGGCAATTCCTATTACTACACTTGCTTCAGAGTCAGCTTTTAGCACCGGGGGCCGTGTCTTGGATCCATTTCGTAGCTCTTTGAGTCCCAAGGTTGTGGAGTCTTTGATTTGTGCACAAGATTGGTTGCGTGCTGCACCTCTTCCCATTGATGTTGAAATGAAGTTGGAAGATTTTAGTGACTGTGAATCTGGTAAGTTGTATACAATTTTATTAATTTATATATTTCATTTTATGTTTGTATATATCTTCTTATAATTATAGTTTTATATCTTGCAGTGGTCACTGATAATTCAGATCTTGTGGGTTCGGCATTTAGGGATTGAATTTTGAAATCTGTAAGTGCTTATTTTTATTTATTTTACCTGTTCTCTGCACTGTTAACTGTTCTGCTACTTTATTTCCCTTAGTTGAATAATCACTGCCTGAATTTTGGTTGCTGTATATTTGATGGGCTAAAGCTTATAATCTGTAAGTGTGGATTACTGATGTTACATCCTTTAGCATATTTTGTTTAACTCCGTAATCTGGACTGGAGTGTTGGTTGAGATGGTGATGAGTGATGACCTTTCTTCGCGCAGACTAGAATGGTAAAAAGGGATTATGTAGCTGACATGTGTAAATCCCAAGTTTCTAAGGTAACATGCCAGCACAAGTAAGGGGTGTATTTATGATATTTGTTTGACTTATTGGTCACTTCTATCTGGGTTGTTGCTGAAATTTGAAGCTAAGATACTGATGTCTTTAATTTCTCAATTCTTGATAGTACACACCACTAAAGGTATTATTCCATGGAATAAGCTATTGGCTTGGTATTAGAATTATGTTTAAAAAATCAGAATCTTGGTGGGAGTAAAGCATTACTTGAAGCAGGCCTGTTTCTGCAATTGAGATTCCTAGGAATGGTGTCACAAGGCTTCTGTAATAAATTTTTTTTGTACTTTGACTACATGAACCTGGATCACTTGTTTATCCGTCTCATTATGTTATCATGATAGTTTATTTTTTTTAAAAAAATTGTAATGAAGGTTGCATGTAATAAACAAAATTAGACAACCTAACAATTCTGCTTTCCTCTCTTTTTTGTAAGCAGCCTGAACTTTGATATTTGGTGGGACAGGAAAACTTTCAGCACCAGTAAGTGTATTTTCCGTAGTGTTATGATTCTATAGCCTATTTAGTTTCTTTTCTCTGTATTAAGACACCTGGATTTCTCATGATTCTTTGTATTTGTTGACAGTAAGGAAGGGCAAAATATGGTGAAGGAAATGGTGTTATATCTACTGCTGCTGCTCTCTTTTGAAGGCTTGGAATCCCAGTTTAATTTCTTAATAGTTTGGTACTTTCATTTTCATTTCAAGACTTAATGTTTAATAGGTAGCAAATGGTGTTATGTCTACCTGGATTTTACATGACTCTTTGTAATTTGAATGTTTGGTACTTTCATTTTCATTTCAAGACTTAATGTTCTAAGTTGTATTATGGTCAACTTCTATTAGTTTTAAATTTAATTGTGTTTTAAGCCACGATTTGGGCCTGGTTTGGGCCTGGTTTGGGACTAGTTTGAGCCATGGTTTGGGCGGTTTAGGCCGCGGTTTGAGACACGGTTTGAGCCGTGGTTTGAACTGCGGTTTGAACCGTGATTCAGACCGCGGTCTGAACCGATCTATTAAACCGCGGTTTGAGCTGAACCGAACCGAACCATTGTGGTTTGGTTCGGTTCGGTTTGGAGGTTTTGGCGGTTCAGCTCGGTTTGAGATTTTCTCAAACCGATGACTAGCGGTTCGGTTTCTAAAACCGCTCAAACCGAGCTAAACCGAACCGTTTACACCCCTAATTGTGAGATATGAGTAATAGAAATCGCTTTTCTTGTTATGTTTCATATAGGGATAAATTCCTCTAAAGAATGGAAATAAATAAAACACAAGCATGCTTGATCGGATCAAAAAATCTTTAATGCCACATCTTAAGCTGAGAAATTTCTCAGAAATCAGATCATTCCAACCAGACACAAGATCTGAGAAAAATAAGCTCAAAAAACCAAGATCTAACTGTCACGACCCGAAAACCCGTCTCTATTTTATTAATAAATAATTATTTATTTATTTATTTATTTGATTATTTATTTATGTGCGCATTTTATATCTCATAATATTAATTTGTATCTAGCATTATTTGGTTGATTTTGTGTTAAGTGTGTAGTAGGGGTTTAAATTGGTAGAAGGGTCATTTGGGTTTATTTGACCTAGGTAGATGAGGAGGGGCCTAAGTGTAACTTTTTGAAATGATTTTTACTACTCCCTCCCTACTCCCTTCTCCCTCACCTCCCTCATTTTTCTCCCTGGCAACTCTCTCTCCTCCATAGAAAGGGTAAGTAAACTCCCCTCCCTCATTTCCTCCCTTTTGTTCATCTTTTAGGCATTATTTCTTATTGTTCGTTTTATCAAATGTGTTTAGATCGTTGATAGGATCGTGTAGAGCCAAAAATATTTGAATTCCGTCTCATTCCGTAAAATTCAAGTAAGTTTACTTTCCCCCATTTTTATGTTAAAATGCTCATTCTATGTTCATATGATGATTTAGATGATATACATTGATTCTTGGTTGGGTTTTGAAGTGTTTGATTGATTACCCATTTTGTGATATTTTGATAAAGGGTTCATTATTGATTGATGGGATTTAATCTTGGTTTGGGTTGATAGATGATGTTATTTTGGTCCCTCTTAAGCTTAGATGTTGTTTGGGTACCTTGTTGAACTTGTTGGAAGTGTTGATTTTGGGTATTTTGGAAATGGTATGAAAATGGTTTGAAAAATTGAAGAACCCAGCTGATTTTCTGCCCAGCTCGCCGACCAGGCGCCCGCCCGGGTTGAGCTAGGCGCCCGCCCACCTGGCCATTTTCCTTCGGCCAACCTTCTGGTCAAATGAGCGCCCGCCTGACCCTTAGCGCGCGCCCGCCCGCCCGCCCCCTGTTTCTGGAAATCTTCCTTTTTGGTTGTTTAAAACTAGGTTGCTTCCTTAGTTTAAGTTTTATTACTCTAATTAATTTAAGTTAACATCGTGGAACACTTTATTAATTGGAATTGGTTCCTTTGTGAATAAATATGTTATGGAATTTGATTAAGTATTGTTTTGGGAATGTTGGCCATCTTTGATGTATTGTTTGGATTGGTTACCTTTGTGGTGATTTATTTGGAATGGTTCCCTACTTTGGAATCATTGGTTGTTTATTTAAGTTAGTATTTATTACTTAGCATTTATTTGAAAGTCCAGCTGGTTATTTGTGTTCGAGTCAGGCAATGGATAATGCTATAGTGGCACAAGCCAAGTCCAGTATAGCATCGCCCATTGGTCCTTCTTTCCTCATCCAGATTGACCTTGGTTGGGATGAGCTAGCTTCCTTCGGAAGTAGTCTAGCTAACTTTTTGGGTTTTGACTTTGTGTCATCTCCCCTGTCCTTTGTGACTCGTTACATTGTTATGGTTCCGGTACCGGGGTTTTCTCTTCAGCTTTTATGCTACTATGAAGATGTTGATTGGTTGATTGTTGAAGCTGCGCAGCGATCCTTTATTTGGTTCTATCAGTTGGGAAGCCTTGGCTAATATCCTTTGTTATTTGTTTATTTCCACTGCTATCTCTTAACTGCTAATTGCTATGTACTATATGTGAATTATTATTGCTTATTGCATCATAGCATGTCATGTAGTTGCATTAGTAACTTATTGAGATTTATCTCACCCCTTTTCTTTTATCTTTGTTTTTCTTTAACCCCCCCCCAAGGAGGAAAGGATTAGTACTCGCTGATCACGAGAAGGACGTCGAGTGTGGAAGTAGCTTTTGGGAAGGTTGTTTCGGTTTGCATTATTTAAATGTATAACCTTTGGGATAGTGTCACCAAACATTGACGTCATTAAGAATTGTGTATTTTGTATTTTTTGGGTATAAGCTTGTGGAGCTTATGCTAGTTGTATTTTGTTGTTGTCAAGCTTGGATTTATAAAACTGGTACTATCATCTTTTGGTATTAAATGGAATTTTTATCTTTAGTATTTTGGTAATTGTGTGTCAAGTCGACGTCCAGTTCGCGTGCTCTTGGCCCGCGGGGTCGGGGTCGCGACAGTTGGTATCAGAGCTATGGTTTAGCTCTAAGTTTAAGTATAGGTGGACTAGTATGACCTAGGAGGGTAGTCGTGTTCGGAGTGAGTAACGGTTGTTGTTTTATGCAGGCACTTATTCGAAATGGCTAGAAGAAGAAGTGGTGAAGGTAACGCCGGAACTTCAAATCAGAATGAAACAAGAGATGAAGCCCGTGCAATGTTTCAGGGTATGTTTGAGGCGCGCGCACCCTCCCATTGGAGCAATTCTTGAAGCTGAAACCGGCGGAGTATAATGGGGAACCCGATGTGAAGAAGGCCGAGCTATGGGTAGAATCAATGGAGAAAATTTACGATGTCTTTTGTTGCACTGGTGAGGATAAGGTTCGATTTGCGGCCTATAAGCTTGTGGGTACCGCCGAGCATTGGTGGAAAGGGATTAAAGCAAGTTGGGACGAGACTAATACACCGTATGCGTGGGAATTGTTTGTGCGGAAATTCAAAGAGCATTTTATTCCGGTAGTTGATCAGAACCGGAAGATGATCGAGCTTCTCAATTTGGACCAAGGCTTATTGTCCGTGGCTCAGTACTCAGCTAAGTTTACAGAATTATCCAGGTACTGTGACTATCTTGTGAGGACGGAGGAGCAGAAAGCAATGAGGTTCATCCGAGGTTTGAAGACATCTATCCGGACTCAGCTTATAGCTCAGAGGATTCTGACATTCCAGGATGCCGTGGATTGTGCATACCTAATCGAGCAAGACATTGGGGAACATAAGAGGAAGACCGAGGTCACGAACACGGGTAAGCAAGGAAGTCATACCAAATCACAACCACATCAGCGTTCAGATAACCGAGGTAATTCGGGAGGACCATCTCAGTTTAAAGGACAAACCGTACCAAGGAATCCGGGTACTACTCTGGGGAACCAAAATAGGAGGATTTGCACCTATTATCAGAGGGAAGGCCATTCAGAGGACCGGTGTTGGAAGAAACAGGGTAGGTGTACCAATTGTGGAAAGTTGGGGCATTTTGCAAAAGATTGCCCAAGGTTCATAGGTCAACCATCAGGGTCAGGAGCTGGTTCTTCTCAGGGCCAGAAAAGAGATGCTGCGGGAAAGCCCAAGGTCCAAGGAAGGGTATTTGCCATGAATCAACAACAAGCTACCGATGATCCTTCCGTTATTGGAGGTATTGTTTCTGTGTCTAATGTGAGCGCTCGTGCGTTAGTAGATCCAGGATCATCGCATTCTTACATATCTGTGCAATTTGCTTCTTTGCTAAATGTTTCATGTGAGTCTTTACCTTATGTGCTAGAGGTGTCGACCCCTATAGGAGAATGTTTGGTGACTGATAGAGTATTCCGTGCTTATATGTGGTCGTGTCTTGTGTGCGGACTTGGTAGTCCTTCCGATTCAAGACTTTGATGTTATTTTGGGTATGGATTAGTTGAGCAAGTTTCATGCTTCTGTTGATTGTCGTAAGAAAGTTGTTACTTTTTCTATTCCCAATGTGCCTAAGTTTGTTTTTGGGGCTACTCCTTTGAGTAGAAAAATTCGTTTAATTTCTTATGTGAAAGCGAGAAAATTATTGCATCGTGGTTGTGAGGGTTACTTGGCTAGTGTGCTTGATACCAAGAAAGAATCACCCGGTTTGGAAAGTGTTCGGGTAGTTAGAGAATTTCCTGATGTTTTCTCTTCTGAGTACGATATGCCGCCCGATCGAGAGATAGAGTTCTGTATAGATCTTCTACCAGGTACAGCTCCGATCTCGAAATCACCTTATAGAATGGCCCCAGCAGAGTTGAAAGAATTGAAGGTTCAGTTGCAGGAGTTGCTTGATAGAGGGTTTATTCGACCTAGTGTTTCCCCGTGGGGAGCACCGGTTTTGTTTGTGAGAAAGAAAGACGGTTCGTTGAGGTTGTGTATTGATTACCAAAAGTTGAATCAGGTAACGGTGAAGAACAAATATCCTCTACCGCATATTGATGATTTATTCGATCAACTTCAAAGGTCGGTAGTATTTTCTAAACTTGATTTGAGGAGTGGGTACCATCAACTGAAGATTCGATCGGATGATATTCCGAAGACTGCTTTTCGCACTCGTTATGGTCATTATGAATTCTTGGTTATGCCGTTTGGGTTGACTAATGCACCGGCCGTGTTTATGGATTTGATGAACCGAATCTTCCATCCTTATCTTGACTCGTTTGTAGTGGTTTTCATCGATGATATTCTTGTCTATTCTAAATCTCTAGAGGAACACGAGCAACATCTGAGGACAGTTTTATCAGTTCTTGCAAAGGAACAGTTGTTCGCGAAGTTTAGTAAGTGTGAATTTTGGCTCGAGAAAGTATCATTTCTGGGGCATGTTATTTCTAAAGATGGGATTTCTGTGGACCCTTCGAAGATAGAAGCTATTGTTGATTGGAAGAGACCCGAGACAGTGACTGAGATCAGAAGTTTTCTGGGGTTAGCCGGATATTACAGGAGGTTTATAGAAGGGTTTTCGCGGATTGCTACACCGATGACACAGTTGACCCGAAAGAATGTTCCGTTTGAGTGGACCGAAAAATGTAATAACAGTTTTGAAGAATTGAAGAAGAGGTTGACTACTGCACCGATTCTTGCATTACCGAATGGGAACGACGACTTAGTGATTTATAGTGATGCATCGAAGGAAGGCTTGGGTTGTGTTTTAATGCAGAATGGGAAAGTGATCGCGTATGCTTCGAGGAAGTTGAGTCCGAGTGAACAGAATTATCCTACTCACGACATGGAATTGTCAGCTATTGTTTTTGCTCTTCATAAGTGGAAGCATTACCTTTACGGGGCAAAGTTTGAGATTTTCACGGATCACAAGAGTTTGAAATATCTTTTCTCTCAGAAGGAACTTAATAACCGACAGCGTCGATGGATGGAACTTTTGAAGGACTATGATTGTAAGATATCTTATCATCCGGGAAAGGCGAATGTGGTAGCCGATGCGATTAGTAGGAAATCTTATGTGGCTTAGATGATGGTTCGAGAGTGGAAAATGCTTGAGGATGTTCGAGATTGGTGTCCTCGTGAATCGAGACATGGGGCTATTTTTGCGAATATTAGGGTATCTCCGACCCTAATTCAAAGAATAAAGGAAGCTCAGAAAGAAGATCCCGAGTTAGTGAAAATAATGGGTAAAATGAAAGAGAAGAACTTCAAGGATTTTTCTATCAGTCCGATTGGAGTATTGACTTTTCGTGGACGGTTGTGTGTACCCGACGTTGATGGAATAAAGAGGTAAGTTTTAGATGAGGGTCATAAATCGAGATATACTATTCATCCGGGTAGTACGAAGATGTACCAAGATCCGAAGCAACAATTTTTGTGGAACAACTTGAAGAGAGAAATAGCTGAGTATGTATCGAAGTGTTTAACTTGTCAGCAGGTCAAAGCCGAGCATCAGAGACCCGCAGGACTACTTCATGCATTAGAGATTCCGGAGTGGAAATGGGAGCATGTGACTATGGATTTTGTTACGGGACTACCTCGTACCCGTATGAAGTTTGACAGTGTTTGGGTAATCGTGGATAGACTGACCAAGTCTGCTCATTTCTTACCGATTGACATTAGATACTCGATGGAAAAGCTTGCGACCCTTTATATTAATGAGATTGTGAGATTGCATGGGGTTCCGGTTAGCATTGTGTCAGATCGTGATCCGAGGTTTACTTCTAGATTCTGGAAAGCGTTACAGGAAGCTTTGGGTACCGATTTGAGATTCAGTACAGATTTTCACCCTCAGACTGACGGTCAATCCGAGAGGACTATTCATATTTTAGAGGATATGTTGCGAGCTTGTTCGATAGACTTTTCTGATTCTTGGGATGTTCATTTACCTCTAGTGGAGTTTTCTTATAATAACAGTTATCAGGCTAGTATCGAGATGGCTCCTTACGAGGCTTTATATGGGAGAAAGTGTAGATCGCCTATCTGTTGGGATGAAATCGGGGAAGCGAAGATATGGGGTATCAAATTGGTTCAGAATTCAGTATAGAAAGTCAAAGTTATTCGGGATCGATTGAAGACAGCCCAGAGTCGACATAAGAGCTATGCGGACCACCGAAGACGTGATCTTAATTTTCAGACCGGAGACCTTGTGTTCTTGAAGGTATCTTCAAAGGTGGGTATTCGAAGGTTTGGGAAGAAAGGTAAATTGGCTCCGAGGTTTATAGGGCCGTTTGAGATTTTGGAAAAAGTGGGACTTCTTGCTTATCGACTCGCATTGCCATCTTCTCTTAACCGATTGCATAATGTTTTCCATGTTTCTATGCTTCGGAAGTATTTGCATGATCCATCACACGTGTTACCGAGGGTACCCGAGGATATAGAGCCTGACATGTCATATGAGGAACGACCGGTTCGGATTCTTGATACCGAAGTGCAAGAGTTAAGGAATAAAAGAATTGCGTTGGTTAGAGTACTATGGAGGAATCACAATGTCGAGGAATCAACGTGGGAGCTTCGAGAAGAGATGGAACGGAAATATCCGTGGCTTTTGTTTCGGGTAAGCACCTTTAAAATTCGGGTCGAATTTTCTTTAAGGAGGAGTGAATGTCACGACCCGAAAACCCGTCTCTATTTTATTAATAAATAATTAATTATTTATTTATTTATTTGATTATTTATTTATGTGTGCATTTTATATCTCATAATATTAATTTGTATCTAGCATTATTTGGTTGATTTTGTGTTAAGTGTGTAGTAGGGGTTTAAATTGGTAGAAGAGTCATTTGGGTTTATTTGGCCTAGGTAGATGAGGAGGGGCCTATGTGTAACTTTTTGAAATGATTTTTACTACTCCCTCCCTACTCCCTTCTCCCTCACCTTACCTCCCTCATTTTCTCCCTGGCAATTCTCTCTCCTCCATAGAAAGGGTAAGTAAACCCCCCTCCCTCATTTCCTCCCTTTTGTTCATCTTTTAGGCATTATTTCTTATTGCTCGTTTTATCAAATGTCTTTAGATCGTTGATAGGATTGTGTAGAGCAAAAAATATTTGAATTCCGTCTCATTCCGTAAAATTCAAGTAAGTTTACTTTCCCCCATATAAGATTTATTTATATGATAACACAATGAAGTAAATCATAATAAATAAAGCATTTTTCTTATTCCAAATAAGAAATTAATATCCTTCATTATCTTATAACAAAATAATGTTTTCTACTTCATCAGTAAAGTCACTTTACAAGTGTTCTATGAACAATGTTGCAACCATTGCATCATTACTGTTTGTAGATAAAACATTACTATAAGTAGTCTTTCATCTTACTAATTATTCTGGTATCCAATACCCAATAATTAAATTTAGAAAGAATAATTTATAACATAAATATTCCGAGTCATGGTCAACAAGTCAACTTGTATTGTTCAATACTTTTCTCGATTCCGAATATGTTGATAATCCAAATGACATTGATCCAATCAATCCATTTGAGTTTGGCCAAACATTTCACCAACATCATTACTTCGAGGGGCCCAAGCTTGACATCTCTCCGAAGAGGGACAAATCCATTTGGCTTAATATTCTTCCCTACGTGAATCCAATCATGCCAATCATACCCTTTATAACTACCGTGTTAAGGCAGCGTTTGAATATGTCAAACATAATGTTCATCAAGTGGAAGACTATAATAACTTCATGTCTAAGGATTCAAATGACATAACTAATATGAGATTTATATATGACATCGACCATGACATAAATCTCATACCGTGGGTCATGTCCAGTACCTTGTTCCAAACAAGTACCCATAAATCTAACATGATCATCCCATGATCATTTAGCCTTTATACTAGTGCTTAAGAAGCTCTAGGGACGGAGATTATTATAAGCAAACACGAGCCATAATAATAATCTTATTATCTCTTTATTATTATGAATAAAATGATAACTTATACAACGTTTAACAAACGTGCCTAGGGCACCAACACCAACATCAAAGGGCAGAGGCGCCCAACTCTGAAAAGGAAATTTTGACATAATAGACTGGAAAGTTAGAACTGTTATTCAGTTTAGCCCCCAAACTTAACAGAGTCAGTCAGAAACTTAACGGAAGTAACAGAAACTAACAAAAAACATTTAAAACAAAGAGAAACACAAAATAAAATGTGCAATCGGGGTGAGTGGCCCAAGGCGGGGTGTCTACAGATCCCCTCGGCGGCATGGATTGCGAAGTAAAATGCACCGACGAAAGAAAGACATCTGCCAAGGACATCACCAAGGAAAATCAAAGACTCGAAAAAAGCAGGAATTTGAATTTGTGAAGGATAGAAGTGTGCTCCCTGTGTGAGATGATTTTATCAATGGAAGAGGTACGGTGATATGAGACGGCCCACCATAGCCAAGATTTAAAGTCTGGTTGGCAGACTGAGGCTGGAGCCGTTTAGCGAAACCGTTATGCCCGTTTAGAGTACGCTGAGCGGACTAAAGCTGAATCCGGTTAGCGAATCCCATCATGCTGATTTAGAGTCTGGTTGGCAGACTTGAGTTGAACTGAATCCGTTTTACGGAACCGTCGTTTGCTCGTTTAAAGTCCGATTGGCGGACCTAGGTGGAGTCTAGTGTGTCGTACCCGTCATGCCCGTTGATAGTCCGTTGAGCGGACTGGCTGAATCCGTTTGGCGAATCCATTTTCCTATTTAGAGTTCATTGAGTGGACTGGCTGAATCCGTTTGGTGAATCTGTTTCCCTGTTTAGAGTCCGTTGAGCGGGCTGGCTGAATCCGTTTGGCGAATTCGTTTGCCTGTTTAGAGTCTGTTGAGCGGACTGGAATTGAGTGGGAGTCCGTTGAGCGAACTGAAGTTGAGTCCGGTTAGTGAACTCATCATGTTGTTCTTGCTTTGCGGAGAGCGTGGTGATTGTGCGGTTCTCCTTGACCGAGCTTTGAAGCTTGCTGTTGACCTTTGTGAGGTGCGGGCACAGTTGACTGCGGACCACAATTTTTTTCATGTCTAAGGGAATTGGGTTTTAATGAGAAGAAAGACAAATCCTACTTTAAGTTTAGTGGGAGTTTCTATCTTATTTTAATTCAGACATGCCTTAGGGGTGGACCAAATTAATGTGTGCCCAACTGTATGTTCAAGGGCGGAGCTTTCGTCATGACCCGGCTGATTCTGGTAGCGTCTGGACTTCTTCTCTGCGTGGTTTCCTTCTTTGACAAAGGCCTGTTCTGTTATGTCTGTCTGTCAAAGGCACGCGCCTCTGGCTTTGTACATGAGGGTCGCGCGCGTCGCGTCACCAAGGTCGGAGGCGCCCGCATCTGGGCTACAAATTTACAGCCCCTTTCTTTTCTGAATAGGATTCTCCAACAGCTATAAATTTGAACCCATTCCGACCTGTTTATTCAAATAGCAGTATTCTGCGATATTCTCCATTGTCCCAAACTTCAAATTCTTGTCAAAAATGGCTCCCATGACCTTTTATTTCGAAGTTAAGGTGTCCGTCCCCGAAGGTGAGAAGTCAAAGCTCATCCCCATTGTGAAGGCACGCCCTAGTGTCTTTGATCATTTGGGAAGACCAAATGATGTTGTTGTGGAGCCTCCAAAGCCGGTGGTCCGTGTTGAAGCCCCTAAGAGAAATCATTTGCCCAAGAAGAAGAGAGGTAAAGGCAAAGGCAACTCTCCTTATGTGTGGAAACGTTCGTCTAATGTCCCTGCTAAGGCCTCCCTTGACAAAGGCAAAGGGAAGATTGTTGGTGAAGCTCCATCCAGTCCTAGCGTTTTTTCTCGTCTTGGTGGTTCCGTGAGTGCTCCGCCCCACTGTTGGGTATGCCCACTTATATCTTAGTTTCAATATAATAGGATTGATTAGATTTGATTGATCCATCACCTAAGTTTTATTTCATGGACTTTAGACCCACATGTAAGAAGTATTCATACTTCATTTTTTTAAGTAGTCCATTGTAATAGAATAGGCTTAAGAATAGGGCAAGAATGTCAAGATTAAAGAAAATCACAAGTATAGTTTGAGCCATGCGCCATGCGCCCTACCTTTGCGCCGTGCGCCTCATCAGGCGCGCGCAATTCATATGCGCCTGGTAGGCTGAATGCGCCTCAGTTGGCTCAATGCGCCCTAGAAATGTAAACTCTAAACACTTGGTGATTTATTGAAGGCATGAAGACTTGAAGGAATTCAAACTACGCCAATGATCCAATGGTGGTTAAATAACACGTATGCACCCGCATCTAACGACACCTGTCCATAACGGTCGTATTTGTGTTATGTGTCTAACGGCTATAAAAGGACACGTGCTCCACTCATTGAGCGACAGCACATCTGTCCTTTGACCTTATCCACAAGGGATTTCCAACGGCTAGTTTTTGGGCTTTACTATAAATACCTCATAACTTCAAACGTTTTGAAGTTGCTAAGATATTCAGAATTTCTCTCTCAAGCATTTGTTGAAGATTTGAAGATTGCCTTTGATTTTCCAGAATTCTCAAGAACATCTTCATACCTTCATCCTTAGCCCAGATCCTCAAGAAAAAACACTTTAGTTTTTCTTGTCCTCTCAATCTCAAAGATCTAAAGAGCCTTAAATCTAAAATCACACACGCACCTCTTTAAGTTTGATCACTTAGATCTTTCTTTTAGAGATACACCGGTTATTGTCTAGGATTTGTTCTTTCATAGAATATTAGATCTTGAGTTAGTGTATAATCTCAAACGATTGTAATTTGTAACACTCACTCATTATATAATATCTCCATTAGAAATCCAAGACTAACCATCTTGGTAGAGGACGTAGATCTTTCATTGATCGAACCTCTCTAAATAGCGCGTATTAATTACTTGTCATTTACTTTCAAGTTATTATCTTTACTCACTATTTGCTTGTTTATTCATTGTAGATTGATTGAACTGAATTGTGTTGTGTTTGTTATATCATTTGCCTTGTTATATCATTTGCCTTAATTTCCGCTGTGCATTTCACTCACTCACTTAAGCGCATTTCATAACGCTTATTTGATAAAGTGCGCATTTGCAATTGAGTTTATCAAGGGTACGAAAAGAATTTTAAAACATCTATTCACCCCCCCTCTAGCTATTACCCTTGTTGCCCTTTGGGACCAACACCCACCCAAGAAGGTCAAGGGCCCTAGTCGGAAGCAATGGGTTCCCAAACCGAAGAAAGACTAGATCTTTTCTTTTGTACCTCGAAATTGCAATTAAGTAGACCACTTGTTAGGAATTTAATGTTTTAGTATCTTTTATTTCTCAACAGTCCCGTATGTAATGATGAAAATGTTCTAGGAAATGAATAAAATTGCATCTTGTTAATGAAATGATTGGGTAAAAATGATTGTTTTAGACCGCACCCGAAGGTTGCCTACATTCCTCTAGCTTTTGGGAGGCTCAGGTCTCCGTAGTTCAAACAAATGAAGACCAACTTCTTTGGTTTTTTTTATGTGCACCCTGTTTTTTGCCTAGACCGCCCTTGCGGGTTTTCAATCTAGCGGGATTCTTTTTTGCACTTTGCTCTAATTTTTGCCTAGGCCGCCATTGCGGGTTTTCAACCTAGCGAGATCTTTTTTTTTCCTTTTTTTATGGTCGTCATTTGTCAAGCGTAGAACTTTTTGAGTTTGTCGAGGTTGACCTCCTTTGGCAGTTGATCGCCATCCAAGTCTACGAGTCAAACTGCACGCCACTTAGTATCTTCTTGATTATGTACGGACCAATCCATCGGGGTCCCCGTTTATCAAGGGGATTCATTGCATTGGGAGAATGTTGTCTCAGGACCAAGTCTCCCTCCTTGATGTCTTGGGGTTTTACCCTTTTGTTGAAAGCCCTATCCATTCTTTGTTGATAGGCTCTTGTACGTTCAAACGCCCTTAGCCTCTTTTCGTCTAGTAGGACTAATTGTTCATATCGACTTTGCATCCATTTAATCTCATTGACTTGATTTTCGAGCAAGACTCGTAAAGAGGGAACTTCGAGTTCAACCGGGAGCACGACTTTGGAGCCATAAACCAATGTGTATGGAGTTTCTCCCGTTGCTGACTGAATTGATGTGCGGTAGCCCCACAATTCTAGAGGCAATTTCTCAAGCCAATCCCTTCCTTTTGAAGCCATTTTCCGTATAATGGTCTCAATTGTCTTGTTAGCCGCTTCAACCGCACCATTTGCTTGAGGACGATACGGGGATGACTTGTGCCTGGTAATCTTGTATTCGACCAAGAGTGCATCCATTTCTTTCTCGAAGTGAGAACCATTTTCGGAGATAATCTCGTGAGGGACACCGTATCAGCACATGATGTTGGTCTTTACGAATTCGGCCACTTTCTTGGCGTTGAGAACTCGGTAAGCTTATGCTTCAATCCATTTTGTAAAATAATCCACAGCCACTAGAACGAATGATTGTCCATTGCTTCCCGTGGGATTGATCTTGCCGATGATGTCTATGTCCCAACAAGAGAATGGCCACGGCATGGTCATATTGTATAGTTGTGAAGGTGGAGCATGTTGCAAGTTGGCATGGAATTGGCACTTGGCGCACCTCTTGACTTTCTCGATGCAATCTCTTTCCATAGTGCTCCAATAATAACCAATACGGAGTATCTTCTTGGCTAACATGATCCCATTCATGTGGGGTCCACATTCTCCTTTGTGGACTTCATGCATTATCTCTTGAGTCTCGGTTTCATTAGCACACAAGAGATTGATCCCTTCGTAGTGTCTTTTATAAACTCGGCTCCCAATCAGCACATATCTTGATGCCAACTTTTGTAATGCCTCTTGAGATTTCTTGTTACTACCTTCGGGGAAACTGCGGTCCTTGTGGAAATTCATGATGTAAGCGTACCATGGAGGGCTTGCTTGGGCTTCATTTATCCCAATGCTTATGCAGTATGCCGGACTAGTCCTTCTTGAAATTTTGAAGGGCTTCACCCTTTTACCTTTGGGCATTTCGACTAGCGAGGCTATGGTGGCCAATGCGTCGTCAAAGTGGTTCTTGTCTCTTGGTAAATAATTGAACGTGACATCTTGGAAATGCTCAACCAACTCTTCGAGGTGTTGATCATATTGTTGGAGGGTCGGGTCTTGAATTTTCCATTTACCGGATGTTTGGTTGATGATAAGCAGAGAATCACCAAATACTTCTAAGTCTGTGACTTTTCTTTCTAGGTCCGCTTCTAGCCCCGCTATACATGATTTGTACTCGGCAATATTCTTGGTGGCTTTTGTAAGATACCCGCGGGAAAAAACACGGAAAAGTTTCCCCTCGAGAATCAAACACGACACTTTATGTTCAAAAAACAGAGTCGCCACGTTAAATTAATCTTAAACCCAATTTTAACGAAAAAGGTTAGAGAAAATGAGTTCAGAGGTCAAGTTACGCCTTGGGAAGAACTTTTCATCGTTCACCCAATCTGCCTCAGAAAAATCGAGTCTCCCTAAGTTTGTTGACCAAAACTGTGCAAGTGTGTGTGTGTATTTTAAAATGGGAGAAACTGACTTTTAACAGAAAACAATTAAAATTTTTACAGAAAGGGGTTTATTTGCAAAGGTTTTAATAGAATGGGATTAAAACTGAGACAAGCAATTCCCCAGACAAACCATCCGTACGGTTGGTGATGGTTGTCCTGGGAATTTACAGATTTATCAGAAACAGTCCAGTTCCAGGCAGAAACAGAGCATCCTGCTGAAACTGTACAAAATGTGATCTTTTCAGATTACTTTGTGGTACAAGAACATTTATACCAATCATCCCTATGTCATTGATCATCAATTAGACACCAAAAACACATGATTTTGGGTATGATCAATGCAATAATTGGGGAAAGAAAACAAAGTTGATGAACATGGCCTTTGAGCCAACCCAACAATTTGGATGATTAAAGATAGACTTTAACCCCCCAAATGAATGATTTATTCAAGACAAAGCCTTAGGATATCCAAAATCAACCTTTGGATGGATAAACATTGAATCTTTATCATCCAAATGGACATTATTAAGACTTAGATTAAAGTTTGGAAGATAAAGATTAGGACTTTACCACCCAAACTTGATTATCATAACATACACATAAATATACATATGCAAGGGCTCTCTCCAAATGCAATGGATCACCAAGCCAAAAGTAAAGACATTGAATTAAATGACATTAATGTAAATGACATGAAAGTAAATGACATGAAAGTAAATGACATTAATCATAACAAGCCTTGATCATCTTTGGTTTATAACCCTTAATCACACACAAGGTATGAGGGCACCATGAATCATTTCAAGTCTTGGTTCCATTTAATAATATCTCAAGAAATATATAGACATTGCATAGATAAGAACATGAAGAAGTAAATAAAGAAGTGAAGAGGAGGTGGGGGAGAAGGAGTCCTCACCAATGTTTGATTCTAGCCTATCTTCCTCACTTTCACTCAATTCTCACAATATTTGTGTTTCTGCTCATATTTCAGCAGAGTTTCTGCTCTCAAAACTATTTTTCTCCCCCTTGAAATGATCAGTAAGGGCCTTAATTTATAGGGACTGAAGGCACCTAAACCAGACGTACGGCTGGGCCCTTCAAGTACCCAAACCATCCGTACGACTCAGCATGGTGAGCTTCTGGGCCCTTCTAAGTTTAATTTATGGGTTTGACCTTGGTCGGACTCATTACCAACTTAATATAATCCTATGGGGTCACACACAAAAGGACGAATCAAGAAAAGGCAAAAGTTGAATTCCTGGCGGACACGGCCGTGCCAGTTATAAAGCACGACCGTGCCGATATGCACGGCCGCGCGGATTAACAAACTCGACCGTGCCATTATTGAACTGCGGCAAGTCGAGCTCGGACCAAGTGGCACGGCCGTGCCATTTGGTGAGCACGACCGTACCATTAATGACTAGGGACTATAAATATATCTTTTCATTAGCCATTAAACTAATGCAACCAAGTATGTTTAAGAAACATAATCCTTGATCCAAGATTGTGAATCAAAGATCAAGAATGCATAAAATTCATATAGCCTTTGAAGATCAGAAAAGTGTTTTTCTAATGGGTCTAGCAATCCAGATCTAGAATGGTTCTAGATTTTCGTTCGCGTGTGGATACACATAGAGGATGTTTGATTTAGCATTTCAAGTTCGTGTTCTTGTGATCGGGATCCGATGAACGCGATGAACGAGGAGATCAAATCTAACGCTTGAAGACTTGAAGATTTGAAGATCCGAAAAAATTTAAACGCTCTACAACGGTTTGTTGGAAATTATGCCCTAGGCCCTTGAGAAATGTCTTACGTTACATAATGTTCTCATTTGTTATGGAGATAACAAACTTGGATTATTATATGTTTTACATGTTTATTATAATAATCTCCGTCCCTAGTACTTATGAAGGACTAGTATAAGTTTAATTGATGATCATATAATGATCATGTGTATGTGATATAAATTAAACTTATGGGTACTTGTTGGAGAACAAGTACTGGACTTGACCCACCTTTGAGATTTATGTCATGGTCAGATGTCATAATTAAATCTCATAATAGTTATATCATTTATCCTTAGACCTGAGATTATCATAGTCTTCCACATGATGAACATTATGTTTGACGTACTCAAACGCTACCCCTAACCGGGTGGTTATAAAGGCTACGATTGGCATAATCGGATTCATGTAGGGAAGAATGATAAGTCAAGATGAGATTTGTCCCTCTCTCAAGAGATGTCACGACCCGAATTATAGGCTCTATTTTATTAGTAATTAAATGATTTTTATTTAATTATTTGCTTATTTATTTATTTAAATTATTATTTATTTAAATAATTATGTGTGCAATTTATGTGTTATAATATTTATGCCTAGCATTTTATTTGGGTCATTTGTGCTAGTGTAGATTTGTTGGGTCTTAATTGTTAGTAGGGAGTGTAGTGTTTGTGTGTAGTGTAGTGGAGGGGGCCTAAGTGTAACTCTTTTAAATTATTTCCCTACTCCCTCCCTACTCCTCTCCATCTCCCTCACCCTACTCCCTCCCTTCTCAGCATCTCTCTCTCTCCAAGTAGAAAAGGGTAAGTTTTCTTCTCTTTCCTTCTCTCTTCATTTACTCCTTCTTCCTCTCATCTTCTCTCATTTCTTAAAACGTGAAACGTGTTTAGATCGTCGCTAGGATCGCGTAGAGTCAAAAAGAATCGAAATCCATCAACTTTGAGAAAATTCAAGTAAGTTACTTTTCCCCCATTTTAATGCTAAAATGTTCATATCATGTTTAGATAATGTTGTATGTGTTACATTTGAAGTTTGGATGAGTTTTGAATTTGTTTGGAATTTATTGAGTTTTTGGTTGAAAATGGTGAATTGATGAATACCTTGATTCAATCTTGGTTTTGGTTGATAAAGGGTGTTGTTAAGGTCCCCTCTTTGTTTAAATAATGTTTGGGTACCTTAGAAATCTTGTTGGGAGTGTTGGATTTTGGGTGTTATGTGTTTCGGGTTTGAAAATGGAAGAACCCCTGTTGTTCTTCCCGATTCTGGCAATTCCGGAGTATTGGGCGACCGCCCAAAATAGTATGGGCGACCGCGCATCTTTCTGAAAGCTTTTGTGCTTGGTTGAGGGCCTTGTTGGGCGGCCGCACAGTCCCTTTTGGGCGGCCGCACAGAACCCCTGAAAATTTACATTTTGTTAATTTGTGTGATTGAAGAACGTGCTTTGGTCTAAGTCTTGGGTGTCCTTTTAGTTGACCCTAGTGATCATTGTAGTACACTTTAGTGATAGAATTGGGTCCTTTGTGATCAAGGTTGTGTTTGAAATTCATTAATTGTTAATTGGGATTCTGGAGCACCTCTATTGTGCATTGTTTGTTCATTTCATCTTCTTGGTGATTAATTGGCATGATTCCCTACTTTGGAATCCTTTGTTGTTTATCGTGCTAGTATTTTATTACTTAGCCTTTACGTGAAAGCTCAGCTGGCATTGTGTGTGTTTCGGGCGATGCGAAATATTATGATGGCACAAGCCAAGTCCATTATGATGTTGACCATTGTTTTGCCCAATTATTACCCTCCTCCAGATTGGCCTTGGATGTGAGAAGAGCTAGCTCCTTTGTGTGCATTTTAGCTTCTTGGAGCATGACTTTGTGGCATGTCTCCCGTCCCTTGTGACACTTCTTATGGTTATTGGTTCCGGTACCGGGGTTTTCTCTTCGGCTTTCATGCTATTATGAAGATGATGATTTGTTGATTATTGAAGCTGCGCAGCGATCCTTTATTTGGATGTTCCGGTTTGGAAAACCTTGGCTATATCCTTTGTTATGTGTTTATTTCCGCTGCTATCTGTTATGTGATAAATGCTATATGCTATATGATATTTATTATTGCTTATTGTATATTGCATCATAGCTTGTCATGTAGTTGCATTAGTAACTTATTGAGATTTATCTCACCCCCTTTCTTTTTATCTTTGTTTTCCTTAACCCCCCCCCAGGTGCTAAGGATTAGTCTCGCCGATCACGAGAAAGAGGACGTCGAGTGTGGATCCACTCTTTTGGGAAAGTTGATATAGGTTGGTTTACATTATGTAAATGTGTAA
Organism: Campanula takesimana; assembly: GCA_026119855.1. Taxonomy (NCBI): domain Eukaryota; kingdom Viridiplantae; phylum Streptophyta; class Magnoliopsida; order Asterales; family Campanulaceae; genus Campanula; species Campanula takesimana. The sequence continues at coordinate 274,848 of JAOWBW010000432.1, read as the reverse complement.
CCATTTTGGGGTATTTGTACCAAACATTGACGTCATTAGGATTTTGTACATTTGTATTTTGTTGGGCATAAACTTGTGGAAGTTTATGATAGTTGTAATTGATTTTTATCAAACTTGGTTTTGTAAGACTTTGGATTATCACCTTTTGGTATCAAATGGAATTTTTAACTTCAGTATTTCATAGTTTTGGTTTTAGAGTCGACGTCCAGCTCGCGGTCCCGGGGCCCGCGGGGTTCGGGGTCGCGACAGTTGGTATCAGAGCTATGGCATTAGCTCTAAGTATAAGTCTAGGTGGATTAGTATGACCTAGGTGGGTAGTAGTGTGCGGAGTGATTAACTGTTGATGTCTTATGCAGGTAATTACTCGCAATGTCTGGAAGAAGAAACAGAGGAGGTGCTAGTGGGGCACAGAATCAGAGTGAAACAAGGGAAGAAGCACGTGCCATGTTTCAAGGCATGTTTGAGGCGGCCATGAAGGCCATACATGATCAAGGTCCGAGGGTAGAACAAGCACCACCCCGCTATGGATTGGAGCAATTTCTGAAGTTGAAACCGGTTGAATTCAATGGGGAGCCCGATGTAAGGAAAGCTGAGTTATGGATTGAGTCTATGGATAAGATTTATGATGTATTTGGGTGTTCGGATGAGGACAAGGTCCGGTTTGCGGCTTACAAGCTTGTGGGAGCCGCCGAACATTGGTGGAAAGGTGTTAAAGCTACTTGGGATGATACTCACACGGTGTATGCGTGGGAGTTGTTTGTGCGCAAATTCAAGGAGCATTTCATTCCGGTTGTTGATCAAAACCGAAAGGAGATCGAGCTACTCAACTAGGAGCAAGGTGTGTTGTCTATAGCACAATACTCGGCTAAGTTCATAGAATTAACCCGGTATTGCGACTATTTGGTGAGGACCGAGGAACAAAAGGCTATGAGATTTATTCGGGTATTGAAGACCTCCATCCGTACTCAACTGATTGCTCAACGGATTGTGACTTTCCAAGATGCGGTGGACCGAGCCTATTTGATAGAGCAAGATATTGGGGAACATAAGAGGAAGACCGAGGTGGCCAACCCGAGTAAGCAAGGAGCGCAGAGCAAGTCACAACCAAGGATTGAAAATCGAGGTAACTTTGGGGGACAATCTCAGTTCCGAGGGCAACCGATCCCAAGGAACCCGGGTACCACTTCCGGGAACCAAGGGAGCCAAATTAGGAGGCTTTGTTCGTATTGTCAAAAGAAAGGTCATTCTGAAGACCGTTGTTGGAAGAAGCAAGGAAGGTGCACCAATTGTGGTCAAATGGGTCACTTTGTAAAAGATTGCCCGAGAGGTAGAGGGCAAGCATCTGGGTCAGGAGTTGGTACTAATCTGGGTCAGAAAAGGGATGCCGCAGGGAAGCCCAAAGTTCAAGGGAAGGTTTATGCCATGAATCAACAACAAGCTACCGATGATCCATCCGTTATTGGAGGTATTGTTTCTGTATCTAATGTGAGCGCGCGAGCGTTAGTAGATCCAGGATCATCTCATTCATACATTTATGTGAAATTTGCTTCCATGTTAAATGCTGCATTCGAGTCTTTACCGTACGTGCTAGAGGTGTCGACCCCTATAGGAGAATGCTTGATTTCTGATCGAGTCTTTCGTGCTTGTGACGTGGTTATTTGTGGTCGAGTCCTTTGTGCGGATTTGATAGTTCTTCCTATCCAAGACTTTGATGTCATTTTGGGTATGGATTGGTTGAGCAAGTTTCACGCTTCTGTTGATTGCCGTAAGAAAACTGTTACTTTTTCTATTCCCGATGTGCCTAAATTTGTGTTTGAGGCTAGTCCTCTGAGTAGGAAGGTTCGCTTAATTTCTTTTATGAAAGCGAGAAGATTATTGCATAGTGGTTGTGAGGGGTATTTGGCTAGTGTTCTAGATACTAGGAAAGAATCCCCTAGTTTTGATAGTGTTCGGGTAGTTCGGGAATTTCCCGATGTTTTCTCTACCGAGTATGATATGCCTCCCGATCGTGAGATTGAGTTTTGTATAGATCTTTTGTCGGGTACGGCTCCAATTTCGAAAGCACCTTATAGGTTAGCTCCCGCAGAGTTGAAGGAATTAAAGGTTCAATTGCAAGAGTTGCTTGATCGAGGGTTTATCCGCCCTAGTGTTTCCCCGTGGGGAGCACCGGTTTTATTTGTGCGAAAGAAAGATGGTTCGTTGAGATTTTGCATCGATTACCGGAAGTTGAATCAGGTTACGGTGAAGAATAAGTACCCTCTACCCCATATTGATGATTTGTTTGATCAGCTTCAAGGGTCCGTGGTTTTCTCTAAGCTTGATTTGAGGAGTGGGTTCCATCAGTTGAAGGTTCGATCGGAGGATATTCCGAAGACTGCTTTTCGCACTCGTTATGGTCATTATGAATTCTTGGTTATGCCGTTTGGGTTGACTAACGCGCCGGCCGTGTTTATGGATTTGATGAACCGGATTTTCCATCCTTATCTTGATTCGTTCGTGGTAGTCTTCATCGACGACATTCTTGTTTATTCGAAATCTCGAGAGGAGCATGAACAACATTTGAGGACTGTTTTATCCGTTCTTGCGAGGGAGAAATTATTTGCGAAGTTTAGTAAATGCGAATTTTGGCTCGAGAAGGTGTCATTTCTGGGTCATGTGATTTCTAAAGATGGGATTTCTGTGGATCCGTCTAAGATTGAAGCTATAGTGGATTGGAAGAGACCCGAGTCAGTGACCGAGATTCGTAGTTTTCTGGGTTTAGCCGGTTATTACCGAAGGTTTATTGAAGGGTTTTCGAGGATTGCTACTCCGATGACTCAGTTAACCCGGAAGAACGTTCCGTTTGTGTGGACCGAGAAATGTGGCAAGAGTTTCGAAGAATTGAAGAAGAGGTTGACTACCGCACCGATCTTGACTTTGCCTAATGGGAGCGATGGCCTAGTGATTTACAGTGATGCTTCGAAAGAGGGTTTGGGTTGTGTGTTGATGCAGAATGGGAAAGTAATTGCGTATGCTTCGAGGAAGTTGACCCCTAGTGAGCAGAATTACCCGACTCATGATATGGAGTTAGCGGCTATTGTATTTGCGTTGCACAAGTGGAAGCACTATCTTTATGGAGCGAAGTTTGAGATTTTTACGGATCACAAGAGTTTGAAGTACCTATTCTCTCAGAAGGAATTGAATAATAGGCAGCGCCGATGGATGGAATTATTGAAGGATTATGATTGTACGATTTCTTATCATCCGGGGAAGGCGAATGTGGTAGCCGATGCGATTAGTAGAAAATCTTATGTGGCTTCGATGATGGTTCATGAATGGAAAATGCTTGAGGATGTTCGAGATTGGTCTCCTCGTGAATCGAGACATGGGGCTATTTTTGCGAATATTAGGTTGTCTCTGACCCTAATTCAGAGGATTAAAGAGGCTCAGAAAGAAGATCCCGAGTTGCTGAAGTTAATGGGTAAATTGAAAGAAAAGAATTTCGAGGATTTTTCATTGAGCTCGAGTGGAGTTTTGACTTTCCGTGGTCGTTTGTGCATACCCGATGTTGATGAAATTAAACAGAGAGTTCTTGATGAGGGTCACAAATCGAGGTATACTATTCATCCGGGTAGTACGAAGATGTATCAAGATTTGAAGCAACAATTTTGGTGGATTAATATGAAAAGGGAAATAGCCGAGTATGTATCGAGGTGTTTAACGTGTCAGCAGGTCAAAGCCGAGCATCAGAGACCCGCAGGATTGCTTCAGCCGTTAGAGATTCCCGAGTGGAAATGGGAGCATGTGACTATGGATTTCGTTACGGGACTGCCTCGTACCCGTAGGAAGTATGACAGTGTTTGGGTAATAGTGGATAGATTGACCAAGAGTGCCCATTTCTTGCCTATTGACATCAGATATTCGATGGAGAAGCTTGCGACCCTTTATATTGATGAGATCGTTAGGTTGCATGGGGTTCCGGTTAGCATTGTGTCAGATCGAGACCCGAGGTTTACTTCTAGATTCTGGAAGGCGTTTCAGGAAGCTTTGGGTACAGATTTGCGATTTAGTATGGCTTTTCATCCTCAAACCGACGGTCAATCCGAGAGGACTATTCAGATTCTTGAGGATATGTTGCGAGCGTGTTCGATAGACTTTTCTAATTCTTGGGATTCGCACCTGCCGTTAGTGGAATTCTCTTACAACAACAGTTATCAGGCTAGTAATTAAATGATTTTTATTTAATTATTTGCTTATTTATTTATTTAAATTATTATTTATTTAAATAATTATGTGTGCAATTTATGTGTTATAATATTTATGCCTAGCATTTTATTTGGGTCATTTGTGCTAGTGTAGATTTGTTGGGTCTTAATTGTTAGTAGGGAGTGTAGTGTTTGTGTGTAGTGTAGTGGAGGGGGCCTAAGTGTAACTCTTTTAAATTATTTCCCTACTCCCTCCCTACTCCTCTCCATCTCCCTCACCCTACTCCCTCCCTTCTCAGCATCTCTCTCTCTCCAAGTAGAAAAGGGTAAGTTTTCTTCTCTTTCCTTCTCTCTTCATTTACTCCTTCTTCCTCTCATCTTCTCTCATTTCTTAAAACGTGAAACGTGTTTAGATCGTCGCTAGGATCGCGTAGAGTCAAAAAGAATCGAAATCCATCAACTTTGAGAAAATTCAAGTAAGTTACTTTTCCCCCATTTTAATGCTAAAATGTTCATATCATGTTTAGATAATGTTTGATGTGTTACATTTGAAGTTTGGATGAGTTTTGAATTTATTGAGTTTTTGGTTGAAAATGGTGAATTGATGAATACCTTGATTCAATCTTGGTTTTGGTTGATAAAGGGTGTTGTTAAGGTCCCCTCTTTGTTTAAATAATGTTTGGGTACCTTAGAAATCTTGTTGGGGGTGTTGGATTTTGGGTGTTATGTGTTTCGGGTTTGAAAATGGAAGAACCCCTGTTGTTCTTCCCGATTCTGGCAATTCCGGAGTATTGGGCGACCGCCCAAAATAGTATGGGCGACCGCGCATCTTTCTGAAAGCTTTTGTGCTTGGTTGAGGGCCTTGTTGGGCGGCCGCACAGTCCCTTTTGGGCGGCCGCACAGAACCCCTGAAAATTTACATTTTGTTAATTTGTGTGATTGAAGAACGTGCTTTGGTCTAAGTCTTGGGTGTCCTTTTAGTTGACCCTAGTGATCATTGTAGTACACTTTAGTGATAGAATTGGGTCCTTTGTGATCAAGGTTGTGTTTGAAATTCATTAATTGTTAATTGGGATTCTGGAGCACCTCTATTGTGCATTGTTTGTTCATTTCATCTTCTTGGTGATTAATTGGCATGATTCCCTACTTTGGAATCCTTTGTTGTTTATCGTGCTAGTATTTTATTACTTAGCCTTTACGTGAAAGCCCAGCTGGCATTGTGTGTGTTTCGGGCGATGCGAAATATTATGATGGCACAAGCCAAGTCCATTATGATGTTGACCATTGTTTTGCCCAATTATTACCCTCCTCCAGATTGGCCTTGGATGTGAGAAGAGCTAGCTCCTTTGTGTGCATTTTAGCTTCTTGGAGCATGACTTTGTGGCATGTCTCCCGTCCCTTGTGACACTTCTTATGGTTATTGGTTCCGGTACCGGGGTTTTCTCTTCGGCTTTCATGCTATTATGAAGATGATGATTTGTTGATTATTGAAGCTGCGCAGCGATCCTTTATTTGGATGTTCCGGTTTGGAAAACCTTGGCTATATCCTTTGTTATGTGTTTATTTCCGCTGCTATCTGTTATGTGATAAATGCTATATGCTATATGATATTTATTATTGCTTATTGTATATTGCATCATAGCATGTCATGTAGTTGCATTAGTAACTTATTGAGATTTATCTCACCCCCTTTCTTTTTATCTTTGTTTTCCTTAACCCCCCCCCAGGTGCTAAGGATTAGTCTCGCCGATCACGAGAAAGAGGACGTCGAGTGTGGATCCACTCTTTTGGGAAAGTTGATATAGGTTGGTTTACATTATGTAAATGTGTAACCATTTTGGGGTATTTGTACCAAACATTGACGTCATTAGGATTTTGTACATTTGTATTTTGTTGGGCATAAACTTGTGGAAGTTTATGATAGTTGTAATTGATTTTTATCAAACTTGGTTTTGTAAAACTTTGGATTATCACCTTTTGGTATCAAATGGAATTTTTAACTTCAGTATTTCATAGTTTTGGTTTTAGAGTCGACGTCCAGCTCGCGGTCCCGGGGCCCGCGGGGTCCGGGGTCGCGACAAGAGAGATATCTGCTTGGCCTCTCGATGAGTGAGATTGATGTTAGTGTATGGCCATACCCAAATGAATTGAAGTGTTCAATGTTATTTGCTCATATCAATCTACTCGGGATCGAGAAAGCATTGGACAACATAAGTTGACGTGGACCATGACTTATGTCCAATATGATATCGCGTGACAAAAGGATTGTGATATGTTCTATGAGGATAACGAACTTCCGTTAAGTTATATTAATTGGGTAGTCATGATGGCTTGCTAGAGTCCGCTCATGATTTATGGGTTTGACCTTGGTCGGAATCATTACCAACTTAATATAATCCTATGGGGTAACACACAAAAGGACGAATCAAGAAAAAGGCAAAAGTTGAATTCCTGGCAAGCACTTCCGTGCCAGTTATAAAGTACGGCCGTGCTGATTTGCACGGCCATGCGAGTTAACTGACTCGACCGTGCCATATTTCAAATACGGCAAGTTGAGCTCGGACCAAGTGGCACGGCCGTGCCATTTGGTGAGCACGACCGTGCTAGTATTTATCTCGGGCAGGTGTTGTTGGCACAAGTGGCACGGCCATGCCACTTTATGAGCAGGACCGTGCCAGAACCCCTGAGGCCAGATTTTGTGCAGTTTAATTGGTGACGGGATTTAGGTCTTCTAGGTCATTAAGGGTTAATGACTAGGGACTATAAATATATCTTTTCATCAGACATTAAACTAATGCAACCTAGTATGTTTGAGAAACATAATTCTGGATCCAAGATTGAGAATCAAAGATCAAGAACACAAAATTCATATAGCCTTTGAAGATTAGAAAAGTGTTTTCTAATGGGTCTAGCAATCCAGATCTAGAATGGTTCTAGATATTCATTCGCGTGTGGATACACATAGTGGATGCTTTCTTTAGCATCTCAAGTTCGTGTTCCTGTGATCATGATCCGATGAACTTGAAGAACGAGGAGATCAAATCTAAAGCTTGAAGACTTGAAGATTTGAAGATCCGAAAAATTTAAACGCTTTACAACGGTCAGTATTATAAATTCATCTTGCCATTAATTTAATCATCATGAATGGATCTTGAGGCTTAGGGTTTTGTTGATTTAATAATGCTATCTTCCGCTGCGCATGTTGCCTCAAAACCCAACAGTGGTATCAGAGCCCGTTCATGTATGGTTATTTTTAATATTATTATGTTTGATATATGATTTGATTATATGATCTAGAATGATAGAATTTAGAATAAGGGATTTATGTGAATTGTTTGGTGAAACAATTATATATTTGATATAGTATGATTATGAACAAGAATTTCAAGTTATATGATTAATATGATTAATTTATTTATCGGATCATCAATTTCTTTAATTGGATTATTGAATTGATGATTCTTGATCTTGAAGAACAAATTGTTTGTTCTTAGGGTTTGATGTTTATGATAATTTGATTATCATAAATAGTTGAATCCTAAAAGGATCAAGATTAGATAAATTGCGTTCGTGCGGTTTGCGTGCAATACACGTTTCGTGCAGAATTTTCGTCCAGAATTTTCGTGCAGAATACGTGCAGCACACGTGCAGTCCAGAATTTTGTGCAGAATTTTCGTGCAGTTCACGTGCAATGCACGAATTCGTGCAGTTCGCGTGCAGTGCAGATTTCTGAATTTGTGTTTTTCAGACTTGGAGATGCATTGTAGAATACATATTGTTCATGGAATTGGATTCTATGAAGTAATGTATTCTTAGTAGAGTTGGACTCTATGAAAGAATTTATTATTCAATATGTATTATACCTAGAGTGGGACTCTATGAAAATCTAAAATTCATAATTATATTCACATAGTATCGATTCATTAATTAATTGGATTAATTATGCCTTTGTTATGCGCGTTGCTATATGAAAGAACCTTCTTGAAAAATTTAAGTCATATTCCAATCCACTATTAAAACACTTGTGAGTACACCGGGTAGTTTCATGTGGGCTCTGCCAAAGCGAGGTGCATTGATTCTATCAGTGTATGAGCAAGATGAGTGAATCATAGTTTCCTATACGTTTAACGTGGTTTGACTTAATTAGGCTATCAAAACGGATTTGGGCCTAAGGCACAAGATGAGATTAAAACATGTTTGACATTGGATGTCTAATATAATCTCATAAAAGATCTAAGAGTCATATGTGATATGATTGATAAGAGTTATCTACCTAAATAACTTTGTTTTGAGCAGTCGTGCCAAAGCCGACTCAAAATTGGGTGAAATATGGATCTTAGCCCACATAAATTATATTATACAATTGTTGTATATGAAGGTTATATAATTCAGTAGGAGTATTTATGAAATACAAATAACTTATCTCTTAAATGATTGGTATGAAATATAGGTGTATATTTATTTGCATATTTCTGTAGAATGTAATATTATGCTTTAATTATGTTTGTTACTGCGATCTATTCTTTAAAAGGACAAAATTAAAAGAGAATGAAATAAATTTCTATGATTGGATCATGAGCTTAAGAATTGTTCTAAAGCAAGAACGGAAATTATACATTCTTAATAATCCTAAGTAACAACCTAAATTACAATATTAATTTGATTAATATGTTCCATAGAATCATCAAAATTTAATTTGATTAACTTATTGATGATCTAAGATTCATGAATAAATTGTTTATTTTTGGTTTTGATGATCATGATGATTGGATCACCATGAACACCAAATACTAATTGAATCAAGGAAAGCAATTTTAAGGTAAATTTTGGAAATTTAAAATCTACCGCTTTTATGAAAGATATTTTGAGTTGAATTTAATTGTCAGATGGCTGGTTTTAGAAACCCTGTTTCCTGAAATTAAATGTCAAGTTCAAAACTACTTTGGGTTGAATCTAGTTTCAGATGGCTGGTTTGCGAAACCGTGTTTCCTGAAAAGTGATGTCAATTCAAAATTCAGATAAACTGAAATCAGAATCATGAATTGTTCTTGAATGCTGAAATTAGTTAAATTGGTGAGACATAGAATTTAGAAACAAGACTACAGATTCATACGGAAATGTGGATGTCTTTTGGCTTAGTTTCGGCCGTATGGACTGTTCTCTAAATTTCTGAATGATGTACAAAATTGTGGATGCCTTTTGACTTAGTTTCGGCCATACAGTTTGTGCTCTCAATATCTGAACTAAAGTGCGGAAAGATGATGATCTAAATCGAAAATTTGATTTTTGACTTAATGAATTTCTAAAAGGAAAGAAGGATTAAAAGATAAAGGTAAGACAAATGTTGTCAAACCCAAAGAAAATAATTGTGGCTAAAAGTAATAACTCTAAATAATGCAATTTTGTAATATGGCAATTGTATTGACCATTTAAAATTGAAATCGAAATTCTGGATGATCAAAGAAAGTGAATGGTAGTGAGATTACCACTTCAGACATTTATGTTATAAGTTTCTAATTTTAATTATTGGGTATTGGATACCGGATTTGATCCCACATTTGTAAAATGTGCAAGAATTACTAAATTGAAAGACTACTTAAAAGTAAAGTTAATCTACGAATGGTAATGATGCAAGAGTTGCAACATTGTTCGTAGAACACTTGTGAAGTGACTTTATTTATTAAGTAGAAAAGTATTATTTTGTTATAAGATAATGAAGGATATTTATTTCTTATTGAGAATAAGAAAGTGATTTATTTATTATGATTTACTTTATCGTATTGTTAAATCATATAAATAAATCTAATATCCTAAATCTTGAAGAACAAGATAATATATAAGGCTATAACATAAATAATTAAATTCTCAAGGCATTATTGTTTTGATCAAATAAATGAGAGATGCATATCTAAAATTCCATGGAACGGAGTTTTAAAGTCATATGATTTTGAATCATGTGATTTATGCAAATCTTATTTACTTGGACCAAGACATCTTTTACTAGGAGTAGTAAAAGGATAATCTCTTATGAGACCTAATACATGTTGATGTATATGGTCCACAAAGTAGCAATGCTAAAAGAGTATTTTGGTACTACTTGGCAAAACTATTCAAAGATTCCGATTCGATCGTGATGATGAATAATTGAACCAAGTATTTAACAATCATCTTTAAGATTGTGAAATTGTTTCACAATTAACTCCACCGAAAACACCATTTTGAATGATGTGTCTGAATGGAGGAATTGAACCTTATTGGATATGGTTCATTAGATAATAAAGTCAAATTTATCTTCCATTATTCATTTTGGGGTTATACATTGGAAACCGCTATAATCATACAAATTTGAGTTCCATCAAAATAGGTTCAAATGGTCCATATGTGATATGAAATGAAAGAAAACTCGGTTTGTCTTTCATAAAGATTTAAGAAAGTGAGACTTTTGCGAAAAGACTTGTTTGGAACAAGATCACAGTTAAATCTAATAAATGTATTTTCATGGGATATCATAAGGAAACTTGAGGACATTATTTTACTTCTAAGAAACAAATTGTTTGTTTGTAATAGTACTTTTCTAGATAAATTGTTTATCTCTAAAAGGATCAGTGGGAGTAAAATATATCTCGAATGGTTCGAGACCTAGAAAATTACATTGAACCTAAGATGGAAGTTGAACAAACTTTCACAAGGAGTTGTGAAAAACCGTTCAAGTTACACAAGTTACTTGCATATGTGATAGGATACAATCTATAACAAGAAATATTAGATTTCTCATAATAGAAAGTATTGAGGTAAAGTTCATTTAGAATGAAAAATTTACCACCTATCAAAATGCAATGTCCGCTCCATATTAGATTAATGACTTGGAGTCATAAAATCTAAAAGGCAATCCATGTATAATAATCAAGTTTGGAACTTGATCATTCTAACCTAAGGTGTAAAAACCGAAGGATGGAATTAAGTTTTCTTGGAGAAAACTAACATGGGTAGCAAATGAACATACTAATTAAGCAAGACTAAATGTGAAAAGGTTGACTCATATTTTGACTATGATAAAACTTTTTCACTTGTAGTCATGCTTTAAGATATTAGAATTATCTTTGTCATATCTTCATATTTGGAATATGAAATTTGACAAATGGATGTCAAAACAGCATTCCTTAACAAGAACTTACTTTAGGATGTATTAGATACAACCTAAAGGTTTTGATAGTCTAGAAATTCTAATAAAGTATGTAAATTGTGGAAATCCATTTGATGGATTGAAACAAGCTTCTTGGAGTTGAAACAATCATTTTGATGAAGTGTTCAAATAGTTTGAAATTCATCAAAGATGAGACTTGTGTTTGCTAAGAAATTAGTGGGAGCATAGTCTAATTCCTAATCTTGTATATGTGGTTGACATATAATTCATTTTTGAAAGAGTTTCTTATTGAAAGACTTAGGAAGAAACCGTTAACATCCTTGGAATTAATATCTGTTGATATAAATCTAGGAAGTTGATTGATTTGTGTCAAAGTACTTATAAAGACAAAGTACTGAATTGTTCAGTATGCAAGACTCTTGGAGAAGAACTTGCAAGGTTGTCTAATGACAATGTTCTTGGCAAGACTTAGTCTTATTGGAAGACTAATGAGCAAGAATACATGATTAGGATTCCATGTGCTTCGGCAATTAGATCCATTATGTATGTCATATGATGTACTTAGACGGGATAACTTATATGCTTGGAGTATGATGAGAACAAACTAATCACATCCTAGTGAAAGTCACTAGAAAGTGGTCAAGAATATCCTTATGTACTTGAGAAGAACTAAGGATGCATTCTTGATGGTTGTTGACATGGGAGATGATATAGTAAATGGTTACATAGATGCATGCTTCCACATTAACAAGGGTAATTTAAATCGCAGTATAAACATATGTTTAAAGTAAGTGCTATTAGTTGGAATAGTTCCAAGCAAATACACTATAAATTATTCTACGAATAAAATTGAGTATTTAGTTACAAGAGTTATAACTAAGGGAGTTGTTTTGAATATAGATGATATTAGTAAAACTAGAAATAGTTTCTAGTACTACTAATCCCATGGACCTTTATTATGAAATAATGGTTATTCCATAAGCTAAGGTTCCAAGGACTCATCTATGATCCAAACACAAACTCAGACATTTCCATCTCTACGAGAAATCATTGAGATGGGAGATGTAAAAATATGTAAAATACCTTATGATGATAATAAGGATATTCTTCCTACATAAGATTCTCCACATGCTGTTATGATGGTCATAAGCTAAGCTCAATAGTATTGGATACGCATTGATTGGGCCTAGTGCAAGTGGGAGATTGTTGGAAATTATGCCCTAGGCCCTTGAGAAAGGCCTTACGTTACATCATGTTCTCATTTGTTATGGAGATAACAAACCTGGATTATTATATGTTTTACATGTTTATTATAATAATATCTGTCCCTAATACTTATGAAGGACTAGTATAAGTGTGACATCCCGAAATTAAGCACGACGTTTTGGGACGGATCGAAAAAAAAAATGAAATTTATCAAAGATACGTTTTAGAATTCGAGAAGGTAATTTTTAGTGGGACCCATTATTTTGTCTGAGACATGCCAGGTTGACACCAAGTTATTATGTGCTGTAATTGTTACTAGGAGGTGGATTTGGGTGGATGACTCATCTAAGTTGCCAAACACTATCATAACAAAGCTAACTTCATTACTTTTATATCTGTGTGAGGATTTTAGTAAGGCGGAGAGCAAGTAACAGTGTTAGTGTTCTTGAGCCGTGTACAACAATGGAGTAAATTGGTTCGATGATAGCAATTATTCAGTGTTCCGTCCTTAGCATTTTGAGGTAAGGGAGACTACACAGTATTGATTCCGTGTCATTTCTTTATACCCGTTATATCATAGTACTCAATTTTATTGATACGTATATCATTTGTTCGGTCCCATTTGGTAATTGCTTTGCTATTGAAATTGCTCGGTTAATATCATGGTTATTTGAAAAGCATGCTTTATGTGTTAATTTGTTCTCAAATATGAGATTATATGGAATAGTTGCGATGTAGCTAATTATGTAATGGTAGCAGTGGACTTGGTTATTGTGTTTGCTTTGGGTCCGGCTCCGAGAGGGCGGCCAACGATTGAATTTGAGTATCATTGTTAAGTCACTGGACCCGAACATAATTAGTACATCGGACTGTAAAATATGATTGATCGGTTATTCAGTTCATGAAAATGCGAGTCTTATTGGCATGTACATATTTATAATTTCATGGATAGTGTTATTTGGTGTTTGTGTTCCATTGACTTCTGTGATATTGTGTATCACTTTTCTTACTGAGCCCCCCAGCTCACCCCCCTCCAGTTTTAGTTTTGCAGTTAAGCGATGATCGGGATGAAAGGATTGGGGTCGGGACAGCAAGGAATTGATGGGAGCATTTTGAGATGATTAGTGAAGCTTTGTATGGTATTTTAGAGATGTAAATTGTACCATTTTGATATTTATGGAATTAGTATTTTTCAGGGTGTTACAATAAGTTTAATTGATGATCATATGATGATCATGTGTATTTGATACAAATTAAACTTATGGGTACTTGTTGGAGAACAAGTACTGGACTTGACCCACCTATGAGATTTATGTCATAGTCAGATGTCATAATTAAATCTCATAATAGTTATATCATTTATCCTGAGACCTGAGATTATCATAGTCTTCCACATGAAGAACATTATGTTTGACGTACTCAAACGCTACCCCTAACCGGGTGGTTATAAAGGCTACGATTGGCATAATCGGATTCATGTAGGGAAGAATGATAATTCAAGATGGGATTTGTCCCTCTCTCAAGAGAGATATCTGCTTGGCCTCTCGATGAGTGAGATTGATGATAGTGTATGGCCATACCTAAATGAATTGAAGTGTTCAATGTCATTTGCTCATATCAATCTACTCGGAATCAAGAAAGCATTGGACAACATAAGTTGACGTGGACCATGACTTATGTCCAATATGATATCGCGTGACTAAAGGATTGTGATATGTTTTATGAGGATAACGAACTTCCGTTAAGTTATATTAATTGGGTAGTCATAATGGCTTGCTAGAGTCCGCTCATGATTTATGGGTTTGACCTTGGTCGGACTCATTACCAACTTAATATAATCCTCTGGGGTCACACACAAAAGGACAAATCAAGAAAAAGGAAAAAGTTGAATTCCTGGCAGGCACGGCCGTGCCAGTTATAAAGCACGACCGTGCTGATTTGCACGGCCGCGCGAGTTAACTGACTCGACCGTGCCATTATTGAACTGCAGCAAGTTGAGCTCGGACCAAGTGGCACGGCCGTGCCATTTGGTGAGCATGACCATGCCAGTATTTATCTCGGGCAGGTGTGGCCAGCACAAGTGGCACGGCCGTTCCACTTTGTGAGCACGACCGTGCCAGAACCCCTGAAGCTAGATTTTGTGCAGTTTAATTGGTGACGGGATTTAGATCTTCTAGGTCATTAAGGGTTAATGATTAGGGACTATAAATATATCTTTTCATCAGCCATTAAACTAATGCAACCTAGTATGTTTGAGAAACATAATTCTTGATCCAAGATTGAGAATCAAAGATCAAGAACACAAAATTCATATAGCCTTTGAAGATTAGAAAAGTGTTTTCTAATGGGTCTAGCAATCCAGATCTAGAATGGTTCTAGATATTCGTTCGCGTGTGGATACACATAGAGGATGCTTGCTTTAACATCTCGAGTTCGTGTTCCTGTGATCGTGATCCGATAAACTTGAAGAACGAGGAGATCAAATCTAAAGCTTGAAGATTTGAAGATCCGAAAAATTTAAACGCTCTACAATGGTCAGTTTTCTAAATTCATCTTGCCATTAATTTAATCATCATGAATGGATCTTGGGGCTTAGGGTTTTGTTGATTTAATATTGCTTTCTTCCGCTGCGTATGTTGCCTCAAAACTCAACACGATTAGTATTCTAAATTCATCTTGCTATTAATTTAATCATCATGAATGGATCTTGGGGCTTAGGGTTTTGTTTATTTTATATTACCGTCTTCCGCTGCGCATGTTGCCTCAAAACCCAACACTAGTCTATCAGTTTTATCCCTGAATAGTCCTAAGAATACCTCTAAGTTGGTTTCAGTTCAGATTGGGGTACTTACAGATCCCCTCGGCAATGTTGCTTTAGGAAAGATGGGTTGTCGACTAAAAAGCATCCCAATCTGCCTATGATGGGAGGACGGCTTGACCGATTTGGTTGCATGGCTGGACCTAGAGGTATATGATTCCTATGTATCCCGTTAGCGGGGAATCAAGCCTTAACGTAGTTTGAGGGGGTGAGATATTCTAATGCTACTCAAGCCTAAGGGTGACCGTTGAGGTCGGGTAAAGAACTTGGCGTCTCAAACCTAAGGGTGGCCGTTGAGGTCGGGTGAGGAACTTGGCGTCTCAAACCTAAGGGTGACCGTTGAGGTCGGGTGAGGAACTTGGCATCTCAAACCTAAGGGCTTTTGCGACGGTAGCCTAACTGAAAGATGGACATCTTTTGTCCTCTCCTAAAGCATAGGTGGATATCTGTCATCTTCTCCTAAAGCATAGGTGGATATTTGTCATCCTTTCCTAAAGGATAGGTGGATATCTGTCATCCTCTCCTAAAGCGTAGGTGGATATCTGTCATCCTTTCCTAAACCTAGGTAGATATCTGTCATCCTTTCCTAAACCTAGGTGGATATTTGTCATCCTCTCCTAGAAATGCTTTTATAGGGGGATATCTGTCATCCTCTCCTAAACCTAGGTGGATATCTGTCATTCTCTCCTAGAAATGCTTTGATAGTGGGATATCTGTCATCCTCTCCTAAACCTAGGTGGATATCTGTCATCCTCTCCTAGAAATGCTTTAATAGGGGGATATCTGTCATCCTCTCCTAAACCTAGGTGGATATCTGTCATCCTCTCCTAAAAATGCTTTTACTTGGACTTGACTCTCATTTGGTCAAGGTAAAGACTTGGTCAACTCGACTCTACGGGGAGGGTTGACTTAAGGATCGACTTGACTCTCATTTGGTCAAGGTAAGGACTTGGTCAACTCGACTCTATAGGGAGGGTTGACTTAAGGATGGACTTGACTTTCATTTGGTCAAGGTTAGGACTTGGTCAACTCGACTCTACAGGGAGGGTTTACTTAAGGACTTGGTCAACTCGACTCTACGGGGAGGGTTGACTTAAGGATGGATTTGACTCTCATTTGGTCAAGTTCAGGACTTGGTCTACTCGACTCTACGGGGAGGGTTGACTTAAGGATGGACTTGACTCTAATTTGGTCAAGATCAGGACTTGGTTAACTCGACTCTACAGGGAGGGTTGACTTAAGGATGGACTTGACTCTCATTTGGTCAAAGTCAGGATTTGGTCAATTTGACTCTACGGGAAGGGTTGACAAAAGGATGGACTTGACTCTCATTTAGTCAAAGTCGGGGACTTGGTCAACTCAAATCTACGGGGAGGGTTGACAAAAGGATGGACTTGACTCTCATTTGGTCAAAGTCGGGGTTTGGACTTGACTTTCATTTGGTCAAAGTCAGGATTTGAGTCTTGACTCTCATTTGGTCAAAGTCAGGATTTGGGACTTGACTCTCATTTGGTCAAAGTCGGGCACTTGGACTTGACTCTCATTTGGTCAAAGTCGGGATTCGGACTTGACTCTCATTTGGTCAAAGTCGGGATTCGGACTTGACTCTCATTTGGTCAAAGTCGGGCACTTGGACTTGACTCTCATTTGGTCAAAGTTAGGATTTGGACTTGACTCTCCTTTGGTCAAAGTCGGGATTTGGGACTTGACTCTCATTTGGTCAAAGTCAGGATTTGGTCAACTCGGTTCTACGGGGAGGGTTGACTAAAGGATGGACTTACGTCGCTTTGGACTGCCGGGGACAAAGGTTTCAACCTAAAATGACCACTCTGGGTCAAGGCTTGGGTCAACTCCATCTTTGGGGAGTTTGATGGGAAAATTGGTCTTACGTCCGACTAAGGACTGCCGGGACAAAGGTTTCAACTTAAAATGACCACTTTGGGAGGCTTGACTTGGGTCAACTCCATCCTTGGGGAGTTTGACGAGGAGACTGGTCTTACGTCCGACTAAGGACTGCCGGGGACAAAGGCTTCAACCTAAAATGACCATTCTGGGTCAAGGCTTGACTTGAATCAACTCTATCTTTGGGGAGTTTGATGGGAAAACTGGTCTTACGTCCGACTAAGGACTGCCGGGGACAAAGGCTTCAACCTAAAATGACCACTTTGGGTCAAGGCTTGACTTGGGTTAACTCCATCCTTGGGGAGTTTGATGGGGAGACTGGTCTTACGTCCGACGAAGGTTTTAACCTAAAATAACCACTCTGGGTCGAGGCTTGATTTGGGTCAACTCCATCTTTGGGGAGTTTGACGGGAAAACTGGTCTTACGTCCGACTAAGGACTGCCGGGGACAAAGGCTTCAACCTAAAATGACCACTTTGGGTCAAGGCTTGGGTCAACTCCATCTTTGGGGAGTTTGACGGGAAAACTAGTCTTACGTCCGACTAAGGACTGCCGGGGATAAAAGCTTCAACCTAAAATGACCATTTTGGGTCAAGGCTTGTGTCAACTCCATCTTTGGGGAGTTTGACAGGAAAACTGGTCTTACGTCTGACTAAGGACTGCCGGGGACAAAGGCTTCAACCTAAAATGACCACTTTGGGTCAAGGCTTGGGTCAACTCCATCTTTAGGGAGTTTGATGGGAAAACTGGTTTTACGTCCGACTAAAGACTGCCGGGGATAAATGCTTCAACCTAAAATGACCACTTTGGGTCAAGGCTTGGGTCAACTCCATCTTTGGGGAGTTTGACGGGAAAACTGGTCTTACGTCCGACTAAGGACTGCCGGGGATAAAGGCTTCAACCTAAAATGACCACTATGGGTCAAGGCTTGGGTCAACTCAATCTTTGGGGAGTTTGACGGGAAAACTGGTCTTACGTCCGACTAAGGACTGCCGGGACATTTTAACTTGACCCATTTGGTCAAAGTTTGGACTTGGTCAACTCTACTCTACGGGTTGGTTGACACATTTTCTTGATGCCGGGAGAGAGCCTAAGGGCGACATTTGTGGACCAAAAAGTCCAAGATTATGGGAAAATCACTTTGAGGGGAGATCAAAAGCATTTTGCTTGAAACATTGTTTTTGACAAACGATGCAAAATGGGCATATTTGGAAATGCTTATTTCTAAAGGCAAATCTTTTAACGAAGCATGTTAGTCAATTTTTTGATTTTAACTTAACCGTGAGGTTTGTTATGCATAAAGTCCTTTAGATTTTGTCCATTCGTTGAGAAGTAACTGATGGTAGGAAATCTGCTTGTCGCTGCTGTAGGTGTAGCCCCAATGTCATCTTTGTCGTTGATATCGAGGTATCCCCATGTCTTTGTTGTCGTTGATGTTGAAGTAGCCCCAATGTCTTCCTTCGACCTTTGATGTTAGGAACCCATCCCTTTTTTCATGACACGCCCTTTCTTTTGCCTAGGTCGCCCTTGCAGGTTTTCAACCTAGCGGGCATCTCTTTTTGCGTCTTTTTATGGTGCACCCTGTTTTTTGCCTAGGCTGCCCTTGCGGGTTTTCAACCTAGCGGGCTACTTTTTTTTGGTGCCTTTTCTTTTTTCTTTTTTTTATGAGTGATCCAGCCGACTTGATGAGATGGGGACTTAAGGTATCTTTTTAGAGGAAACGTGCAAGGACATTTTATTTGGGAGAGAGTCCCTTTATGTTGGTGAGCTCTTTGAGAAATGTATCATGAAATGGGAGGAAGCCCTTGCTTGACAGAACATAAGTATTCAGCTCTTTCCTGTTGGTTTTGGTGCCCTAGGCACGTTTGTTAAACGTTGTATAAGTTATCATTTTATTCATAATAATAAAGAGATAATAAGATTATTATTATGGCTCGTGTTTGCTTATAATAATCTCCGTCCCTAGAGCTTGTTAAGCACTAGTATAAAGGCTAAATGATCATGGGATGATCATGTTAGATTTATGGGTACTTGTTTGGAACAAGGTACTGGACATGACCCGCGGTATGAGATTTATGTCATGGTCGATGTCATATATAAATCTCATATTAGTTATGTCATTTGAATCCTTAGACATGAAGTTATTATAGTCTTCCACTTGATGAAGATTATGTTTGACATATTCAAACGCTACCTTAACACGGTAGTTATAAAGTGTATGATTGGCATGATTGGATTCACGTAGGGAAGAATAATAAGCTAAATGGATTTGTCCCTCTTCAGAGAGATGTCAAGCTTGGGCCCCTCGAAGGAATGATGTTGGTGAAATGTTTGGCCAAACTCAAATGGATTGATTGGATCAATATCATTTGGATTATCAACATATTCGGAATCGAGAAAGTATTGAACAATACAAGTTGACTTGTTGACCATGACTTGTGTTCAATGACATCGTGGACAAAGGGATTATGACATGTCCTAAAAGGAATGCGAACTTGTATCTAGTTACACTATTTGGGTAGGTATGACGGTTTTCTAGAACCTAATCATATGTTATGGGTTCATGTTTGGGCTCATTGCCAACTTAGTGTAATCCTAGAGGGTCACACACGAATAGAACGAATCGTAAAGGACTAAATGGGAATTATGGAAATATATCAGTGTTTGGCTCTGGCACGGTCGTACGCCTTAAAATGGCATGGTCGTGCCATAAATCCAAACCAAGGCAAACCTGTCGACATGATTGGCACGACCGTGCCAAATTACCAAGCACGACCGTGCCGAAAATGGGCGGCTGGGGAATTCGCGCGGACTAGATGGCACGACCGGCCAGATTGTAGGGCACGACCGTGCAAGTCAAGTCGGCCAGAATTCCTTGTTGCCTAATTTGGTGACGGGATTTAGGTTTCCTATGTCCTTAAGGGTTAAGGATTAGGACCTATTTAAGGATCCTTTTTACATCCAGTAGACATATTGTTGTGAGTGTCTCCATAAGGTTTTGAGAGGTTATTTTTCTTGTTCTAAGATCCCAAAAGTGAAGAACAAGAATATTCATAATTCCATATAGTTTTTACAATTGTGAAAGCGTGTTTCATAATTTGGTCTAGCAACCAAGATCAAGTGTTATTGATATTCGTTCGTGGTGTGGATACCTCTAGAGGGTGAAACTTATCATCTTCATAGTTCGTGATTCTTGCTTTGTTCGTGATCAAGATTTCAAGCCTCCATCGAATTCAAGGTTGCAAAATCAAAGGCATCAAGGGTTAGTATTCTAGTATTCATTATGTTGTATTTGACTTAATCATATGAATGGATCTATGGGCTTTGGGTTTCATAAATTTTAAATGCTTAATTCCGCTGCGCATGTTACTACGAAACCCAACAGTGGTATCAGAGCCCCGTTCATGTTGATTATTTCAATACTAAGATCATGTTGTGTGTATATAAATTGTTTATGTGCCTAGCATGATTTGAATATTGAGATTATGATGTTTATGTGGTCTATGCGTTTTATGTGGTTTATTGTTTTATAAACTTTAATCGCACTGTTCAATCGCAATTAAAATTATGGTGGATTTAAAATTGTTTGGATTATCAATTTTTGATTGGATCAAAGTTTTGATATTCTAGGGATTCAAGAATAAATCGTTTATTCAAGGTTTTGATGATCATGGTGATTGGATCACCAAGAACACCAAATCCTAATTGAATCGGGAAAAACAATTTTGAGATAAATTTTGGAACTTTAAAAATTTGGATTTTTCGCAAGGGGTCCGACCAGACCCAAGCCTTGACCCGGCCGGACCTAGGGTTTGGCGCGGGGGTAGGGTTTGGCGCGGGGGTAGGGTTTGGGTTTTGGGTGTGGATCTTGGGTTTAAATCTCCTATTTGTTTTAGTATTGTGATTCTAAGATTGGTTCAAGGTTTGGATGGCTAATCTACGTTCATCGAGATTATGTTTCCCAAACTTGATCGCAATCAAAGTTTCAAAGATAAAACGAAGTTAGAATTATGAAGAGTTCATAATTGCTAAAATTGAGAAACAAAGTTCTTGATTCAAAGATTGGAGATCCATGTGGAATTGTGGATGCAATTGGCCTACGTTCATCGAGACCATCTATTGCTTAGTTTCGGCCACATGGACTGCTTTCTTGGTTTCTTTAATTAGTGCGGAATTGTGGTTGCCTAATGGCTTAGTTCGGCCGCACTTCTTGTTATCTTGATTTGGAGATGATAGCCAAGGTTCAAAGAGTCTCATCCTCATAATTATAGAGAAACTAATGACACATAAATATTATGCTTAAATTAATGATTATTAATTTAGTGGCTAAACTTGATGCGTAACATGTTTATCTTATGTGCTCATAAATGTGTTGTATGCTATATGATAATAAACCTTCAAGAAAGTTTTAAGTCCCTTTTGCCATGCCATGATTAAAACACTTGCTAGTATATGAGTAATTTCAATGTAGTTTTCGCCCTAGCGAGGTGCATTAACTTTATTTATGTATGAGCAAGATAGATAATGTGGGCACGCCCTAGCGAGGCACATTAACTATACGTTTAAAATGGTTGGACTTAACAAGGCGTCAAAACAGTTTTGGGCCTAGGCAAAGATGATATTAAACATGCTTTTGAAATTAGATCCCTAAGAATCATATTGGATATGATTGACAAGAAATTGTCTACCTAATTAATTTGATTTTGTGTAATCCGCCTCCGCGGACTTGAAATTAAATTAAAGATGGATCTTAGCCTAATTTAAAAGAATCTCAGAAAAGGGATCTAAGAGCCATATTGGATATGATTGACAGGGTTGTCTACCTAATTAATTTGGATTTGTGTAATCCGCCATAGCGGACTTAAAATCAAATTAAAGTTGGATCTTAGCCCATTTAAATTATATTATACATTGGATGTATAAGAAGGTTATATAATTTAGTGGGAGTATTTTTGGAAAATACATTATTTATCTCTTTAATGAGATTGGTACTTGTAAAATTTTGGAAATTTTGCATAAGTTGTAGATGACAACTAAAATCGTTGCGATTAATCCTTGTTAAGGATAAAGCTTCAAAAGAATGGTACAAACTTCATGGATTGGATCCTGAGCCTAAGAATGGTTCTAAGGCAAGAAGATGGGTTGTACATTCTTGATGGGCCTATTCCTAAAGAACCCAAAGCCGGAATAGACAATCACAAGAATCATGAGTATGATTCTAGGAATGTGAGTTGTCTTATGCTCGCGATTATGTGCTCAAAACTCCAACAAAGTTTGGAACTTATAGAAGCCTATTAGATAGGCGTGGAGTTGAGTTACATGTTTCAAAGAGCAATCTAATCAAGAGAGGTATAAAACCATTGTTGCATTCACTCATTGCAAAATGAGTAAAGGGCAAAGAATGGAACCTCACATGCTTAAGATAAAGGCTACGTAGAGCATCTTGAGAAACTTGGTTGTCCAATTGGATTGGAGCAAGCCACGGATCTCATTCTTGATTCATTGTTCAAATGTTATGATCACTTAGTGATGAACTATGACATGCTTAGAATGAATAAGAATCTCTTCGAATTGCATTAACATGCTGAAAAACTGCGAAGATGAAGATATTGGAGAATGGTTCTCCAATGCTCATGGTTCATGATGGAAAGGGGCCAAGTGCCAAAGGAGAGGTAAGACAAGGGTTGTCAAACCTAAAGGAAATAATTGTGGTTAAAATTATAACTCTAATTGATGTAATTTGGTAAAGTGGCAATTGGATTGACCATCTAAAATTGTAGTCATAATTCTGGACGATCAATAAAAGAATGGTAGTGGGACTACCACTTGGGATATTTATGTTATAAATTAATCTTTCTAAATTTAATTATTGGGTATTGGATGCCAGAATAATTAGTAAATTGAAAGACTACTTTTAGTAACGGTTGATCTATGAGTGGTAATGATGCAAGAGTTGCAACATTATTCATAGAACACTTGTAAAGTGGCTTTACTAATGAAGTAGGAAATATTATTTTGTTATAAGATAATGAAGGATATTCATTTCTTATTTGGAATAAAAAAGGTGCTTTATTTATTATGATTTACTTCATTGTGTTATCATATAAATAAATTTTATATCCTAAATCTTGAAGAACAAAGTAATAAAATCTATAACATAAATAATTAAAATTCTTTATGCCTTATTGTTTTGATCAAATAAATGAGAAATGCATATCTAAAATTCCATGGGACGGAGTTTTAACTCATATGATTTGGAATCACATGATTTATGCAAATATCATTTACTTGGACTAAAACATCTTTTACTATGAATAGTAAAAGGCTAATATCTTACCTGACCTAATACATGTCAATGTATATGGTGCATTAAGTAGCAATGCTAAAAGAGAATTTTGGTTATACTTGGTAAAACTATTCAAAGATTCTGACTCGATCGTGATGATGAATAATTGAACCGAGATTTTGATAGTTATCATTAAGGTTGTGAAATAGTTTCACAATAAACTCCACTAAGAACACCATTTGGAATGATGTGTCTACATGGAGGTATTGAACCTTATTGGATATGGTTCATAAGATGATAGAATCAAAATTGATCTTCCATTATTTGTTTTGGGGTTATGTGTTATAAACTGCTATAACTACACTAATTTGAGTTTCATCAAAAGAGGTTAAATGATGAAAGAAAACTCGGTTTGTCTTTCGTAAAAATTTAAGATGGTGAAACCTTTTGGAAAGGATTTGTCTGGGACACACTCACATTTAAATCTAATAAATATATTTTCATGGGATATACTAAGGAAACTTGAGGATAAAATTTTACTCATGAGAAACAAATGGTTTGTTGCTTATGATGATACTTTTCTAGATAAAAGGTTTATCTCTAAAAGAATCAGTGGGAGTAAAATATATCTCGAATGGTTCGAGACCTAGAAAATAGTATTTAACCTATGATGGAAGTTGAACAAGTTTTCACAAGGGGTTGTGAAATTCCGTTCAAGATATACAAGTACTTGCACACATGATAAAATACAATCTATTAGTAGAAATATTGGATATTTCGAAATAGAAAGTATTGAGGTAAAGTTCATTTAGAATGAAGTATTTACCACCTATCAAAGATGCAATATCAACTCCACATTTAGATTAATGGCTTGGAGTCATAAAATCTAAAAGGCAATTCATGTATAATAATCAAGTTTGGAACTTGATCATTCTAACCTAAAGTGTAAAAACCAAAGGAGATGAATGACTTTTCTTGGAGAAAAATATTACATGGGTAGCAAGAAACTTATTAGAATTTTCATAGTCACATGTTCATATTTGGAATATGAAATTTGACAAAATGATGTCAAAACAAGCGTTCCTCAACGGGAACTCACTTAAAGATGTATTGGATACAACCTAAAGGTTTTGATAGTCAAGAAAATTCTAAAAGGTATGAAAGTTTCGAAGATTCATTGGATGTATTGAAGCAAGCTTTTGGGAGTTGGAATCTCCGTTTTGATAAGCCATAGAGCTTGGATTGATCAAGAACGAAGATGAATCTTGTATATACAAGAAGATTAGTGGGAGCATGGTGCTATTCCTTATCTAATATGTGGATGACATATTGCTCATTGGAAACGACATTCCTATACTTTAATCAGTAAAGACTTGGTTAAGAAAGTGTTTCGCAATGAAGAATATGGATGAAGCCGCATAAGTCATTGGCATTAAGATCTATAGATATAGATCAAGGAAGCTAAATGGTTTAAAGCCAATGTACATACATTGACAAAGTCATAAGAAGATTCTGCAAGGAAAATTCTAAGAGAGGACATTTGTCAGTGTTACATGGAGTTTCTCTAAGCAAGACTCAATGTCCTAAAGACAAAAGATGAGCATGAGAAAATGAATGAGATGCCATTTGCTTCGGTAATTGGATCCATGATGCCATGATAAGTACTAAGCCGGATATATCTAATGCTTGGAGCATGACGAGTAGATATCAATCCGACACCGGTGAGATTCACTGGATGGCTATGAGAGCAAGTCTTAAAGTACTTTAGAAGGACTAAAGATTCGTTTATGATCTATGAAGGTATGGAAAATGATCTCGGATGCATGCTTCCAAACCAACAAAGATGATAATAGATCGCAATCAGTTTTTTGTGCATATGTCAAATAGTGGAACTGTAAGTTGGAAAGGTTCCAAGCAGAGTACAGTCACTAATTCTGCGACTAAATCTAAGTATATAGCCGCATTGGATGCTGCAAAGGAAGCTGTTTGGATTAAGAAGTTCATTGGTGAACTTGAGATGGTTCCTAGTATTGCTAAAACCAATAGACCTTGTTAGTAATAATAGTGGTGCTATTGATCAAGCAAAGGAACCAAGAGCACATCCTAAATCCAAACACATACTTAGGTGTTTTCTTATCGTTCGAGAAATCGTTGATAAGGGAGACGTAAATATATGCAAAGTACCAAGTAATGATAACGTTGCGGACACGCTAACAAAGGAACTTCCACAAGCCAACATGATGGTCATGTTGGGTCCATGGGTATTGGATACCTAGGGAATTGGGCCTAGGGCAAGTGGGAGATTGTTGGTTTTGGTGCCCTAGGCACGTTTGTTAAACGTTGTATAAGTTATCATTTTATTCATAATAATAAAGATATAATAAGATTATTATTATGGCTCGTGTTTGCTTATAATAATCTCCATCCCTAGAGCTTGTTAAGCACTAGTATAAAGGCTAAATGATCATGGGATGATCATGGGTACTTGTTTGGAACAAGGTACTGGACATGACCCGCGGTATGAGATTTATGTCATGGTCGTTGTCATATATAAATCTCATATTAGTTATGTCATTTGAATCCTTAGACATGAAGTTATTATAGTCTTCCACTTGATGAAGATTATGTTTGACATATTCAAACGCTACCTTAACACGGTAGTTATAAAGTGTATGATTGGCATGATTGGATTCACGTAGGGAAGAATAATAAGCTAAATGGATTTGTCCCTCTTCGGAGAGATGTCAAGCTTGGGCCCCTCGAAGGAATGATGTTGGTGAAATGTTTGGCCAAACTCAAATGGATTGATTGGATCAATATCATTTGGATTATCAACATATTCGGAATCGAGAAAGTATTGAACAATACAAGTTGACTTGTTGACCATGACTTGTGTTCAATGACATCGTGGACAAAGGGATTATGACATGTTCTAAAAGGAATGCGAACTTGTATCTAGTTACACTATTTGGGTAGGTATGATGATTTGCTAGAACCTAATCATATCTTATGGGTTCATGTTTGGGCTCATTGCCAACTTAGTGTAATCCTAAAGGGTCACACACGAATAGAACGAATCGTAAAGGACTAAATGGGAATTATGGAAATATATCAGTGTTTGGCTCTGGCACGGTCGTGCGCCTTAAAATGGCACGGTCGTGCCATAAATCCAAACCAAGGCAAACCTGTCGACATGATTGGCACGACCGTGCCAAATTACCAAGCACGACCGTGCCGAAAATGGGCAGCTGGGGAATTCGCGCGGACTTGATGGCACGACCGTGCCAGATTGTAGGGCACGACCGTGCCAGTCAAGTCGGCCAGAATTCCTTGTTGCCTAATTTGGTGACGGGATTTAGGTTTCCTATGTCATTAAGGGTTAAGGATTAGGACCTATTTAAGGATCCTTTTTACAGCCATTAGACATATTGTTGTGAGTGCCTCCATAAGGTTTTGAGAGGTTATTTTTCTTGTTCTAAGATCCCAAAAGTGAAGAACAAGAATATTCATAATTCCATATAGTTCTTACAATTCTGAAAGCGTGTTTCATAATTTGGTCTAGCAACCAAGATCAAGTGTTCTTGATATTCGTTCGTGGTGTGGATACCGCTAGAGGGTGAAACTTATCATCTTCATAGTTCGTGATTCTTGCTTTGTTCGTGATCAAGATTTCAAGCCTCCATCGAATTCAAGGTTGCAAAATCAAAGGCATCAAGGGTTAGTATTCTAGTATTCATTATGTTGTATTTGACTTAATCATATGAATGGATCTATGGGCTTTGGGTTTCATAAATTTTAAATGCTTAATTCCGCTGCGCATGTTACTATGAAACCCAACCTTTCCTAAGATGAATAAAAGAAGACTTGTCGAGACTTCTGAAATTTGCCTTAGTTAAGATTATCAAAATCATTGCTTGAATGGACCATGTTTAATATTAAGTCAAGATTATAACAAGAAATTAGCCTTAACATGTATAACTGTTGTGATAAATTGAGATTAAGGTTCGATCAATGGCAAGATTGGAAGAAGAAGGTGTGTCTAGGAAATCAGTCATTGATGGGACCGAGGGGAGAAAACTTGGTCATTTTTGAGAGGACCAAGGTTTGAAGGTTTTGTTTCTTGTTATGACCGGACCCGAAGGTTGCCTACGTTCCCCTCAGTTTGAGGAGCTCAGGTCGCCGTAGTTCCGCTATGAATCGTCTTTTGTTGAAGTCGGTGTCCTTTTGAAGGATGTTGTTGCTTTGTTGACGTAGATCGCTTTGCTTCCTTGGGATGTTCTTTGAGGTGGACTTTTGCGGTGAACTTGGTGAGCTTTTGAGGCAGACTTCCTCTTCGCATATATTCATTTGCTTTCCTCTTTCCATACATTCATTTCCTTTCCCTCTTCTCATTTCATTTTTTTTTTGTTCTTTTTAAGGGAGAGGGGAAACAATAGCCCCAACTTGCTATCTTGGACATTGGCTCATTTGTAGCCCCTTGGTAGAATGTCTGTCACTTCTCGCTTTGACTTTGAGGATTCGGGAAGTCCCTTGCTCGGTTGCGCATGTGCGATCACGGTTGAATCTTGGTGGTCGAGCAACAACATCCTTGCCTTTTCTTTGTCTTGGGATGCCTTTGATGTGCATCAAGAATTTGTATAGGAAAGGTGTATCGGGTTGTGTATCGGGAAATGTGTATCAGGGATGTGTATAGAGGAAGGCTTGCCATTAATGGTTTCTTCTTGCCAATTGATCACAACATTTATTCACATAAAGATTAATTGTTTGCATTTAGCATTTTTCATTTGTGTTAGGTCCATTCATCCTTAATGAGTCGTCATTGACTAGTATGCTTAGAAGTCAATTCATCATTTTAGGGACGTAGCAATCAATTGATAATAACAAGCAAGGCAATTTCAAGAGTAAATATATATTGCAAATAATGTCTCAAGTCTAGAGAGAAGAGAATGAAAATGACTCTTTTATTTAGATAACTTTATATATACATGTCCAAGTGCGGACCTTTGTAAAAATAAAAAAGACACGGTCCGGGACAGACTTTAATGAAAGTCTAGATCCTACGAGGCTGGAAGACTCTTTTTTTTTTAGGGATGGGCTCCTATAAAGCGCGATAGTCCATTTTCTTCCTCAATTGTTGGAGGGGTTATCGGCGGCATGTTCCATGTCTTCCACGGGGAACTCGGGTTCCGTGTCATCGGGAAAGATGTCGCGAGGTCTCCACTTGGCTTGGTGTTGTAGATGCTGGATTCATCTACTCATGAGTTGGGAGTTTTCTTTGGCTATCTCCTTCCATTTGATGTAGCCGCCTTTGGGCTTCCGAAGCGCGGGCCTCTTCTTGTAGACAGTGTTCCAACCTTTTGATCTGGTTGTTCACGGTTGTTTCGGACGCCAATTCAGATGAGGGTTCCTCGGTCAATGTTTCCAATAGACAAAACCGCAGAGGACTTTACCATATTAAACCTCAAGGTGAAATTATAACCGGGATTTGAGAAGAACGCTTCATTAGCGGATTAGCCTTTTAAGAAAAACTTTATCTTTTATTTTAAGAAAACTTGATCTCCATTTTTTTTGGGGAAAGTATATATATATATTATTTTTAAGGATTGACCAGGCCAAAGTTTCCTACGTTCTCCTCACCACGAGGGAGGGGGTCCCACGCGATGAGAGGCTCAGGTCACCGTAGTTCGGACGGGTTTAGAATTCTGAGAGGAAAAGACGAACATGACTTCAGTTGACTCACTTTGAACGGAATTTTGGGAAGAGGTGAGTGATTGACTCACTTTCTAAACGGTCCTTTTAGGATGACGGGAAATGGACTTGAGGGACCTAACATAAAGGTTACGGGGACGAGGAGCCTCCTTGGCTTACCGGAACATAGTCGGGATGACATGGGACAAGACATTACTGGTCTGAGACTAAATGATACTCACACTAGTCCGAGCCACAAGGGCGATTGGGTCAATTGAAATGGTTACCATATGGCGGTGCGAATCGGGGGGTCAATGCTTGACCAAGGTATATTACCATGTGGTGCCATGACGCCTAGACTCGAAAGGGGGAATGGTCACGGGACGACACTAATGGGAATGAGATGCCGCGAGGGGCGCCAATTTGGTCATCAGATGACTGCTCAAGGAAGGAGGAAAAGAGTTACCCTAAACACTTTTATTTCCTTTTTTTTTTGGAACTTAATTTTAACGGACACTTTGGAGGATAACGGTGATCCATCCAAGGACTCGACTGACTTCTTGGAGGATAACGGGGATCCATCCAAGGACTTGATTGACTTCTCAGAGGATAACGGGGATCCATCCAAGGACTTGACTGACTTCTCGGAGGATAATGGGGATCCATCCAAGGACTTGACTGACTTCTCGGAGGATAACGGGGATCCATCCAAGGACTTGAGTGACTTCTTGGAGGATAACGAGGATCCATCCAAGGACTTGACTGACTTCTTGGAGGATAACGAGGATCCATCCAAGGACTTTACTGACTTCTTGGAGGATAACGGGGATCCATCCAAGGACTTGACTGCCTTCTTGGAGGATAATGAGGATACATCCAAGGACTTGATTGACTTCTTGGAGGATAACGGGGATCCATCCAAGGAATTGACTGACTTCCTAGGGGAATATTCCTAGGGATTTAACGGGAATCTTTGCGGGGACCTAGGGAACTATGCCTAGGGATTTAGCGGGAATCTTAGCAGGGACTAGGGAACTATGCCTAGGGATTTGACGAGAATCTTGGTGGGGACCTAGGGAACTATGCCTAGGGATTTGACGAGAATCTTGGCGGGGACCTAGGGGACTATTCTTATGGATTTAACGGGAATCTTTGCGGGGACCTAGGGGACTATGCCTAGGGATTTAGCGGGAATCTTGACAGGGACCTAGGGAACTATACCTAGGGATTTGACGGGGATCTTGGCGGGGACCTAGGGAACTATGCCTAGGGATTTGACGGGGATCTTGGCAGGGACCTAGGGAACTATGCCTAGGGATTTAACGAGAATATTAGCGGGAACCTAGGGAACTATGCCTAGGGATTTGACGAGAATCTTGGCGGGGACCTAAGGGACTATTCCTAGGGATTTAACAGCGTTCTTAGAGGATAACGGGGATCCGTCCAAAGATTTAACGAAATGACGCTTGTTAATGAAAGAATGAAATGTGTCAAAGACGAGAAGAAAAAACGGAGCAAATTCATGTAAGGTGCAATTAATTATCCGTTCAAGTTTACTTAAAACGCATTTTTATTCCTAAATGTTTGGAAAAGATATCTCTTCTTTTTAGCAACTACTCTAAACCCTGGATCAATAGAGGCCATCACTACGTCTATAATCCCCTCGTTTTTCACCTGTATTGTACGCTCCCAAGGACGGACTATCCCGGGCAAGGGTCCTATAGGGAACGTGGCTTCCACCGACCAAAAGAGCCATTACTAAAGCCTAGTGCGTCGTGAAGTTCCAATGCATGTGCCATCCTTATCATGATTAAGCCCCTATCAAGGTCAAGATTGACTTAACGCTTTAACGAAATTTTGGCATGACCTCATTTTAATGAAGGACCTCGGACCTTAACCTTGGCCTTAAGGATGATTAGGATGGGCCAAGCATTAGGACTTAACGACACGGTGTCACCCTATCCTTAATACATGACTTTGGTTAATTATGGTTGGAATTAACGCATAAGTCAAGGACCGGGTCAAAGATGACCTTGGTCACACTTGCTTTCACAAGGAGTCGTGAACTTGGGCGTTAACTTGGCCATAATTAACGTTTGGACACGTAATAGGGACGTGATAACGTGAGCTAGACCAAATACCAACCATGGTCACGGTATTTGTGTGTCACGGACAAGTGTGGTTGACTCGGCTCGGATGGGGAGGTGGAATGGACCCGTTCACGTGAGAAGGGCACAAGAGCACCAACCAAGCTGCATCGTGGCATCCATCCCGGGTTTTAAGGGTTATTGAGACATGTACAAGGTCAAGTGCGCGTAGTGTGAGTCATTCTATGCTCCATTTTGAGTCAAAAATAGGAATTTTTGGTTTGTTTTAACATCATGAGCAAAAGTATGAACAAGTAAGGCACAAGATATGGACAAGTAATAGACAAATAATTTGCACAAGTAGTAAACAAGCATATGAACAAGTAAGAATCTCAAAAATCAAATTTTGTACATGGAAAAGGTTGTGCACAATCAAAGGTTTTTGAAAACCAAATTTTTTTTTTGCAAGAGGAGCAAATCCCATTGAAAATCAATTTGTACGACAAGATTGTGCACAACAAAAGGATTTGGAAAACCAAACTTTCATAAAAAAAAGGATTACGCACAACGAGGCCTTAAAAACCCGGAATTTTATGTCAAAAATTTGTGCATGACCGAGGCTTTGAAAAACAAGTTTTGGTTAAGAAAATAAAGGAATTTGTGCACAAGTAGAGGCTGAAAATTGGAACATGCACAAGCAGAAGCAAGGGGACCATCAGAATGTTTCTTCCCTACTTGAAATTGATGAATTTGAAACATTCTGTGGGCCCAGAAGAACCATCCGTACGGTTGGTGGAGGAGTCCCATTTTTTGCAACTTTCCAGTTTCTCATCCATCTACCCCCAGTTTATTGCGTTTCCAGAACAGTTTCATTTCCAGATATCAAAATAGAAACATAATACACACAAAATATGCACAAAGTCAACAAATGGGGACGGGAGTTTGACCCACACAAAAGTGCCCCCAAAGCTTCTAAAAAGAAGTTTGGAAACTCTTTACTCCCAGTGGAGTCGCCACTGTAAGATACCCGAGGGAAAAAACACGGAAAAGTTTCCCCTCGAGAATCAAACACGGCACTTTATGTTCAAAAAACGGAGTCGCCACGTTAAATTAATTTTAAACCCAATTTTAACGAAAAAGGTTAGAGAAAATGAGCTCGGAGGTCAGGTTACGTCTTTGGAAGAACTTTTCATCGTTCACCCAATCCGCCTCGGAAAAACCGAGTCTCCCTAAGTTTGTTGACCAAAGATGTGCAAGTGTGTGTGTGTATTTTAAAATTGGAGAAATTGACTTTTAACAGAAAACAGTTAAAAAGTTATCAGAAAGGGGTTTATTTGTAAAGGTTTTAACAGAATAGGATTAAAACTGAGAAATGAAATTCCCTGGACAAACCATCCGTACGGTTGGTGATGGTTGTCCTGGGAATTTACAGATTTATCAGAAACAGTCCAGTTCCAGGCAGAAACAGAGCATCCTGCTGAAACTGGACAGAATGTGATCTTTTCAGATTACTTTGTGGTACAAGAACATGTATACCAATCATCCCTATGTCATTGATCATCAATTAGACACCAAAAACACATAATTTTGGGTATGATCAAGGCAATAATTGGGGAAAGAAAACAAAGTTGATGAACATGGCCTTTGATCCAACGCAACCATTTGGATGATTAAAGATAGAAACTTTAACCCCCCCCCCCCCCCCAAAATGAATGATTTATTCAAGACAAAGCCTTGGGACATCCAAAATCAACCTTTTGATGGATAAAGATTGAGTATTTATCATCCAAAGGGACATTATTAAGACTTAGATCAAAGTTTGGATGATAAAGATTAGGACTTTACCACCCAAACTTGATTATCATAACATAAACATAAATATACATATGCAAGGGCTCTCTCCAAATGTGCAATGGATCACCAAGCTAAAAGTAAAGACATTGAATTAAATGACATTAATGTAAATGACATGAAAGTAAATGACATTAATCATAACAAGCCTTGATCATCTTTGGTTTATAACCATTAATCACACACAAGGTATGAGGGCACCGTGAATCATTTCAAGGCTTGGTTCCATTTAATAATATCTCAAGAAATATATAGACATTGCATAGATAAGAACATGAACAAGTAAATAAAGAAGTGAAAAGATGGTGGAGGAGAAGGAGGCCTCACCAATATTTGATTCTATCCTATCTTCCTCTCTTTCACTTAATTCTCACAATATTTGTATTTCTGCTCGTATTTCAGCAGAGTTTCTGCTCTCAAAACTATTTTTCTCACCCCCTGAAATGATCAGCAAGGGCCTTAATTTATAGGGACTGAAGGCACCCAAACCAGCCATACGGCTGGGCCCTTCTATTACCCAAACCATACGTACGACTCAGCATGGCGAGCTTCTGGATTTTTCTAAGTTTAATTCCAGGACAGTGCTAGAGTTTTGGTTTGTTATAGTGAGGTCCCAGTCTATCAGTTTTATCCCTAAATAGTCCTAAGAATACCTCTAAGTTAGTTTCAGTTCAGATTGGGGTACTTACAGCTTTGAATTCGAGTCGGATTGCAATCGGAGTGTAGATGTCCTTTGGATCGACAAGAAACATTCCTATCCCGTTGTAGATGTGCTTATTGGCTGCCCCATCGGAAAAAAGTTGGCACTTGTTTTCCTCGTTTGTGGGGCAAATTAATTCTTCATCGGGAAGTTGTAAGTCTTCCCCCTTCACTTCGTCACACGGAAATTCAGCGAGCTGATCACTGAACACTTTCACCCTGATGGATTTGAGTGTGATGTAAGTGATATCATAACCAGCGAGCATGAAATACCACTTGGCTATCCTTGTTGACATGAAAGGCTTCTCGAAGATGTAGCGGAGCGGATCCATTTTTGCTACTAGCTTGATTTGAAAGGCTTCCATATAGTGTTTGAGTTTTCGAGTGACCCAAACTAATGCGGCACATGACGTAAGTGATATCATAACCAGCGAGCTTGGAATCGGTGACTAACGAAGTAAATGGCATTCTCTTTTGTGGAGTCTCATTGCTCTTGTTCTAGCATAGCCCCTACGGATTTATAATTTAAGGTGAGATAGAGCAAGAGAGGCTTCTCTTTGTGCGGTTGTTAGTACCCGACCTGAAAATGAGTTTATTAGGACTTTCCCAAAAATACAAGGACTTTATAGGAATTAGAAACCTTGCAAAGACTTGTCCTGGATTCCCAAAATATCTCATTTATGGCAAAATCTATCAAAATAGGCAACTTAGGGTTACCATAAAGCAACAGTGAAACCCTAGCTTGAAAATCAAGTTAGCCTGCAGACTTGGCCAGGCGGCCAACCTTGCCATGCCTCGACCTTGGCCACGCGGCCAACATTGTCGCCGTCTTCATTCTTGGCCAGGCGGCCAACCTTGCGCCGGATGATCTGGACCATCAGATCTTCCCCTCAGTTTACTATATAAACCAAGCCCATGCTATTGGTTTAGGGGTCCGATTTTGAGAGCTCTAAGTACGAATTTTGGAGTTCTTAAACACTATTTTTCTCTCTAATTAACATTCAAACACTCAAGAAGACCAAGGTTTATTTCTTGCCAACATAGGTAAGTTTTCTAACTTATTTCTTCGTGTTCTTGCATTATTTTTAATGTAGATCATTTATATTCATGTTCGTACATGTTTATTCATAGTTTCTTCATATTCTTTGCATGCTCATTCATATGTTCATATATGTTCTTCACATGTTCTTCGTGTTCATAGATTAAAACCTTATTTATGTTATATTTAGGGTCGCGATCTTCATAATTACATGTTATTTCATAGCCGATGATGATCTAGGGTTCATCAACCCAAGGATGATCTAGGAACTACTTCTAAACCCTAATCTTTAGGTAATTCCCCCTCATTATGCATGATCCCGATTCTTCTGCCTATTCTAAATCTCTGCGAACTACGCTGACCTGAGCTTCTCACATTGAGAGGAACGTAGGCAATCTTCGGATCCGGTATCAAACACTAACACACTACTAACACATTCATCATGATAGAAAGACCGATCAATTCGGGCAATAGGAGTGATAACGTCCAATATTCTTCTCTTGTTGTAATTTGACCCCCGAACCCACTAAACATGCTTTTTTCAATGTTTTGGCTTTAATTAAAATGGCGTGGTGACTCTCATAATTTTAATGTCGTTAAGAATATTCCCTTTGTAAATAAAAATAATCACAAGATACTTCCCATGCGTCGCTTCATCGGAAAGGGGTATTCACAGTGGCGACTCTGCTGGGGATTGCTTTGAAACTTTTTCAAACTTAGTGGGTCTAACTTTCGTTCACATCATGATGTCTGCCATGTTCTCACATGCACCTTACACTTCTGCCATGTTCACACATGCACACACCTGCCATGTTCTCACATGCACACTTCTGCCATGTTCACACATGCACACACACTTGCCATGTTTAACACATGCACACACCTGCCATGTTTACACATGCACGCACCTGCCATGTTTACACATGCACCCTACATACACTTGCCATGTTTGCACATGCACACACACTTGCCATGTTTACACATGCTCACACTTGCCCTGTTTAACACATGCACACACCTGCCATGTTTACACATGCACACGCCTGCC
The DNA here is from genome assembly GCA_026119855.1 of Campanula takesimana. Lineage (NCBI taxonomy): Eukaryota > Viridiplantae > Streptophyta > Magnoliopsida > Asterales > Campanulaceae > Campanula > Campanula takesimana. The sequence goes on along the minus strand of JAOWBW010000432.1, from coordinate 238,896 downwards.
ATGTTTACACATGCACCCGCGCACTCCGTCATGTTAATACTTGTACCTTGTACCTTGTACCATATACCCTTGTTATCTTCGCTTTAGTTTTAGGGTCAAACAAAACTCTGCTATGCTCCCTTGTACATTATTCTCTCTCTCTCTCTCTCTCTCTCATGCATTGCATTGCATCATCCTAACATCAAAAACTTCTCTCTTTTCTCCTTAAAAAGAATTAGTTTCTTGCCACACACTACCACTAGTCCGTGTCAGCACTGCACAGGTCCCCATTACCCAGAGTATTCGATGTGCAGGAATTTGTGCGCTACTGTCGCCCTCTTTTCGAGTCACTCGTCTACTCCACTCACCGTGTACGTTCCGCGAGCGGTGGGAACCTTTTACCTAACCCATGTCAACCCACACTAGTAAATGTAACACACCTAGGTTTTGACCGGTTGGTTTGGCTAGCTTTTTCTTAATAGTCAGTTAACGTGCTGTCTATGTAGAGTCATCCCCAAGTCAATGATGAATCGAGATCTTTGAGAGAAAGTGCACAAAAAAGTGATTTCCCTACAAGGGACGTGCCATGGTGAGATGAGTGTTTATTGTCAAGATCTCCGCTCATCATTAACTTGCGTAGGATGCAACATAAACATCACGTTAAATGCCTTTAAGGAAGGGTTAGTCGTAGGATCCGATGGTTGGTGGAAGCCACTTGCCCTATAGGACCCTCGCCCAAATTGTCCGTTTGGTGGTGTGCAATGCAGGTGAAAAACAAGGGGTCTATAGACGTAATGATGGCCTCCACTGATCGTAGTCTTCTAACTAGTTGCGAAAAAGGGGTACCCCTTCCAACCAATTAGGATGTAAATAATGTATGTTTTTATAAATTAAAATATACTTTGCATGAGCCTTCCCCATCTCCTAAAGCTCCATTGCCCTTCAATCTTTCAGCAAAGCGAGTTTGGATCCGTTCGGGTGGTCGACTACAACGTGAAGCTTCTACTCCGTCCACGTTCTCAGTCTCGTCATCAGCAATGTCAACTCCCGCTTCAGCTTCAGCCTCTGCTCCTCCTGCCAGTACCGCCGAGCTCAACACCGAGGCTACTCTCAATGGTATTCCCCCAAGCCTCCAGAACTTCCTAGCCGGTCTCGAAGCCAAGATCAGGAATCTCGAGGAAAGCAACAAGATGTTGGAGGATCAGAACCAACAGTTGAAGGGTCACATTCAACAAAAGGGGACTAAACTGGTGCCCGATGGTGAGAATTTCATTTATGTCGAAGATGAAGAGGTCAATACCAACTGTCCCCCCAACACCAATGCTACTACCTTCCCATTCCCAAGCTACCGCAATGTTCCACCTCCTTCTCTCTACACCCAACAAGGTTTCACTACCATGAGCAAGAACAAGGCTGTCTATGAACCTTCCCCTGAACTGCTTGGTGGTTACCTCTCCGCTAGCAAACTACCCGTACCCTCGTTGCCTCTGACTATTGGGATGGCCGCTGCTACTGCTTCCACTACTCCTCCCGTCATTCTGTCAGAAACTATCCCCGACATCTCCAATCACCCTGTGGTTATGGCCATGCAAGAGCAAATGAGAAAGTTGATCGAGACCGCGGATAAGCAAAGTGCACCGACTACCAAGACAATCAACCCTAGCCAAGTGAGGGCTCTCCCCAAGGATTTTAAGATGCCTAAGGGGCAATGTTTCATGGTGACTCATGTCCTAAGACTCATTTGGATAGTTATGTGTTGGCCATGAGGGCTCGTGACTGCACCAACGAACAAATGGCTCGCGTATTTCATAGCACTTTGGATGGTATAGCTCTGCGTTGGTTCTTGGGGCTAGAACCAAGCGAGAGGCAAACTTGGGATCAGATCAGCGCTATTTTCTGTGAGAAGTATCAAGCTAATTTGGATTGGCACGTGAATCGAACAGATCTTGAGAACACTATGCAAAAGCCCGGCGAGGCTATTTATGATTTTTACAAGAGGTGGAATCATCGGTTGTGCGAGGTCCAATACCCGCCAAAAGCGAAGGAACAGAAACAGATTTTCTACAAGTGCTTGCTACCGGAGATGAAAGCAGCTATAGGTAATGGTTACATCCCTGATTTGCGGGAAATGGTTGACGCCGGAGTGAGGTACGAAGCAGGGTTCACTGGGATTGTGCCACCAAAGGAAAGTCCGAAGACCAACAACAACAATTCCTTCCGCTACAAGGCTCCTACTGCGCCTGCGCCTCCTAGGGGTGGAAAGGAGGCCGTCGGCCAAGTGAATATGGTCCAGAAAGAGGTCCCGTTAGATGTCCAAGCCGTAACAAGGAATGGGGCTCCGCCGCAAAGGGAGAGGGAGCACTTTGATGATTTTGGTATGCCTATGGGGAAAGTCTTTGACGTGTTAGTCAAGAGGGGTCTTATCAAGCCTTTAGAGAATTACCAACCTGCCTACCCAAGAAGTGATTTGGACGGCTCCAAGTTCTGCAAGTATCACAAGCACATCGGGCACACAACGGATGGTTGTATTCAATTGAAGCGCGTAGTACAAAGGTTGATCAATGACAAGAAGATTGAGAAGCCGAAGGGTCCTAATGTGGTGAATAACCCCCTTCCTAACAATGGGGGTGGGGTGAATATGGTGCAAACATGCGAGATTAGTATCCTAGAGCTCATGGACGCCCTTGACAAGATAGGGCTCACGATGGTGGATATCTTCATGGCATTGGTGACGCTAGAAATGCTTGAACCATTAGAAGGACACCTTCCCCGACTTGGTTGCGATTTGTCGAAGTTTTGCCACTACCACAAGTGCACCGGTCACACTGCTGAAGAATGCTTTGAACTCAAGAAGGCCGTGCAAGAGCTCATCCATAAGGGAGTCATCGAAGACCCTAGAGATTATGTAGCTAGCAATGTACTCATGGTAGAACTTAGTGAGATCACTGATCCGGCCGAGCCTGTTGTGGCGGACTGTGATGAGATGGGTTGTATTTCAATGACTAATAATAAAGAATCCTCTTGCTACTTGTTGTCTTTAGAAGAACTAGTGAGTGAAGTCGAATCTCTAGAGGAGGAGAGTCCCAAGCCCTCTCAACCTCTTTCTTGGGCCGAAATCTTCAAGGAGGCCGAAAAGACCGAAGTTTCGCCCCCTTGTCATGACTCGCCATTGTCTTTGGAGGAGCTATGTGCGGAAGTTTGTCTCCTTACAAGATCCGGTCAAGTGTACCAATCCGACCCAAAGGGTGCAAAGAAAGTCTTTGGGAAGGAACCCGAGCAAGCCGACCTTGACAAAGAAGACCCTATCCTCACTAAAACCCAAGCCCATATTTCACTATGGTCCCTACTCACCTCCTCCCTAGCCCATCGCCTCATGCTCGAGCAAAACCTCGCCGCCACCATGGTACCATCCACTATTACCCCGGAAGACGTCACCCACATGATTGGTAATATCCACTGTGGAAACATCATCACTTTCTCGGAGCTAGACAAGCCAGTGTTCAGAGTTGATCATAATGAGCCTCTGTACATCACTATCGAAGTAAATGGCAAGAAGATTCCCCGTGCATTCATTGATAATGGTTCTGCTATTAATATCCTGCCTTCAAGGATGATGGATGTGGTCGGCGTTCACGGTGTTGATTTACGCCCATCCAAGCAAACCATCAAAGCTTATGACTCTACATGCCGCGCCGTGATAGGCGAAGTCACCCTGCCCATTACCATCGGAACAAAGATCCTGCCGACAGACTTCCACGTCATAGACATCCCAGCAACCTTCTCACTCCTCCTTGGCCGGCCATGGTTACATCAGTCGGGCGCTGTCCCATCTTCCCTGCACCAGTGTGTGAAGTTTCAATCTGGTAATGAAGTGACCATCATCTACAGTGATCTTGTAACTGCCCAAGGGACGGACACCAAGGGCGTTCCTGTCTTACAGATTTAGCATGAGGAAGAGAGCCGACTCTTCAATGGCTTCGAAATAGTCGCTCAAGCACAGATCTGCACCATCGACCTCACCAAAACAACGGACAAAGTGGCACCTGTTGTCAAGATACTGCGTAACATGGGTTTTATACCGGGGCTGGGGCTAGGTAAGAACTTGCAAGGCCCCACAGAATTGGTTGAAGAGATTAATCATCGAGGGTTGTTCGGTCTAGGATACACCCTTACTCTTGAAGACAAGATGGAGCAACAAAGGATAGAATTGCTTAAAAAGATGAAGCTTCCCTACAAAAAGCCTGAAATGCGGCCATACCGCCTGTCCCTGAATAGCTACTTTGTCAGAGAAGGCGAGGAGTTTTCGTGTTTTGAGTTCGCCGAGCCATGGATTGACCACACCGGGAAATTGCAGAAAGGGTTCGAGATTTTCAGAGATGTGGAATTCGATCGGTCCAACATAAAGCTGACCTACATGGAATATGACAAAGCCACGGGCAGAGTTAGAACCATCAGGCATGAGTACTCCACAAAGGTTGCAGAAGACTTGGCAGATCAACTTGAAGCCACAACCCTTGACAAGCCAGCAATAGAAGCCGCAGCAACTCCAAGTTTGACTGAGACGTGGGACGGCCAACATCTGCTTCAACATCTGGGTAATCTGGGGCTGCACGAAGACATGGTTGCCGTCATCGGGGACGATTCTGAAGATAAGGTGGACCCAAGGACATTGGTGGTACCCATGGGGGACAAGCTCAAGAATTGGTGCATCATTGGGGGACCTGTAGCTACTCCGGAATTTATGATGGGAACACTGGGGCTTACCCCCTCTCCTGTCGCCGCTCCTGCAGCATCTCCTGTCACTCACCCAAAATCCCTGTCCCCAGAGTCTAGTGTTTTACATTTTGAATTTGAGTCTTCCTCTAAGTCTGACGACCTTACGTCTGAAGACTATGATCTTGTTGCAAACGCCATTTTCCCTTTTGCCATGAATGAAACCCTCGACCTTTCCGAGTATCCCTCCATAGTCACTCTTTTAACTGATAAATTGGCTAATAATCAAACTAATGATATACACTTAGTTAATAATGATTCATTAAAAGAGGCAGACACAGACACATTAAATGACGAATACATTAAAAAAATCTCAGAACAGGTTATTAATCAAAAAGAATCTCGAGCCCAAGCTGCCGATGAGGTGTTAACATGCGTGAATTTGGGAACCGAAGCCGAGCCTAAGGAAACGCAGATTGGAAGCTTCTTCAGCGGAGCCGAAAGGGAAGCACTGGTTGAGCTACTCAGAGAATATGTGGATGTGTTTGCATGGTCTTATAAGGACATGCCGGGGCTCGACAACTCGATCGTAGAGCACAGAATCCCGACAGCACCAGACGCTAAGCCAGTCAAGCAGAAGCTGCGCCGCATTAAGCCGGAAGGGTCTTTGCAAGTAAAGGAGGAGATTGAGAAGCTGCTCCGTATGGGTTTTATCAGGGTGATCGAGTATCCAACTTGGTTATCAAATCTAGTGACTGTCAAGAAATCCAACGGTAAAGTCAGAGTATGTGTGGATTTTCGGGATCTCAACAAAGCTACGCCAAAGGATGACTTCCCCTTGCCAAATATCGACATGTTGGTGGATGCGACCGTCTATTATGAGGTCAAGTCGTTTGTTGATGGGTTTGCCGGCTATAACCAAATCAAGATGGCCAAGGAGGACCAAGAAAAAACAGCTTTCACCACCCCATGGGGGACTTTTTGCTATACTGTCATGCCATTTGGGCTGAGGAACGCTGGGGCTACCTACCAACGGGCAGTTACGACTTTATTCCACGATATGATCCACAAGGAGATTGAGGTGTACGTGGATGACATGATTATACATTCAAAAGGGTCTGGGGGCCAGCACTTGATAGATCTCAGAAAATTCTTCAACAGGTTGAGAGAACACGCCATGCGTTTGAACCCGGCAAAATGCACATTTGGAGTTCGTAGAGGGAAAGTATTGGGTTACATGGTCACCGAGAATGGGATCGAAGCCGACCCAAGGAAGATTCAAGCCATCCTGGAGATGAAGCCACCCCGTACCGAGACGGAGATAAAAGGATTCATGGGACGCCTGCAATACATCAGTCGGTTTATCAATCAGCTGACCACCATCTGCGAACCAATTTTCAAGTTAATGAAGAAAACAGCCAGTATGGAATGGGATCATGACTGCCAGATAGCCTTCGAAAGGATCAAACAATATTTGGTGAATACCCCAATCCTGCGCCCGCCGCATAAGGAGAAGCCGTTGCTACTATACTTAACTGTGACAGACACCGCCATCGGAGCCATGTTAGCGCAAGAAGCCAAAGATTCCCGGATTGAGAATGCAGTGTACTTTGTCAGCCGAAAGCTACAAGGTAGCGAGCTCAATTACTCCGCGCTCGAGAAGACCTGCGTAGGCCTAGTATGGGTGGTGACGAAGCTCAAACACTACATGGTATCCCATCCGATCTTACTAGTCTCGAAAATGGATCCTATCAAGTACCTGTTCGATAAACCATCCCTTTCTATGAGACTCGCTAAATGGTCAGTATTCTTGGGAGAGTTCGACATTACTTATGTACCGAGGAAGGCAATCAAGGGGAGGGCAATGGCCGATCAGCTCGGAGACGCTCCGAGCACTGAGACGAGAGGACCCGACCCCGAGTTCTCGGATGATGACATTTTCGCAATTGAGGTCGCAGAACGGTGGCAATTATTCTTTGACGGAGCTGCAAACAAACGGGGGAATGGAGTCGGACTCCTACTTATTGATCCCAAAGATGAGCACACGCCCATAGCCATCAAGCTAAACTTTTCAGCAACCAACAACGCCGCCGAGTATGAGGCATGTATAGCCGGATTGGAGGCCGCCCTAGAACGCAACGTGAAAGAGTTAGAAGTGTATGGAGACTCTGCTTTGATTATTAACCAAACGGCGAAGAAATGGAAAACTATTGATCCTTGCCTGCAGCGGTACCAAGGTTACATGGATGAGTTGATAGCACAGTTCAAAGAGGTTACCTTCCACTTCCTGCCGCGAGACAGAAATAGGTTCGCGGATGCTCTAGCTACATTGGCCTCCTTAGTTGAAATTCCAGAGGGAAGGTCCGTGAAACCATTCAGGGTCGGACGAAGGGAGAACCCCGCCTATTGCTGCGAAATCCAGATCGATGCCGAGGTAAACGGAGATCATTGGTACGCCCAAATCTACAAATTCCTTAAGCACGGAGAGATGTCCTTTGACGGAGATGTAAAGGCCAAGAGTCTGCAAGCACTCAAAAGGTTGGCGGGACAGTTTGTGCTGTTAGACGACACTTTGTACAAGAGGCATTACGATGGTCTGTTACTCTTATGTGTCGACAACAAGAAAGCTGAAGCAATAATGGAAGAAGTACACAACGGGTTGTGCGGGCCCCACATGAATGCAAGGATGCTTAGACAGAAGATTACTCAGCTGGGCTATTATTGGATTACCATGGAGACAGACTGTATTCAATGGGTTCGACGGTGTCACAAGTGCCAAGTATGCTCCAACCTCAACCACATCCCCCCACACGAATTGTATAGTTCCACCACACCTTGGCCATTCGCCACGTGGGGTATCGACATTATTGGGAAGATCTCGCCGGCCGGTAGTAATGGTCATGAATTCGTCCTCGTTGCGGTCGACTACTTCACAAAGTGGGTCGAAGCTCAGTCTTACAAGGTGCTGAATTCCAATAAGGTAGCGCAGTTTATCAAAGAGAATATTATGTGTCGGTATGGGGTTCCTAACCTCATTATATCAGATAATGGCAGTCATTTCGAAGCCGAGTGTGCTCGCTTGCTTGTAGAATTCAAGATCGAACGAAAGAAATCTTCCCCATACTATCCACAGACTAACGGCGCGGTTGAGGCGGCCAACAAGACGATAGAGCAGATAATTCGCAAGATGGTTTCGCAAGGATGGGATTGGCCCGAGAAGTTACCATTAGCACTTTGGGGGTACAGAACGTCAGTCCGCACCGCTACAGGAGAGACCCCTTACGCTTTGACGTACGGCATGGAGGCAGTGCTCCCTATTGAGTTGGAGGTGCCATCTTTGAGGGTCTTGCTCGAGAACCAAGTGAATGAGGTAGAATGGCTTCGTAGTCGCTATGATCAATTGGCAACACTCGACGAACGCAGATTGAAGGCCATGGAACACATCCGGGCCTATCAAAGGAGAACGACAAAAGCCTTCAATAAAAAGGTCAAGCCTGTTGACATAAAGGAAGGAGACCTGGTGCTCAAAGCACGCTTACCCAACAAATTCAACCCCCTCGGGAAATGGGCCCCCACTTGGGTAGGGCCGTTTGTGGTACAGAAGATCTTCTCCGGAGGAGCGGTCAGAATGGCAGATTTGGATGGCAACCCGTTCAAGGAACCAGTCAACCTCAGCAAGCTCAGACGCTACTATGACTAGACTCCCCCTCTTAAAAAAAAAAAAAAAAAAATGTGTTTACTACGCAAAAAGAAGCCCGATAGACTGAAAACCCGCGAAGGGCGGTCTATGCAAAATAAGGGTGCGTACAGAGCTCGCTAGATCGAAAACCCGCAAGGACGGTCTAGACAAAAGTTAGAGCATTCCCCCTTCTATCTTCCCTTTCTTTATAATCATTCTAGTCTGACTAGAGTGAACTACGGTGACCTGAGCCCCTTAGTCCTATTTGTAAAAGGGGAACGTAGGCAGCCTTTCAAAAGGTGCGGTCTAAAAAAACAAATAAACATCCAAATCTTGTCACAAGGCAATAAAAATAGAAGTTGTATTTTCTGGAAGCAAAAACTTTTATTTCCATAGTCATTGCGTATTAACACTTATTTGATGAGTCTAAGCTTGACATACTTTTTGAATAAATAACCTATTCTGAAATTGAAACTAAAACAAAAGTAACTAAATTAAACTAATGTGTCTGCATGACTATGGAGAGGCGCTCGGGATTACTCCTTAGTGCCATTTGTGCCCTCGGTCTCTTTCTTCTTGCTTTGCCCACGGCGAACTTTCTTCTTGCTAGGATTCTCACAAAATCTTCTTTCGAACTCGCTAACACCTTTAGCCTTGCCATTAGGAGCCTCTTCGCCTTTCCTCTTCTTTGACGCCCCCACTTCTTCTCCGCCTCCGTTAGCCACGCTCTTACTCATCCTCCTCTCATAAGCCTCAGCCTCCTTAATCCTCAATGAAGAACTTGGAGCACAGGATCCCAAGATAGTGCCCCTTAGGGTCTCTAGAGTCTGCTCCGCATGCCCAAGTCTCCCCATATACCAATCCAAATACTCGTGTGGCAGGAAGGTGTTGCTAGAGCGTGTGGGGAAGGTCCTACGACTAAAGCCGGCCTCGCCCCACATCTGAGAAAGAAGGACTGAGGCACTATCATCCAACTGAAGTACCCCAAAGGGAAAATCATCTCTCTCCTCGTCCCAACCCTCCGGGATGGTCTACACCAAACCATACTGACGAAGCACTCTAGAGGGATAGTAAAAGGTAGTCCCAGAAAGGGTTGGAACTTTGATCATGTAAAGTCCCACTTGTTTCTCCCTCACAGAGTGAATGTGCCAATGGGGCACCACCCACTGAATGTCGTCAGTCACCATTTCCGCCAAATACTTTTCCCACCCTTTGAGAGTCATGCCCTCAAACCGCTCCACCATGCCTCTGATGCGGTGCATCCATGGGGCCACCTTCAGAGAAGCCCCCGGTTTATTCACTCGAAGCCGCTCTTGCAACCACATGGTCAAAAGCCTATCACTACCACAAGGCATCCCACCATAAGCCGCGAGATGGGGAATCCCACAGAGCATCTCCCCAAGAATGGCCGGTACAATATCATAACCCAAACGAGCCAAGTTCACCATACCCAAACATCCTTCACTGGCAAATCCCACCTCAGAAGTGAAAAGGATAGAGCTGAACAAGCACAGTGCAAGATGGTCCAAGGAGCGGTTAGATGTCACGTCTGCATGCATGAAGTGTTGCGGCATCCAAGAAAGGTCGACGTAACCGCCCCTAGCATACCTATCAAAGTCATCCGCGAGTACGCCAAAGGTCACCAACTTGTCCCTCAAGCAAACGAAGTCAAAAGGCAGGGCAACTTTACCCTTCCCTTCGTAGCCACATAAAGCCGCGATGTCCTCATAAGTGGGTGTTATCTCGTTGAATGAAAAGTTGAAGACATGGAGGGTATCATTCCAAAATTTACCACAAGCTTGCAAAAGGTTGGTATTGGAGTTCATGTGCAAAAGTGACCAAAGGCACTTTATCCCATACCGTTCATCAAGCTTCCTACGACTAGAGCCAGGAAGTTTGGCAACCCACTTCTCCAAAGAGGTTATAAAGACTTTTTTCTCAAGGCTTGTGATCCTAGCCTCTTGATCCATGGCAAAGAGCAAGAAAATTGGCTAAAAGGAACTCAAAAACTGCTCAAAAGGTTGCTGGTACGTTTTTATGGCTGCAAAGGGTTCATTAAATACTGCACAACTCCCGATTCTTGCCAGAAAAAGGAAAACCGGAGGCGGCGCATGATTTGGCCACGCGGCCACATATGCCCTTGGCCCCGCGGCCGATATTGTCCTTGGCCGGGCGGCCAACTTCGTCCTAGGCCACGCGGCCAACTTTGCTCCGGATCTTGCCATGGCCAGGCGGCCAACATTGTCCTGGGCCTCGCCATGGCCATGCGGCCAACTTTGCTCCATGCAGAAATCCAGTTTGTTTGTTCCCACTCCGTAATGGATCCATGCAACTACGTACCTGCCCCCTTCCATGGCTCATGCATTGTATAAAATTAGGAACATTGTAAAATAATTAGTTTGCACAAGTAGGCTCCCACAATAAAATTGCATTTTAGAACATAATATACATACATGCATTTTATACATTTGTTCTGTACATACATATCCCTCTGCTCTCTACTAGCTAACAGTGTAGGAAATAAAGGTAGACCCCGCCTAATCTGAATCTTCCTCCGTGGTGTCTCCGCGCCGCGCTAAAGCCCGAGAGCTACCGGCACCCGAACTCCGTCCCCGGACCGCTCGACCACCAATATGAGAAGAGCCCGCACCATTCGGAGACCGTTCCCGACGCTGTGGTGACGCAACGTCGTCCCTCTGACAAGTACATGAATGGTATACCTCCCTCAGTAAGCGCATCAACACGTTCTCCCGCCGAGCTGAACGGATGTAGGCCTCCCGAGTCACCTGAAAGTGAAGCCAAGGCAATGATTACAATGCAGAAAGAAATAGGTGTGTGCAAACATGACTAATACAAATCACCAAGCCGTACCCCAGCGTCGGGCGGAGGAATGAATGTCTCCTCAACAAGATCGGCATCAGTCGGCTCCAAGCGATTCACCCTCCTGGCCTCCACTCCGTAACCCTTGACACCTCCTCCCAGGTCGGTGTCAACTCCCAGCAGAGCCTGTCTATAATCCCGCCGCTCCGCCAAGCTCTCATAAAAAAGCAAAGGGGTACCAGTAAACCTCAACCCCGTGATGGCCGCGAAATCCGTCGGCGTGATGGTAATCTCTCCCCAACTAAAGTGGAAGGTATGGGTGGTATCCCACCAGAACTCCCGGCACACCTCTATCACCGCTGCCACCTTCAGGGTAGCCCCGACCATGCGGACACTGTCAAAGAATGGGCCAAAACCCATAGCCTCGATCCGAGCACGCAAACCGCCCGGTCCCTCCGGCAGAGACGCCCACAGTTTGCCCACAGTCACTGTGGACCCACGAGCCTTGATCCTCTGCAGGTAAACACAGCACAGGTATGTTACCATTCTAGCAATTTACAATTCCAGCAATTTAAATTCTAGCATTCCATTATTCTAGCATTTCATATTATGTGCATAAAACATACAAATGTGCGAGAAGGAGAGGAACGAAAATTCGAAATTTACCTCTCGCGTCTCCGGAAGCCCCATCGACCAATGACGCTCAGAGTCGATGTAAAAATTGTAATCTTGGTCGAACGTGGACCGCAGCAGATTATCGCGATAATTCCGAGTCGCGGCTCGTGGTCTCAAACCGCCCCACGGAATCAAAGGCGCCGCTTCAAAGCCCGCTCCTGGGTCAGCCCCTACATTTCCTCCGCCCTGAGCATTACCGTGCCCCTCTCCTTGCGGCTCTTGTTGTGGGATCATATACCCACCATGGCCCGGAAAATCTCTAAATAATGCCTCATTGATCCAATCCGCCATATCTTCAAAGATTTATGTGAAATGAAATCTTCAAAATTATCAAAATCTGAGCTTTCTCTCTCTAAAAACTCAATTTTCTCTCTCTAACTCGTCAATGGAGGAAGGAAGAAGAAGAAAGAAGAAAAGAAGAAGAAGAGGGAGGGTTTCTGGTGATGTGACCAAGGGTCAGCCCGCCGGCTACCTTGGCCACGCGGCCACTTTCGCCATTGCAACCCCAGCCGTCAGATCAGCAATCCGCGTGAAGGAGATCTGACCACTCAGCGGTCTTGGCCACGCGGCCACTTTTGCACTTCAGTGTGTTTGGCCACGCGGCCAACCTTGCTCCTTCAGATAAAATTCCACTTTTGTCCCTGATCTTTTCCCTATTAATTCATCTTAAATGCCTTTAACACTACTTTGACTGATATTCGTTACCTTTGGGTACGGAAAGCCCCTTAAAATTTCCATTCTTCACCAAATATTTGCTTAGGATTTGTATGAGACTTCGGCGCCTCTATGACATACCATCCTAGATCAATCGTAATTGGCAGAAGCCTCGGCGTTTCTATTTGTGAGAGATCCAGCATCTATTTTAGGATTCGTATGATTGTAGAGACTTCGGCGCCTCTATGACATACCATCCTAGATCAATCGTAATTGGCAGAAGCCTCGGCGTTTCTGTTTGCGAAAGATCCAGCATCTATTTTAGGATTCATATGGTTGTAGAGACTTCGGCGCCTCTATGACATACGCATCCTAGGTTGATCATGGTTGGCAGAAGCCTCGGCGTTTCTGTTCGCGAGAGATCCAACATCTATTACTTTAGCGCGATCGGCAAAAACCCTGGCGATCCTGATTGCGTTTACCATTGCTTACGAATGATTCGTGCTTCGTACTGGATAGTGCCCGTAGGTTTATTATCCGCAGTAGAAGTCCGACATCTCGTTTTATCCCCAGTAGATCTCTGAACTACGACCGGCTTGATTCCTCGGAGGATACGTAGGAAACCTGAAAAGGTCCAGCAACCCGACCGACGCGGTCATCTAACATCCCCAGCAGGTGCATTTTCCCCAGCAGAAGACGTTGCTCCCCATCAGAGGACAGTCATTCCCAATTTCCCATCAGATTTGAACTACGTTTGGCTTGATTCCCCCGCGGATACGTAGGTCGCCTGCCAAGGTTCAGCCGTTCCCTTACCTTTCATCTGTTTCGAAACTCATGTTTCAGACGGATCCTTCTTTTATCGTCGACCCCACATTGCCCTGCAAGAAGCGTCGCCGAGGGGCTACTGTTAGTACCCGACCTGAAAATGAGTTTATTAGGACTTTCCCAAAAATACAAGGACTTTATAGGAATTAGAAACCTTGCAAAGACTTGTCCTGGATTCCCAAAATATCTCATTTATGGCAAAATCTATCAAAATAGGCAACATAGGGTTACCATAAAGCAACAGTGAAACCCTAGCTTGAAAATCAAGTCAGCCTGCAGACTTGGCCAGGCGGCCAACCTTGCCATGCCTCGACCTTGGCCACGCGGCCAACATTGTCGCCGTCTTCATTCTTGGCCAGGCGGCCAACCTTGCGCCGGATGATCTGGACCATCAGATCTTCCCCTCAGTTTACTATATAAACCAAGCCCATGCTATTGGTTTAGGGGTCCGATTTTGAGAGCTCTAAGTACGAATTTTGGAGTTCTTAAACACTATTTTTCTCTCTAATTAACATTCAAACACTCAAGAAGACCAAGGTTTATTTCTTGCCAACATAGGTAAGTTTTCTAACTTATTTCTTCGTGTTCTTGCATTATTTTTAATGTAGATCTTTTATATTCATGTTCGTACATGTTTATTCATAGTTTCTTCATATTCTTTGCATGCTCATTCATATGTTCATATATGTTCTTCACATGTTCTTCGTGTTCATAGATTAAAACCTTATTTATGTTATATTTAGGGTCGTGATCTTCATAATTACATGTTATTTCATAGCCGATGATGATCTAGGGTTCATCAACCCGAGGATGATCTAAGAACTACTTCTAAACCCTAATCTTTAGGTAATTCCCCCTCATTATGCATGATCCCGATTCTTCTGCCTATTCTAAATTCTCTGCGAACTACGCTGACCTGAGCTTCTCACATTGAGAGGAACGTAGGCAATCTTCGGATCCGGTCTCAAACACTAACACACTACTAACACATTCATCATGATATAAAGACCGATCAATTCGGGCAATAGGAGTGATAACGTCCAATATTCTTCTCTTGTTGTAATTTGACCCCCGAACCCACTAAACATGCTTTTTTCAATGTTTTGGCTTTAATTAAAACGGCGTGGCGACTCTCATAATTTTAATGTCGTTAAGAATATTCCCTTTGTAAATAAAAATAATCACAAGATACTTCCCATGCGTCGCTTCATCGGAAAGGGGTATTCACAGCGGTGGAACCAAAAATGGAGGGCACGTCAAGTAATGTTTCACTTGATCGAAGGTTTTTTGGCATGTGTCAGTCCATTCCAGATCCACATTCATCTTGAGTAACTTGAAGATCGGCTCGCACATTGAAGTAATTTGGTGTACAAACCGACTGATGTATTGAAGTCGGCCCATGAAGCCTTTGATTTCTTTTTGCATCTTCGGAGGAGGCATGTCAATGATTGACTTTATTTTCGAGGGATCGACTTCGATTCCCCTCTCCATGACCATTTATCCAAGAACTTTGCCTCGTATAACCCCAAAAGTGCACTTTGCGGGATTGAGCCTCATTTTGTGTTGTCGAAGCCTTTTAAAGAACTTGCAGAGATCCCAAGTGTTGACCGTCGGTTCCTTTCGAGTGAATAATCATGTCGTCCACATAGACTTCAATCTCTTTATAGACCATGTCATGGAACAAATCTGTCACAGCCCTTTGATAAGTAGCCCCTACATTCCTTAATCCGAACGGCATAACTGTATAGCAAAAATTACCCCATGGTGTTGTGAAAGCGGTCTTGTGTTAATCCTCCTTGGCCATGAGAATCTGATTATACCTGGCAAAACCATCTACAAATGAGCGGACCTCGTAGGAGGCAGTTGAATCGACTAGCATGCCGATGTTGGGTAAAGGGAAGTTATCCTTTGGGGAAGCCTTGTTCAAATCCTGGAAATCCACACAAACACGGACCTTTCCATTAGCCTTTCTGACTATCACAACATTTGCTAGCCAAGTCGGATACTCGATGACTTTGATGAAGCCCACACTGAGAAGCTTCTCTATCACTTCTTTGACTTGCAGAGACCATTCGGGCTTGATCTTTCTGAGTTTCTGTTTGACTGGTTTGGCATCTTCCCTGATCGGTATTTTGTGCTCGATGACCTTTCTGTCTAAACCCGACATGTATTTGTATGACCATGCGAAAACATCCACGAATTCTCTGAGCAGTTCAGTAAATCTGTCTTTCTCTTTCCCCTTGAAGAAGCTTCCTATCTTAGTGTCCTTTGGATCTTCATCGGTACCCAGATTAACGACATGCAATTGTTCATCATCCCCTGGACCATTTTCACCACGACTACGGACCTATTGAGCTAATTCTTTTAAGTATGTTTCATTTTCGTTGAATACCAGTTGTTGATTGTCTCGGAGCTTGGCTTGACCTTTCTTGTACTCATTTCCCACGTTGGTGTCGTCGGATATGGCATTGACTTGGCATTCGTCCATTATTGCAAGTTCTTCGAACATGGAGGCTAGATCAGTCAATTCCTCCCCTACAGTAATTTTTGTCTTGGCCTCGAAAGTCACTTTCTTCCCCCACCATTCTCGGGGTGACATCGGAGTGGGTTCTTCTTCACACTCCTTGATTTCACAATCGGCAAAGACTTCGAGACCGGGTTTTCTGATGCCCTTGTTATTGACCCACGGTTCGAGACCAGGTCTTCTACACTAAAACAGACTCATTGACTTCCTTAACAAGTCAAGACTAATTCACCAGCGCCTATATAAACAGGTCCTCATACGATAAACTAGTAACGAAATCTCTTGGCTCTTACTCTAGTGATCAATTGATTTCTCTTTGTTTTATCTCACATAAACGAATTCTTATTCTCACGCCGGAGGGACTTCAGCGGTGAAGTCCCGGCTAGTTTATGTGTTATCGTTTCGTGTGTGTAGGTCCGAACGAGGAGGTTCTTCTTACTGGGATTATCCGAACCGTTAGACGAAGGCTGATCCGGTACATTTCTTGTAGCATCAAGTACCTTGCTCTCCAAAAACTACCCACAAGTTTAATCCGCATCCTATGCACCATAATCATCATATGATTATCCATTAAACTCATACTAGCTCTTCGTAAGTTCTAGGGACAATGATTATTATAATAAACATGCAAAAGATATAATAATCAGGTTTGTTATCTCTATAACAATGAAAATATGATGTGACACATAGGCCTTTCTCAATGGCCTAGGGCATAATATCCAACAATAATTACGTAAACAGATAACTGTTCTTCGTGGATCGATTGTGGACTTGCTCTAGCTATATTTTTAGAACCTAGTCCATGTTTAATTTGTAGGTGTGCGATTTAGCCTATCAAAAGTCCAAAACAGTAACTCTTCTATGGCGCCGACCATGTTGCACCTTCCCATTGGCATAAATGGAGGTCATTCACAATCTTTGACTTGATAGCCATCAGAGCGGCATGATCAGGTTCTTTCTTGTTAAAGGCATCAGCTTGAGTTACAGCACATTGTAAGGATCCCGCCCCGCGCGGAAACGCGATGAGTTTTGGGGCGAATTGCCGAACACGGTTATCTCACAAAACATAACGGAGTCGCCACATTTGTTAATTATTTAACCCAACAAATGGAAAGGTTGGAGATTCTATTAGTTCGGAGGTCAGGTTACGTCTTGGGAAGAGTTTCACGTCACCCAAGCCGCCTCGGACAAAGCCGAGTCTCCCTTGTGTTTGTTGACCAAAATGTGCAACTATGTGTTTGAAAATGGGAGAAACTGACTTTTAACAGAAATCAGTTAGAAACTTAACAAGGAAGGTTTATTTTGCCATCAGTTTAACAAAAAGGGGTAACACTGGAAAAAAGTGCTTCCTGCCCAAACTAGCCGTATGGCTGGTTTAAACCATCCGTACGGGTTGTTTGGCCGTCCCAGGTATTTTACAAATTTATCAGAAACAGTCCAGTTTCAAACAGAAACAGAGCATTCTGTTGAAACTGGACAGAATTGCGACTTTTCAATTTGGGTTGAATCAAAGTTTGGGTGGTAAAGATTGAGACTTTACCACCCAAACTTGATCATTATAGCATAAATAAGCCTAAACATCATAAATATGCAAGGGCTCTCTCCATATGTGCAATGGATCAACAAGCCAAAAGTAAAGACATAAATATAAATTGCATAAATCATAACAAGCCTTAGGTTATCCCTTTGGTTTATAACCCACAATCATGCATAAAACATGAAGGGCACCATGGATCAAGGCTTGGTTCCAATTCATATAATTTGCAAGAAATGTAAAGACATTAATTAAATTGACATAAATATAACAAGCCTTGATCATCTTGGTTTGAACCCACAATCATGCATTAAACATGAAGGGCACCATTGATACTCCAAGGCTTGGATCACATTTGTATGATTGCCTAAATTAAATGACATAAATTAAAATACATTAAATAAAGAAATAAACAAAAATAGAAGAGGAGATGAAGAGAAGATGAGACAAAGATTCAATCTTTAAGCAAGCTTGGGATAAATCATTAATTGATTGACCCAAGTTTGCTTCTTCCTTCACTTAGGGATCATAGACCCTAAGCTTTCACATAATCATGGTTTGATCATTGTGTTTTCTTTTGGATTAGATGGGACTTTAAAGATAAGAGGGATACTACTCTTGGTAGTTCTTCACCATTATCTAAAGTGAGCCATAATCTATCACAAAGAAAATTAATCAATTTTGATGAGAGGAGAATTTTGGAGAGTAACTTTGCTATCAAAAATTCTTGTCCCAATGAGAGGGGATGAGCCCTCTATTTATAGGGGAAAATGTTTCATTTTAGCCCTTCAACTATGGGCTTGGGAACCAAGAAAATGGGGATATTTTCACTTTAGTCCCTCAATTATGGCCTAGTGACTTGCTTAGGGGCTAAGCATAAAAATGGGTTAAGATTGGATCACAAAATGGGTCATTTATACTCATAAAATGGTCACAAATTGGGTTGAAATTGGATCATTTTTTGGCATAAAATGGGGCATTTTGGCTGGGAATAAAGTCTTTTTAGAGCAGCCATATTGGTGACACAAAGGAGGTGACAAACCAATCAGGAAAGGCCAAGTGGGTGCTGTGACCGGAGGGGGGACAAGAGAGAGTGACCGACCAATCACAGCGCAGCAAGTGGGGGGCTTTCGGGCGCGTGAGAGTCACGCAGGGGACATGGCGCGTGCCACCGGCAGGAGGCTGACGCGCGCCGGCTTGGGCGAATGAGGAGGGGACACGTGGCGAGGCTGTCGGCTGGGCTTGTGCTTTTTAGAAAACGCAAAATGGATGTGCGACCGTTCCTCCTGGACGATTTTCAGATAATTCCCACAAAGTCCTTTTGGGCTTTGTGGGAAATTCACCACTGGTCATGGCTTTCTGGAAATTACCGTAAGGTCCCTCCCTTTCCAAAATAATTCCGTTAGTGCCTAAAATACCCCTTGGGAGAGAAGGTGACCGAAGTGGTCAAGTGGATGGACCCTTATCTGTAAAGGATTCCTACGTATCTCTATCCGAGGAAATCAAGCCAGTCGTAGTTCTGGTGGGTGAGAAACTTTGGGGTTACTCAAACCCATAAGCATCCCATTTTGATGGGAGGACGGCATAGCCGATTAGGGTGAGAGATTCTAAGGCTACTCAAACCTATAAGCATCCCATTTTGATGGGAGGACGGCATAGCCGATTTGGGTGAGAGATTCTAAGGCTACTCAAACCTATAAGCATCCCATTTTGATGGGAGGACGGCATAGCCGATTTGGGTGAGAGATTCTAAGGCTACTCAAACCTATAAGCATCCCATTTTGATAGGAGGACGGCATAGCCGATTTGGGTGAGAGATTCTAAGGCTACTCAAACCTATAACCATCCCCCATTATGATGGGAGGACGGCTTGGCCGATTTGGGCGAGAGATTCTAAGGCTACTCAAACCTATAAGCATCCCATTTTGATGGGAGGACGGCATAGCCGATTTGGGCGAGAGATTCTAAGGCTACTCAAACCTATAAGCATCCCATTTTGATGGGAGGACAGCATAGCCGATTTGGGCGAGAGATTTTAAGGCTACTCAAACCTATAAGCATCCCATTTTGATGGGAGGACGGCATAGCCGATTTGGGCGAGAGATTTTAAGGCTACTCAAACCTATAAGCATCCCATTTTGATGGGAGGACGGCATAGCCGATTTGGGCGAGAGATTTTAAGGCTACTCAAACCTATAAACATCCGATTTTGATGGGAGGACGGCTTGGCCGATTTGGGTGAGAGATTCTAAGGCTACTCAAACCTATAAACATCCGATTTTGATGGGAGGACGGCTTGGCCGATTTGGGTGAGAGATTCTAAGGCTACTCAAACCTATAAACATCCCATTTTGATAGGAGGACGGCATAGCCAATTTGGGTGAAAGATTCTAAGGTTACTCAAACCTATAAACATCCCATATTGATGGGAGGACGGCTTGGCCGATTTGGGTGACGTGAAACTCTACCCAAGACGTAACCTGACCTCCGAACTAATAGAATCTCCAACCTTTTTATTTTTTGGGTTAAATAATTAACAAATGTGGCGACTCCGTTATGTTTTGTGAGATAACCGTGTTCGGCTTTTTCGCCCCAAAACTCATCGCGTTTCCGCGCGGGGCGGGATCTTTACAGTGGAGACGCTGCTGGGGACAAAGGTTTTCATGACTATATTGGTTTTACGTCCTACCAAGGACTGCCGTGACACATTGTCAGTTTGGTCAACTTATCTCATGGCAGAGGGTCGACTATACAAATGGGTCAACTCATCTCATGGCGGAGGGTCGACTACAAGGCTGGTCTTACCTCTTTCCGGACTGCCGTGACACATTTGGTCAACTTTTCTCATGGCGGAGGGTTGACTACACAAACTGGCAAATTGGTCAACTTGGCTCTATGGGAGAGGGTTGACTAAATGATCAGACTTACGGAGGACTGCCGGGACAAGGTCAACTTCGCTCTATGGGAGAGGGTTGACTAAACGGTCGGACTTACGAAGGAATGCAGGGACAACAAAACCCAATGGTCTTATGTCATGCCGGACGGTCAAGGACGAATTTTACGGAACCTAATGGTTTTACGTCACGCCGGATGGCCAAGGACGAATTTTACGGAACCTAATGGTCTTACGTCACGCTGGACGGCCAAAGGGCAAATCTAACGAAACCTAATGGTCTTACGTCATGCCGGATGGCCAAAGGGCAAATCTAACGAAGCCTAATGGTCTTACATCATGCTGGCAAATCTAACGAAACCTAATGGTCTTACGTCACGCCAGACGGCCAAAGGGCAAGTTTAACGAAGCCTAATGGTCTTACATCACGCCGGACGGCCAAAGGGCAAATCTAACGAAACCTAATGGTCTTACGCCATGCTGGACGGCCAAAGGGAAAATCTAACGAAACCTAATGGTCTTACGTCATACCGGACGGCCAAAGGACAAGTTTAACGAAGCCTAATGGTCTTACGTCACGCTGGACGGCCAAAGGGAAAATCTAACGAAACCTAATGGTCTTACGCCACGCTGGACGGCTAAAGGGCAAATCTAATGAAACCTAATGGTCTTACGTCATACCGGACGACCAAAGGACAACTCATAACCTAATGGTCTTACGTCACACCGGACGACCAAAGGGAAAGTTTAACCAAGCCTAATGGCTTACATCACGCTGGACGGCCAAAGGGAAAATCTAACGAAACCTAATGGTCTTACGCCATGCTGGACGGCCAAATGGCAAATCTAAAAAAACCTAATGGTCTTACGTCACGCAGGACGGCCAAAGGGCAAATCTAACGAAACCTAATGGTCTTACGTCACGCCGGACGGCCAAAGGGAAAATCTAACGAAACCTAATGGTCTTACGTCGCGTCGGACGACCGAAGGACAACTCATAACCTAATGGTCTTACGTCACGCCGGACGGCCAAAGGACGAATCTCGCAGAACCTAATGGTCTTACGTCACGCTGGACGGCCAAAGGACATTCTCACAAAACCTAATGGTCTTACGTCACGCCGGACTCCCAAAGGACACAATCTCACAAAACCTAATGGTCTTACATCGCACCAGATGGCCAAAGGGCATTCTTACAAAACCTAATGGTCTTACGTCACGCCGGACGGCCAAAGGACACAATCTCTTCACAAACACTCCCTCAAATTCCCGATGCCATTTAAAAGGGGAAAAACATATCAAGACACAAAATACTCTCTCAAATGCCCGATGCAATTTGAAAGAGAAAAACATATCTTAACACAAAACACTCCCTCAAGTGCCCGACGCGACTTGAAAGGGAAAAACACATATTTTCACAAAACACACCCTCAAGTGCCCGACGCGACTTGAAAGGGGGGACAAAACACATATTTTCACAAGACACACCCTCAAGTGCCCGACGCGACTTAAAAGGGGGGACAAAACATTCACTTCTCAAAATTATGGTGCTAAAAGGGCAAATTTTAAAAATGCTCATTCCTCAAGGCAAATCTTTTAACGAAGCATGCTAGTCAAATTTTTATTTTAACTTAACCGCGAGGTTTATTATGCATAAAGTCCTTTGAAGTTTTGTCCATTTCTTAGGAGCGATCGGGAGTGGAGAACCCTTTTGTCGTCGATGTTGGGGTAGCCCCATGTCCTTGTAATCATCGATGTTGGGGTAGCCCCATGTCTTTGTTGGCGTCGGTGGCGGCATAGCCCCATGTTTTCGGCCGGTGTAGCCCTAATGTCATCGTTTGACGGTTAGGAACCCATCCCTTTTTCATGACGCAGCTTTTCTTTTGCCTAGGCCGCCCTTACGGGTTTTCAACCTAGTGGGCTACTTTTTTTTTTGCGTCTTTCATGGCACACCCTGTTTTTTGCCTAGGCCACCCTTGCGGGTTTTCAACCTAGCGGACTACTTTTTTTGTGCCTTTTTTCTATTTTTCTCTTTCTTTTATGAGAGATCCAACCGACTCAATGGGACGGGGACTTAATATGTTCTTTTGGGGGAAACATGCAAGGGCCTTTATTTAAGCGGGAGAGAGTCCCTTTATGTTGATGAACAATGTATCATGAAACGGGAGGAAGCCCTTGCTTGACAGAAGACAAGTGTTTAGCTCTTTCCTAAGATGTAAAGAAGAAGACTTGTCGAGACATTTGAAATTGGCCTTAGTTAATATCATCAAAATGATTGCTTGAACGGACCATGTTCATTATTAAGTTAGGATTATAACAAGCAATTAGCCTTGACATGTATAACTATTGTGATCAATTGAGATTAAGATTCGATCAATGGCAAGATCGGGAAGGAGAAGGCTTTTTGGGTCATTTCAGGGTTTCAGGGTCATGGCGTGACCACGGAAAGGGGTTTTGACTAAAGAAGGGGAATCATAATTCACGGGTTCCTTTGTGGAGCCGAACAATGATCTGAAAGATCGGTCATTGGCGCGACCGCAGAGAAGAGACTTTGGTTATTTTTGGGAGGGCTAAAGGTTCGATGGCTTTTCTCATGTTGTGACCGGACCCGAAGGTTACCTACGTTCCCCTCAATGTTAGGAGCTCAGGTCGCCGTAGTTCAGCCTTAGGCCGTCTTTTGCTGAAATTGGCTTTCTTTCGATGTTGTCTCAGAGGACGTTGTGTTGGGTTTCGATCAAACATGCGCAGCGGAATTTAGCATTTAAAATTTTGAAACCCAAAGCCATGGATCCGTTCATACGATTAAATCAAATACAACATAAGAATAAAGGAGTAAACTAACCCTTGATGGCTATCAAATTCTCTTGGTCTTTGGTGGAGGTTTGAAGACTTGATCGCGATCACAAAGCTTGAACACGAACTTTGAAGATGATGATTTTCACCCTCTAGCGGTATCCACACTTCGAACGAATACCAAAGGAGCTTCTTTGATCTTGGTTGCTAGACCAAATTGTGAAACACTTTTTCACAATCAAAAGAACTATATGGAATTTATTTTGTGTATTATTTTGTTCTTCAACCAAGAATGTCTTAGAACAAAATAAACCCTCTCTCAAACTCTTTGAGACTCACTAAATCATTGGCTTTGAGTGCTGGCCGAATTTGGTCTTTTATACACAAGTATGACCTATTCCAAATAGGAAACTTGTGTCAAAATCCGTCCAAAATTCGTTTCCTAATCAAATTAGGAATCTGCCACCCGACAGCACTGTGCGGCCGCCCAAAACCCTCTGTGCGGTCGCACAACTATCTGAAGCAAAACTGGTACAAAACTAAGATAATTGTGCGGCCGCCCAGTCCATACTGTGCGGTCGCCCACTTCCCAGGATGTCCAGAATTTCCAAAATTCCAATGTAGTCCTTTTAAAGATTCGTTCTATTGTGTGTGACCCTCTAGGATTATACTAAGTTGGCAATGGGCTCAAACATGATCCCATAAGATATGATTAGGTTCTAGCAAACCGTCATACCTACCCAAATAGTATAACTAGATACAAGTTCGCATTCCTCTTAGAAAATGTCATAATCCTTTTGTCCACGATATCATTGAACATAAGTCATGGTCAAAGAGTCAACTTGTTTTGTTCAATACTTTCTCGATTCCGAATATGTTGATAATCCAAATGACATTGATCCAATCAATTCATTTGAGTCCGGCCGAACATTTCATCAACATCATTCCTACGAGAGGCCCAAGCTTGATATCTCTCCGAAGAGGGACAAATCCATTTAGCTTATTATTCTTCCCTACGTGAATCCGGTTATGCCAATCATACCCTTTATAACCACTCGGTTAAAAGTAGCGTTTGAATATGTCAAACATAATGTTCATCAAGTGGAAGACTATAATAACTTCATGTCTAAGGATTCAAATGACATAACTAATATGAGATATATGTATGACATAGACCATGACATAAATCTCATAGAGCGGGTCATGTCCAGTACCTTGTTCCAAACAAGTACCCATAAATCTAACATGATCATCCTATGATCATTTAGCCTTTATACTAGTGCTTAACAAATACTAGGGACGGAGATTATTATAAGTAAACATGAACAACAATAATAATCAAAACATCTCTTTATTGATATGAAATAAATGATAACAATTACAACGTTTATTAAACGTGCCTAGGGCACCACTACCAACAATCTCCCACTTGCCCTAGGCCCAATCTCCCATGTATCTAATACCCATGGACCTAACATGACCATCATGTTTAGCTTGTGGAAGTCCCTTTGTTAGCTGGTCCGCAACATTGTCATCAGTAGGTACTCTGCATATATTTACGTCTCCCCTATCAACGATCTCTCGAATGATATGAAAACGCCTAAGTATGTGTTTGGATTTCTGATGTGCTCTTGGTTCCTTTGCTTGAGCAATAGCACCATTATTGTCGCAATAAAGGTCTATTGGATTAGCAATACTAGGAACCACTTCAAGTTCAGTTATGAACTTCTTAATCCAAACAGCTTCCTTTGCAGCATCCGATGCAGCAATATACTCAGCTTCTGTTGTAGAATCAGCGGTTGTACTTTGCTTGGAACTCTTCCAGCTTACAGCTCCACCATTTAACATAAACACAAAACCCGATTGCGATCGGCTATCATCTTTGTCGGTTTGGAAGCTTGCATCCGTGTAAGTATTTACAACGAGATCATCTTCCATTCCTCCATAGACCAAAAACGAGTCTTTAGTCCTTCTTAAGTACTTAAGAATCGCTTTTACAGCTATCCAGTGATTTTCGCCAGGGTCGGATTGGTATCTACTTGTCATGCTCAAAGCATAAGATACATCCGGCCTAGTACAAATCATGGCATACATGATGGACCCAATTGCCGAAGCATATGGAACATCATTCATTTTCTCACGCTCATCGTTTGTCTTAGGACATTGAGTCTTGCTTAGAGAAACTCCATGTAACACGGGCAAGGTGCCTCTCTTAGAATTTTCCATACGGAATCTTCTAATGACCTTGTCAATGTATGTACTTTGGCTTAAACCAAGTAGCCTCCTTGATCTATCTCTATAGATCTTAATGCCAAGTATATATGCGGCTTCACCCATATCTTTCATTGCAAAACACTTTCCTAACCAAGTCTTCACAGACTGAAGTGTAGGAATGTCGTTTCCAATGAGTAATATGTCATCCACGTATAAAACAAGGAATAGCACTATGCTCCCACTAATCTTCTTGTATACACAAGGCTCATCTTCGTTCTTGAGGAAACCAAACTCTTTGACCGATTCATCAAAACGAAGATTCCAACTCCTAGAAGCTTTCTTCAATCCATAGATGGATCTCTGCAATTTGCATACCTTAGAATCTTGTTCAAAACCTTCTGGTTGTGTCATATACACATCCTCTTGAAGTTTTCCATTCAGGAAAGCGGTTTTGACGTCCATCTGCCATATTTCATAGTCATGATATGCGGCAATGGCAAGCAAAATTCTTATAGACTTGATCATTGCTACGGGTGAAAAGGTCTCATCATAGTCAATACCATGAACTTGCCTATAACCTTTCGCTACAAGCCTAGCTTTGTAAGTATGCACCTTCCCATCCATGTCAGTCTTCTTCTTGAAGACCCATTTGCATCCTATGGTTTTTACACCTTCGGGCGCATCAATCAAATTCCAAACTTGATTGTCTTGCATGGATTGCAATTCGGATTCCATGGCTCCAAGCCACTTGTCCGAATCAGGAGAAGACATCGCCTCTTGGTAGGTTGACGGTTCATCATTCTCAATGATTTCTACCTCATTACTATCCGTTACGAGAAATCCATATCTCTCGGGCTCGGATCGTAACCTACTAGATCTGCGAGTTGCTTGTGTACTTTGAACAGGTTCCACAACTCCTCGTGGTTCTTGTTCTTGTTACACTATTGGTTCAATGTTATTTTCTGGGTCTCGAATTTCTTCAAGGTTTATTTTACTCCCACTGATTTCTTTG
The DNA here is from genome assembly GCA_026119855.1 of Campanula takesimana. NCBI lineage: Eukaryota > Viridiplantae > Streptophyta > Magnoliopsida > Asterales > Campanulaceae > Campanula > Campanula takesimana. The sequence goes on along the minus strand of JAOWBW010000432.1, from coordinate 212,582 downwards.
GAGATAAACTGTTCCTCTAGAAAGACACCAGTTCGGGCAACAAACACTTTGTTGTCCTTTCGGTTGTAAAAGTAATATCCTTTAGTTTCCTTCGGATATCCCACGAAAATACATTTATCAGATTTGTGTGCTAGTTTTTCAGAGATAAGTCTCTTGACATAAACTTCGCAACCCCAAATCCTCATGAAAGATACACTGGGTTTCTTTCCACTCCACATCTCATATGGAGTCTTTGGAACCGATTTAGTTGGAACTTGATTTATTGTGAAAGCAACGGTTTCTAGGGCGTAACCCCAAAAGGATATTGGAAGATCAACTTGACTCATCATTGATCGAACCATGTCTAACAAAGTCTGATTTCTCCTCTCAGACACACCATTCCATTGTGGTGTTCCGGGCGGAGTCAATTGTGAAACTATTCCACAATTCTTTAGATGATCATCAAATTCTTGGCTCAAGTATTCACCACCTCGATCTGATCGAAGTGCCTTTATACTTTTGCCAAGTTGTTTTTCTACTTCATTTTGAAATATTCTAAATATCTCAAATGCTTCACTTTTATGTTTCATTAGGTAAACATACCCAAATCTACTATAATCATCAGTGAAGGTTATGAAGTATTGAAATCCTCCCCTAGCATTGCTACTTAATGGTCCGCATACATCGGAATGTATCAACCCCAATAAGTCGCTTGCCCTTTCACCTAGCTTGGTAAAAGGTGTCTTAGTCATTTTTCCAAGAAGACACGACTCACAAGTATCATATGACTCGAGGTCACATGAACCTAAAAGTCCGTCCCCATGGAGTTTTGAGATACGCTTCTCATTAATATGACCAAGACGGCAATGCCACAAATAAGTATGATTTACATCATTAGGTTTAGATTTCTTATTTACATGATAGACATTATTTTCATTCTTGACATCCAAGATATAAAGGCCATTAAATGAATTAGCAATACCATAAAGCACATCATTTAAATAAATAGAAAATTTCTTATTCTCAATAAGAAACTTAAAACCTTCATTATCCAAACAAGAAATTGAAATAATATTTCTGCTTAAATCCGGAACATAATAACAATTGTTCAAAACAAGAATTAATCCGGAAGGTAAAGTGACTTCATAAGTCCCTACGGCTAATGCAGCAACTCTTGCTCCATTCCCCACGCGTAGATCTACTTCACCTTCTTTAAGCAGTCTCCTATTCTTTAGTCCCTGCACATTTAGACAAATGTGAGAACCACATCCGGTATCCAATACCCAAGAATCAGTGGTAGAAAGGAGAATATCTATCATATAGATACCTGAAGTCGACGCAACCTTGCTGCTCTTCTTCTTCTTTTGCTCTTCCAAGAAAGCCTTGCAATTACGTTTCCAATGACCAATTTCTTGACAATGGAAACAGATTGCATCCTTTTGTGAATCAGGTTTTGCCTCAGAAGCCTTGGCAACCTTTGCCTTGCTTATTTTGGGTTTGACAACTTTTGCCTTACCCTTTCCTTTGGCACCAGCCTTCTTCCCATCATGAACCAAGAGCACGGGAGAACCTTTCTCCACAATTTTCATCTCTGCAGTTTTGAGCATCCCATGCAACTCTGAGAGATTCTTATCCATTCCATGCATGTTATAATTCATCACAAACTGATTATAACTTTTAGGCAATGAATTAAGGATGAGATCCGTGGCTAGCTCCAATGGGATTGGATAGCCAAGTTTATCAAGGTGCTCTACATAACCTTTCATTTTAAGAAAGTGAGGACTCACTTGTTGCCCTTCATTCATTTTACTAGTAGTGAATGCAACAATGGTCTTGTACCTCTCTTGCCTAGCTTGCTCTTGAAACATGGTTCTCAACTCCACGCCTATCTCATAGGCTTCCAAATGTTCCAAACTTTGTTGGAGTTTTGAACACATAGCATCAAGCATGAGACAACTTACATCTCTAGAATCATTACGATGTTTCTTGTAATTGTCTCTTTCTACCCTAGGGGCAGTAGGCGGTGGTTCAGCAGGGAGAGGCCCATCGAGAATGTACAACTTATCTACTTGCCTAAGAACAATTCTTATGCTACGGATCCAATCCATAAAGTTGGTACCATTCTCTTCGAGCTTATCCTTCTCAAGGATCGATCGCAACGACATTGATTGTGTGTTATTAGTCATTATCTACAAATATGCAAAAAATTTCCAAAATTTAATAAGTACCGATTTTCATTAAAGAGATAAATAGTGTATTTTTCAAACAAAATACTCCCACTAAATTATATAACCTTCATATACATCCAATGTATAATATAATTTAATTGGGCTAAGATCCAACTTTAATTTAATTTCAAGTCCACTAAGGCGGATTACACAAAATCAAATTAATTAGGTAGACAACTCTTGTCAATCATATCTCATAGGACTCTTAGTTCCTTTTATGAGATTCTTTAAGAAATCCAATTTCAAAAAGCATGTTAAACCTCATCTTTGCCTAGGCCCAAAACTGTTTTGACGCCCAATTAAGTCTAACCATTTTAAACGCATAGTTAATGTGTCCCGCTAGGGCGTGCCCACATTATCTATCTTGCTCATAGATAAATAAATTTAACGCACCTCGCTAGGGCGAATCTACATTAAAATCACTCATGTACTAACAAGTATTTTAATCATAGCATGGCAATAAAAGACTTAAAACTTTCTTTGAAGGTTCATCACATGTAGCATACAACACATTTATGAGCACATAATATAAACATGTTACACATCAAGTTTAGCCACTAAATTAATCTCCATTAATTTAAGCATGGTATTTATGTGTCATTAGTTTCTCTATAATTATGAGGATGAGACTATTTCAACTTTGGTCATTATCTCCAAATCAAGACAACAAGAAGTGCGGTCGAACTAAGCCATTAGGCAACCACAATCCCGCACTAATTGAAGAGACCAAGAAAGTAGTCCATGTGGCCGAAACTAAGCAATAGATGGTCTCGATGAATGTAGGCCAATTGCATTCACAATTCCACATGGATCTCCAATCATTGAATCAAGAACTTTGTTTCTCAATTTTAGCAATTATGAACTCTTCATAATTCTAACTTCGTTTTATCTTTGAAACTTTGATTGCGATCAAGTTTGGGAAACACAATCTCGATGAACGCAGATTAGCCATCCAAACCTTGAACCAATCTTAGAATCACAAGACTAAAACAAATAGGAAAATCAAACCCCAAGATCTTCACATAAACCAACTACCCAAAACCCATTCCAGATCAGCAAGTCTGGACTGGTTCTGTTACTGGTTTTGTTGGACCTCTCGAAAATTCCAAATTCTGATTTCAACCAAAAAATCAGACAATCTGATCCTTATGTGCGGCCGCCCAAAACTCACTGTGCGGTCACCCAAACATGTGCGGCCGCCCAAGTGATTTTGTACGGTCACCCAAACTGATCAGAATGTACAGAATTTTGAAGTTCGAAAATTTTGTCTCAAAATCGTTTTTCCCCGATTATTAAAACTTTGATCCAATCAAAAATTAATAATCAACAATTCTGAATCCACCATAATTTATTTATTGCGATTGAATCGTGCGATTAAAGTTGCAAAACGATAAACCACATAAAATCACAAAACACATAAATAACATGTATTCCAATATTCAAATCATGCAAGGCACATAAACAATTTATATACACATAACATGATCCAAGTATTGAATTAATCAACATGAACGGGGCTCTGATACCACTATTGGGTTTCGATCAAACATGCGCAGCGGAATTTAGCATTTAAAATTTTGAAACCCAAAGCCATGGATAAAGTCCTTTGAAGCTTTGTCCATTTCTTAGGAGCGATCGGGAGTGGAGAACCCTTTTGTCGTCGATGTTGGGGTAGCCCCATGTCCTTGTAATCATCGATGTTGGGGTAGCCCCATGTCTTTGTTGGCGTCGGTGGCGGCATAGCCCCATGTTTTCGGCCGGTGTAGCCCTAATGTCATCGTTTGACGGTTAGGAACCCATCCCTTTTTCATGACGCAGCTTTTCTTTTGCCTAGGCCGCCCTTACGGGTTTTCAACCTAGTGGGCTACTTTTTTTTTTTGCGTCTTTCATGGCACACCCTGTTTTTTGCCTAGGCCGCCCTTGCGGGTTTTCAACCTAGCGGACTACTTTTTTGGTGCCTTTCTTTCTATTTTTCTCTTTCTTTTATGAGAGATCCAACCGACTCAATGGGACGGGGACTTAATATGTCCTTTTGGGAGAAACATGCAAGGGCCTGTATTTAAGCGGGAGAGAGTCCCTTTATGTTGATGAACAATGTATCATGAAACGGGAGGAAGCCCTTGCTTGACAGAAGACAAGTGTTTAGCTCTTTCCTAAGATGTAAAGAAGAAGACTTGTCGAGACATTTGAAATTGGCCTTAGTTAATATCATCAAAATGATTGCTTGAACGGACCATGTTCATTATTAAGTTAGGATTATAACAAGCAATTAGCCTTGACATGTATAACTATTGTGATCAATTGAGATTAAGATTCGATCAATGGAAAGATCGGGAAGGAGAAGGCTTTTTGGGTCATTTCAGGGTTTCAGGGTCTTGGCGTGACCACGGAAAGGGGTTTTGACCAAAGAAGGGGAATCATAATTCATGGGTTCCTTTGTGGAGCCGAACAATGATCTGAAAGATCGGTCATTGGCGCGACCGCAGAGAAGAGACTTTGGTTATTTTTGGGACGGCTAAAGGTTCGATGGCTTTTCTCATGTTGTGACCGGACCCGAAGGTTGCCTACGTTCCCCTCAATGTTAGGAGCTCAGGTCGCCGTAGTTCGGCCTTAGGCCGTCTTTTGCTGAAATTGGCTTTCTTTCGATGTTGTCTCAGAGGACGTTGTGTTGGGTTTCGATCAAACATGCGCAGCGGAATTTAGCATTTAAAATTTTGAAACCCAAAGCCATGGATCCGTTCATACGATTAAATCAAATACAACATAAGAATAAAGGAGTAAACTAACCCTTGATGGCTATCAAATTCTCTTGGTCTTTGGTGGAGGTTTGAAGACTTGATCGCGATCACAAAGCTTGAACACGAACTTTGAAGATGATGATTTTCACCCTCTAGCGGTATCCACACTTCGAACGAATATCAAAGGAGCTTCTTTGATCTTGGTTGCTAGACCAAATTGTGAAACACTTTTTTCACAATCAAAAGAACTATATGGAATTTATTTTGTGTATTATTTTGTTCTTCAACCAAGAATGTCTTAGAACAAAATAAACCCTCTCTCAAACTCTTTGAGACTCACTAAATCATTGGCTTTGAGTGCTGGCCGAATTTGGTCTTTTATACACAATTATGACCTATTCCAAATAGGAAACTTGTGTCAAAATCCGTCCAAAATTCGTTTCCTAATCAAATTAGGAATCTGCCACCCGACAGCACTGTGCGGCCGCCCAAAACCCTCTGTGCGGTCTCACAACTATCTGAAGCAAAACTGGTACAAAACTAAGATAATTGTGCGGCCGCCCAGTCCATACTGTGCGGTCGCCCACTTCCCAGGATGTCCAGAATTTCCAAAATTCCAATGTAGTCCTTTTAAAGATTCGTTCTATTGTGTGTGACCCTCTAGGATTATACTAAGTTGGCAATGGGCTCAAACATGATCCCATAAGATATGATTAGGTTCTAGCAAACCGTCATACCTACCCAAATAGTATAACTAGATACAAGTTCGCATTCCTCTTAGAAAATGTCATAATCCTTTTGTCCACGATATCATTGAACATAAGTCATGGTCAAAGAGTCAACTTGTTTTGTTCAATACTTTCTCGATTCCGAATATGTTGATAATCCAAATGACATTGATCCAATCAATTCATTTAAGTCCGGCCGAACATTTCATCAACATCATTCCTACGAGAGGCCCAAGCTTCATATCTCTCCGAAGAGGGACAAATCCATTTAGCTTATTATTCTTCCCTACGTGAATCCGATTATGCCAATCATACCCTTTATAACCACTCGGTTAAAAGTAGCGTTTGAATATGTCAAACATAATGTTCATCAAGTGGAAGACTATAATAACTTCATGTCTAAGGATTCAAATGACATACTAATATGAGATATATGTATGACATAGACCATGACATAAATCTCATAGAGCGGGTCATGTCCAGTACCTTGTTCCAAACAAGTACCCATAAATCTAACATGATCATCCTATGATCATTTAGCCTTTATACTAGTGCTTAACAAATACTAGGGACGGAGATTATTATAAGTAAACATGAACAACAATAATAATCAAAACATCTCTTTATTGATATGAAATAAATGATAACAATTACAACGTTTATTAAACGTGCCTAGGGCACCACTACCAACACGTTGTTGCTCACTTTTCTTTGCGGTGAACTCCTTGAGATGGACCTCTTGAGGTGAACCCTCTTTGGTATGAACGGGCCTTTCTTTCCGCCATTTCCTTTCCTTCTTTCCATACATTCATTTCCTTTCCCTCTTCTCCTTTTTTTTTTTTTTTTTTTTTTTTTTTGGAGGAGGTAAACATTAGCCCCAGCTCGCTTTCTCGGGCATTGGCTCCTTTGTATCCCCTTGGTGGCGTGCCTGTTACTTTGGGCTGACTTTGAAGATTTCAGGAAGCCCTATGCTTGGTCGCACACGTGTGAGCACTGTCAAATCTCGGTGGTCGAGCAACAACGTCCTCGCCTTTTCACTATCTCGGGATGCTTTCGATGTGCATCAAGAATTGGTTTTGGAAAGGTGTATCGGGTTGTGTATCGGGGAAGTATATGAGGGAAGACTTGACATTAATGGTTTCTTCATGCCAATTGATCACAACATTTATTCACATCAAGATTAATTGTTTGCGTTTAGCATTTCTCATTCGTGTTAGGTCCATTCGCCCTTAATGAGTCATCATTGACTAGTATGCTTAGAAGTCAATTCATCATTTTGGGGACGTAGCAATCAATTGATCATAACAAGCAAGGAAATTTCAAGAGTAAATGTATATTGCAAATAATGTCTCAAGTCTAGAGTGAAGAGAATGAAAATGACTCTTTTATTGAGATAACTTTGTACATACATGTCCAAGTGCGGACCTTTGCAAAAATAAAAAGACACAGTCCGGGACGGACTTTTGGTGAAAGTCTAGATCCTACGAGGCATCCTACGAGGCTGGAAGACTCATCATTTTTTTTTTAGAGATGGGCTCCTATAAAGTGTGATGGTCCGTTTTCTTCCTCAATTGTTGGAGGGTTTGTCGGCGGCACATTCCATGTCTTCCACGGGGAACTCGGGTTCCTTGTCGTCGGGAAAGACATCGCGAGGTCTCTACTTGGCTTGGCATTGCAATCGCCGGACTCACCTTTGGCCATCTCCTTTTGGTGGCTCCTTTTCAAGGGGAGTAACCTCGCGCATGGCATTCGGCGAAGGTACGGATCTCCATTTGATGTATCCGCCTTTGGGCCTCCGAGGCATGGGTCTCTTCTCGTGGACGGTGTCCCAATCCTGTTCACGTGGATGGAAGTCTCAGACGCCATTTCATATGTGGGCTCCTTGGTTGATGTTTCCGGTGGACAAGACCGCAAAGGACTTTAGCATTTTAAACCTCGAGGTGAAATTATAACCATGATTTGAGAGGAACGCCTCATTAGCGGATTACCCTTTTGGAAAAGAGTTGACCTCTTATTTTAAGAAAACTTGATTTCTAATTTTTTTTTTGAATTAGGATTGACACACGCATTTTCTATATGAGTAAAAGACTCACACATTTCCTCTTTTTTTTTTTTTTTTTTTTTTCATAAGGATCGACACACACACATTTCATTTGAGTAAAAGACTCACACATTCAAATGGGTTTAACGAAGAGACGTGTCGCGACCCCGGACCCCGCGGGCCCCGGGACCGCGATCTGGACGTCGACTCTAAAACCAAAACTCAGAAATACTGAAGTTAAAAATTTCATTTGATACCAAAAGGTAATGATCCAATGTTTACAAAACCAAGTTTAATAAAACCAAATACAACTATCATAAACTTCCACAAGTTTATGCCCAACAAAATACAAATATACAAATCTTAGTGACGTCATTGTTTGGTATAACTATCCCAAAATGGTTACACATTTACATAATGTAAACCAACCTATAATAACCTTCCCCAAAAGAATGGATCCACACTCGACGTCCTCGCTCTCGTGATCAGCGAGACTAATCCTTAGCACCTGGGGGGGGGTTAAGGAAAAACAAAGATAAAAGAAAAGGGGGTGAGGTAAATCTCAATAAGTTACTAATGCAACTACATGACATGCTATGATGCAATAAGCAATAAACAATAATAATTATCACATAGCACATAACAATTATCATATATCAGATAGCAGCGGAAATAAACACATAACAAAGGATATAGCCAAGGTTTTCCAAACCGGAACATCCAAATAAAGGATCGCTGCGCAGCTTCAATAATCAACAATCATCATCTTCATAATAGCATGAAAGCCGAAGAGAAAACCCCGGTACCGGAACCAATAACCATAAAAGAAGTGTCACAAGGGATGGGAGACATGCCACAAAGTCATGCTCCAAGTAAAGCTAAAATGCACACAAAGGAGCTAGCTCTTCTCACATCCAAGGCCAATCTGGAGGAGGGTAATAAGGGGGCAAAACAATGGTCAACATCACAATGGACTTGGCCGTGCCATCATAATGTTTCGCATCGCCCAAACACACACAAAATACCAGCTGGACTTTCACGTAAAGGTTGAGTAATAAATACTAGCTTAATTAGACAACTTAAGGTTCCAAAGTAGGGAACCATACCAAGAAGGCACCAAGAAAGTGAAATGAACCAACAACACACAATTAAAGTGTTCCAACAATCTTAACAATGATAACACAATTCCCATATCACATTTGACCACAAAGGATCCAATTAATTCGAGCACTCTACCAAATTTACTTACTCATATCGAAGAGCTTAAGGAGAGCTTTAAAACGGTAATTTATACGCCTAAAACGGAGTTCGGGTGAATAAGATATGACTCTCGAAAGTTGGACCAAAAAGGGGGATAAATTCATAACAGGGGAGGGGGGTGTGCTCGCCTCCTAAGGGAGGGATGCGCGCGCCTCCTAGATCAGTTGGAAAATCGAGTTGGGAGAAGGAGAGGGTGCGCGCGCTTCATAAAAATGGGTGCGTGCGCCTCCATCCGACAGAAGCACAATTGATTAAGGATGGCATAAGGGTGCGCGCGCCTCCTAAGGGAGGGATGCGCGCGCCTCCTTGCCCGGAAGGGCGATTTCCGGCCAAAAGTTCTGGGTTTCCACCATTAACTACCCCAAATCCAATACACACCAATTCTTTACCGTTTCTAACACTACCAAGAAGGGAACTAAGGTACCTACACCATTTTGAGCCAAAAGAACTCCAACAACATCATCTAGGGCCTCACTCAAGGGTGATTCAAATGCCAAAATTTCACAAAATGAACAAAAAGCAAATCACTCCCAAATCAACCCAAGATGCAATAAATGACATTCATAACATCAAATAAACATGGAGTAGCATTTCTAGCATAAAATAGGGGGAAAAGCAACTTACCCGGATTTCTCAAAGTTGACGGAATTCAAATCTTTTTGGCTTCCTACGATCCTATCGACGATCTAAACAATGTTCACGTTTTAAGAAATGAGAGAAGATGAGAGGAAGAAGGAGAAAATGAAGAGAGAAGAAGAAGGAAGAAAAATGCTTACCTTGGAGAGAGAGAGAGATTTGTCTGGGAGAGAGAAGAGAGTGAGGGAGATGGAGTGTGAGAAGGAGAAGGGGAGGAGTAGGGAAATAATTTAAAAGAGTTACACTTAGGCCCCCCCCCCTCCACTACACTACACACAAGCTTGTAAGCCGCGAACCGGACCTTGTCCTCATCCAAACACCCAAACACCTCATAAATCTTCTCCATAGACTCAATCCACAACTCAGCCTTCCTTACATCGGGCTCCCCATTGAATTCAATCGGTTTCAACTTCAGAAATTGCTCCAATCCATAACGGGGTGGTGCTTGTTCTACCCTTGGACCTTGATCATGTATCGCCTTCATGGCCGCCTCAAACATGCCTTGATACATGGCACGGGCTTCTTCCCTTGTATCATTCTGATTCTGTGTCCCACTAGTACCTCCTCTATTTCTTCTTCCAGACATTGCGAGTAATTACCTGCATAAGACATCAACCATTAATCACTCCGCACTCTACTACCCACCTAGGTCATACTAATCCACCTAGACTTATACATAGAGCTAATGCCATAGCTCTGATACCAACTGTCGCGACCGTGGACCCCGCGGGCCCCGGGACCGCGATCTGGACGTCGACTCTAAAACCAAAACTCAGAAATACTGAAGTTAAAAATTTCATTTGATACCAAAAGGTAATGATCCAATGTTTACAAAACCAAGTTTAATAAAACCAAATACAACTATCATAAACTTCCACAAGTTTATGCCCAACAATATACAAATATACAAATCTTAGTGACGTCATTGTTTGGTATAACTATCCCAAAATGGTTACACATTTACATAATGTAAACCAACCTATAATAACCTTCCCCAAAAGAATGGATCCACACTCGACGTCCTCGCTCTCGTGATCAGCGAGACTAATCCTTAGCACCTGGGGGGGGGGGTTAAGGAAAAACAAAGATAAAAGAAAAGGGGGTGAGATAAATCTCAATAAGTTACTAATGCAACTACATGACATGCTATGATGCAATAAGCAATAAACAATAATAATTATCACATAGCACATAACAATTATCATATATCAGATAGCAGCGGAAATAAACACATAACAAAGGATATAGCCAAGGTTTTCCAAACCGGAACATCCAAATAAAGGATCGCTGCGCAGCTTCAATAATCAACAATCATCATCTTCATAATAGCATGAAAGCCGAAGAGAAAACCCCGGTACCGGAACCAATAACCATAAAAGAAGTGTCATAAGGGATGGGAGACATGCCACAAAGTCATGCTCCAAGTAAAGCTAAAATGCACACAAAGGAGCTAGCTCTTCTCACATCCAAGGCCAATCTGGAGGAGGGTAATAAGGGGGCAAAACAATGGTCAACATCACAATGGACTTGGCCGTGCCATCATAATGTTTCGCATCGCCCAAACACACACAAAATACCAGCTGGACTTTCACGTAAAGGTTGAGTAATAAATACTAGCTTAATTAGACAACTTAAGGTTCCAAAGTAGGGAACCATACCAAGAAGGCACCAAGAAAGTGAAATGAACCAACAACACACAATTAAAGTGTTCCAACAATCTTAACAATGATAACACAATTCCCATATCACATTTGACCACAAAGGATCCAATTAATTCGAGCACTCTACCAAATTTACTTACTCATATCGAAGAGCTTAAGGAGAGCTTTAAAACGGTAATTTATACGCCTAAAACGGAGTTCGGGTGAATAAGATATGACTCTCGAAAGTTGGACCAAAAAGGGGGATAAATTCATAACAGGGGAGGGGGGTGCGCTCGCCTCCTAAGGGAGGGATGCGCGCGCCTCCTAGATCAGTTGGAAAATCGAGTTGGGAGAAGGAGAGGGTGCGCGCGCTTCATAAAAATGGGTGCGTGCGCCTCCATCCGACAGAAGCACAATTGATTAAGGATGGCATAAGGGTGCGCGCGCCTCCTAAAGGAGGGATGCGCGCGCCTCCTTGCCCGGAAGGGCGATTTCCGGCCAAAAGTTCTGGGTTTCCACCATTAACTACCCCAAATCCAATACACACCAATTCTTTACCGTTTCTAACACTACCAAGAAGGGAACTAAGGTACCTACACCATTTTGAGCCAAAAGAACTCCAACAACATCATCTAGGGCCTCACTCAAGGGTGATTCAAATGCCAAAATTTCACAAAATGAACAAAAAGAAAATCACTCCCAAATCAACCCAAGATGCAATAAATGACATTCATAACATCAAATAAACATGGAGTAGCATTTCTAGCATAAAATAGGGGGAAAAGCAACTTACCCGGATTTCTCAAAGTTGACGGAATTCAAATCTTTTTGGCTTCCTACGATCCTATCGACGATCTAAACAATGTTCACGTTTTAAGAAATGAGAGAAGATGAGAGGAAGAAGGAGAAAATGAAGAGAGAAGAAGAAGGAAGAAAAATGCTTACCTTGGAGAGAGAGAGAGAGATTTGTCTGGGAGAGAGAAGAGAGTGAGGGAGATGGAGTGTGAGAAGGAGAAGGGGAGGAGTAGGGAAATAATTTAAAAGAGTTACACTTAGGCCCCCCCCCTCCACTAAACTACACACAAGCTTGTAAGCCGCGAACCGGACCTTGTCCTCATCCGAACACCCAAACACCTCATAAATCTTCTCCATAGACTCAATCCACAACTCAGCCTTCCTTACATCGGGCTCCCCATTGAATTCAATCGGTTTCAACTTCAGAAATTGCTCCAATCCATAACGGGGTGGTGCTTGTTCTACCGTTGGACCTTGATCAAGTATCGCCTTCATGGCCGCCTCAAACATGCCTTGAAACATGGCACGGGCTTCTTCCCTTGTATCATTCTGATTCTGTGTCCCACTAGTACCTCCTCTATTTCTTCTTCCAGACATTGCGAGTAATTACCTGCATAAGACATCAACCATTAATCACTCCGCACTCTACTACCCACCTAGGTCATACTAATCCACCTAGACTTATACATAGAGCTAATGCCATAGCTCTGATACCAACTGTCGCGACCGTGGACCCCGCGGGCCCCGGGACCGCGATCTGGACGTCGACTCTAAAACCAAAACTCAGAAATACTGAAGTTAAAATTTCATTTGATACCAAAAGGTAATGATCCAATGTTTACAAAACCAATTTTAATAAAACCAAATACAACTATCATAAACTTCCACAAGTTTATGCCCAACAATATACAAATATACAAATCTTAGTGACGTCATTGTTTGGTATAACTATCCCAAAATGGTTACACATTTACATAATGTAAACCAACCTATAATAACCTTCCCCAAAAGAATGGATCCACACTCGACGTCCTCGCTCTCGTGATCAGCGAGACTAATCCTTAGCACCTGGGGGGGGGTTAAGGAAAAACAAAGATAAAAGAAAAGGGGGTGAGATAAATCTCAATAAGTTACTAATGCAACTACATGACATGCTATGATGCAATAAGCAATAAACAATAATAATTATCACATAGCACATAACAATTATCATATATCAGATAGCAGCGGAAATAAACACATAACAAAGGATATAGCCAAGGTTTTCCAAACCGGAACATCCAAATAAAGGATCGCTGCGCAGCTTCAATAATCAACAATCATCATCTTCATAATAGCATGAAAGCCGAAGAGAAAACCCCGGTACCGGAACCAATAACCATAAAAGAAGTGTCATAAGGGATGGGAGACATGCCACAAAGTCATGCTCCAAGTAAAGTTAAAATGCACACAAAGGAGCTAGCTCTTCTCACATCCAAGGGCAATCTGGAGGAGGGTAATAAGGGGGCAAAACAATGGTCAACATCACAATGGACTTGGCCGTGCCATCATAATGTTTCGCATCGCCCAAACACACACAAAATACCAGCTGGACTTTCACGTAAAGGTTGAGTAATAAATACTAGCTTAATTAGACAACTTAAGGTTCCAAAGTAGGGAACCATACCAAGAAGGCACCAAGAAAGTGAAATGAACCAACAACACACAATTAAAGTGTTCCAACAATCTTAACAATGATAACACAATTCCCATATCACATTTGACCACAAAGGATCCAATTAATTCGAGCACTCTACCAAATTTACTTACTCATATCGAAGAGCTTAAGGAGAGCTTTAAAACGGTAATTTATACGCCTAAAACGGAGTTCGGGTGAATAAGATATGACTCTCGAAAGTTGGACCAAAAAGGGGGATAAATTCATAACAGGGGAGGGGGGTGCGCTCGCCTCCTAAGGGAGGGATGCGCGCGCCTCCTAGATCAGTTGGAAAATCGAGTTGGGAGAAGGAGAGGGTGCGCGCGCTTCATAAAAATGGGTGCGTGCGCCTCCATCCGACAGAAGCACAATTGATTAAGGATGGCATAAGGGTGCGCGCGCCTCCTAAGGGAGGGATGCGCGCGCCTCCTTGCCCGGAAGGGCGATTTCCGGCCAAAAGTTCTGGGTTTCCACCATTAACTACCCCAAATCCAATACACACCAATTCTTTACCGTTTCTAACACTACCAAGAAGGGAACTAAGGTACCTACACCATTTTGAGCCAAAAGAACTCCAACAACATCATCTAGGGCCTCACTCAAGGGTGATTCAAATGCCAAAATTTCACAAAATGAACAAAAGCAAATCACTCCCAAATCAACCCAAGATGCAATAAATGACATTCATAACATCAAATAAACATGGAGTAGCATTTCTAGCATAAAATAGGGGAAAAGCAACTTACCCGGATTTCTCAAAGTTGACGGAATTCAAATCTTTTTGGCTTCCTACGATCCTATCGACGATCTAAACAATGTTCACGTTTTAAGAAATGAGAGAAGATGAGAGGAAGAAGGAGAAAATGAAGAGAGAAGAAGAAGGAAGAAAATGCTTACCTTGGAGAGAGAGAGAGATTTGTCTGGGAGAGAGAAGAGAGTGAGGGAGATGGAGTGTGAGAAGGAGAAGGGGAGGAGTAGGGAAATAATTTAAAAGAGTTACACTTAGGCCCCCCCCCCCCTCCACTACACTACACACAAGCACTACACTCCCTACTAACAATTAAGACCCAACAAATCTACACTAGCACAATGACCCAAATAAAATGCTAGGCACAAATGATTATAACACATAAATTGCACACATAAATATTTAAATAAATAATAATTTAAATAAATAAATAAGCAAATAATTAAATAAAAATCATTTAATTGCTAATAAAATAGAGCCTAGATTTCGGGTCGTGACATTCACTCCCCCTTAAAGAAAATTCGACCCGAATTTTAACGAGACTTACCTTAAACAAAAAGCCACGGAAATTTCCTCTCGATCTCATCTCGGAGCTCCCACGTCGACTCCTCGATATTATGATTTCTCCAAAGGACTCTAACCAACGCAATGCTCTTGCTCCTCAACTCTTGAACTTTGGAATCTAGAATCCGAACCGGTCGTTCCTCAAAAGACATATCTGGCTCAATATCCTCCGGTATCCTCGGTAACACGTGAGACGGATCATGAACATACTTCCGAAGCATAGAAACGTGAAAGACGTTGTGCAACCGGTCCAAAGATGGCGGCAACGCAAGACGATACGCAAGAAGTCCCACCTTTCCCAAAATCTCAAACGGACCAATAAACCTCGGAGCCAACTTGCCTTTCTTCCCAAAACGACGAATACCCACCTTCGGAGATACCTTCAAGAATACCAAATCACCAACCTGAAAACTAAGATCTCGCCTTCGGTTATCTGCATAGCTCTTATGTCGACTCTGGGCTGTTTTCAATCTATGCCGGATAACTTTGACTTTCTCAACCGAATCCCGAAGCAAATCAATACCCAAAACTTTCGCTTCACCGACCTCATCCCAACAAATAGGCGATCTACTTTTCCTTCCATACAAGGCCTCAAACGGTGCCATCTCGATACTAGCCTGATAACTGTTGTTGTAGGAGATTTCCACTAACGGTAGGTGCGAATCCCAAGAATCGGAAAAGTCTATCGAACACGCTCGCAACATATCCTCAAGAATCTGAATAGTCCTCTCGGATTGACCATCGGTCTGGGGATGAAAAGCTGTACTGAATCGCAAATCTATACCCAAAGCTTCTTGAAACGCCTTCTAGAATCTAGAAGTAAACCTCGGGTCTCGATCTGGCACAATGCTAACCGGAACTCCATGCAATCTAACAAACTCGTCGATATAAAGGGTCGCAAGCTTCTCCATCGAATATCTGATATCAATAGGCAAGAAATGGGCACTCTTGGTCAATCTATCCACTATTACCCAAACACTGTCATACTTCTTACGGGTACGAGGCAGTCCCGTAACGAAATCCATAGTCACATGCTCCCATTTCCACTCAGGAATCTCTAACGGCTGAAGTAATCCCGCGGGTCTCTGATGCTCGGCTTTGACCTGCTGACACGTTAAACACCTCGAAACATACTCGGCTATTTCCCTTTTCATATTAATCCACCAAAATTGTTGCTTCAAATCCTGATACATCTTCGTACTACCCGGATGAATAGTATACCTCTATTTGTGACCCTCATCAAGAACTCTCTGCTTAATTCCATCAACAACCGGAACACACAAACGACCACGGAAAGTCAAAACTCCAATCGGGCTAACAGAAAAATCCTCGAAATTCTTTTCCTTCAATTTACCCATTATCTTCACCAACTCGGGATCTTCTTTCTGAGCTTCCTTTATTCTCTGAATTAGGGTCGGAGATACCCTAATATTCGCAAAAATAGCCCCATGTCTCGATTCACGAGGAGACCAATCTCGAACATCCTCCAGCATTTTCCATTCACGAACCATCATCGAAGCCACATAAGATTTTCTACTAATCGCATCGGCTACCACATTCGCCTTTCCCGGATGATAAGAAATCGTACAATCGTAATCCTTCAACAATTCCATCCATCGACGCTGTCTATTATTCAACTCTTTCTGGGAGAAAAGGTACTTCAAACTC
This sequence comes from Campanula takesimana, assembly GCA_026119855.1. Taxonomy (NCBI): domain Eukaryota; kingdom Viridiplantae; phylum Streptophyta; class Magnoliopsida; order Asterales; family Campanulaceae; genus Campanula; species Campanula takesimana. The sequence continues at coordinate 195,858 of JAOWBW010000432.1, read as the reverse complement.
TTGTGATCCGAAAAAATCTCAAACTTCGCCCCATAAAGATAGTGCTTCCACTTGTGCAACGCAAATACTATCGCGGCCAACTCCATATCATGCGTGGGGTAATTCTGTTCACTAGGGGTCAACTTCCTCGAAGCATACGCAATTACTTTCCCATTCTGCATCAACACACAACCCAAACCCTCTTTCGAAGCATCACTATAAATCACTAGGCCATTGCTCCCATTAGGCAAAGTCAAGATCGGTGCGGTAGTCAACCTCTTCTTCAATTCCTCGAAACTCTTGTCACATTTCCCGGTCCACACAAACGGAACATTCTTTCGGGTCAACTGAGTCATCGGAGTAGCAATCCTCGAAAACCCTTCAATAAACCTTCGGTAATAACCGGCTAAACCCAGAAAACTATGAATCTCGGTCACTGACTCGGGTCTCTTCCAATCCACTATAGCTTCAATCTTTGACGGATCCACAGAAATCCCATCTTTCGAAATAACATGACCCAGAAATGACACCTTCTCGAGCCAAAATTCGCATTTACTGAACTTCGCAAATAATTTCTCCCTCGCAAGAACGGATAAAACTGTCCTCAAATGCTGTTCATGCTCCTCTCGAGATTTCGAATAAACAAGAATGTCGTCGATGAAAACCACCACGAACGAATCAAGATAGGGATGGAAAATTCAGTTCATCAAATCCATAAATACGGCCGGCGCGTTAGTCAACCCAAACGGCATAACTAAGAACTCATAATGACCATACCGAGTGCGAAAAGCAGTCTTCGGAATATCCTCCGATCGAACCTTCAACTGATGGTATCCACTCCTCAAATCAAGCTTAGAGAAAACCACGGACCCTTGAAGCTGATCAAACAAATCATCAATATGCGGTAGAGGATACTTATTCTTCACTGTAACCTGATTCAACTTCCGGTAATCGATACACAATCTCAAGGAACCGTCTTTCTTCCGCACGAACAAAACCGGTGCTCCCCACGGGGAAACACTAGGGCGGATAAACCCTCGATCAAGCAACTCTTGCAACTGAACTTTTAATTCTTTCAACTCTGCGGGAGCTAACCTATAAGGTGCTTTCGAAATCGGAGCCGTACCCGGCAAAAGATCTATACAAAATTCTATCTCGCGATCGGGAGGCATCTCATACTCGGTAGAGAAAACATCGGGAAATTCCCGAACTACCCGAACACTATCAAAATTAGGGGATTCTTTCCTAGTATCAAGAACACTAGCCAAATACCCCTCGCAACCACTATGCAATAATTTCCTCGCTTTCATAAAAGAAATTAAGCGAACCTTCCTACTCAGAGGACTAGCCTCAAACACAAATTTAGCAACATCGGGAATAGAAAAAGTAACAGTTTTCTTACGGCAATCAACGGAAGCATGAAACTTGCTCAACCAATCCATACCCAAAATGACATCAAAGTCTTGGATAGGAAGAACTACCAAATCCGCACAAAGGACTCGACCACAAATAACCACATCACAAGCACGAAAGACTCGATCAGAAATCAAGCATTCTCCTATAGGGGTCGACACCTCTAGCACGTACGGTAAGGACTCGAATGCAGCATTTAACATGGAAGCAAATTTCTCAGAAATGTATGAATGTGATGATCCTGGATCTACTAACGCTCGTGCGCTCACATTAGACACAGAAATAATACCTCCAATAACGGATGGATCATCGGTCGCTTGTTGTTGATTCATGGAAAACACTTTCCCTTGGATCTTGGGCTTTCCCGTAGCGTCCCTTTTCTGACCCTGAGGAGCTCCAGCTCCTAACCCCGTTGGTTGAATCCTATTCCTCGGACAATCCCTTGCAAAATGACCCATTTGACCACAATTGGTGCACCTTCCTTGCTTCTTCCAACAACGGTCCTCAGAATGACCTTCCTTTTGACAATACGAACAAAGCCTCAAAATTTGGCTCCCTTGGTTCCCGGAAGTGGTACCCGGGTTCCTTGAGATCGGTTGCCCTCGGGACTGAGATTGTCCCCCAAAGTTACCTCGGTTATCAGAACGGTGTTGTGGCTTGCCTTGAGCTCCTTGCTTACTCGGGTTAGCTAACTCGGTCTTCCTTTTATGCTCCCCAATGTCTTGCTCTATTAAGTAGGCTCGGTCCACCGCATCTTGGAAAGTCACGATCCGCTGAGCAATAAGTTGAGTACGGATGGAGGTCTTCAATCCCCGAATAAATCTCATAGCCTTTTGTTCTTCGGTCCTCACCAAATAGTCACAATATCGGGCTAATTCTATGAACTTAGCCGAGTATTGTGCTATAGACAACACACCTTGCTCTAGGTTGAGTAGCTCGATCTCCTTTCGATTCTGATCAACAACTGGAATGAAATGCTCTCTGAACTTACGCACGAACAACTCCCACGCATACACCGTGTGAGTATCATCCCAAGTAGCTTTAATACCCTTCCACCAATGCTCGGCGGCTCCCACAAGCTTGTAAGCCGCGAAGCGGACCTTGTCCTCATCCGAACACCCAAACACCTCATAAATCTTCTCCATAGACTCAATCCACAACTCAGCCTTCCTTACATCGGGCTCCCCATTGAATTCAATCGGTTTCAACTTCAGAAATTGCTCCAATCCATAACGGGGTGGTGCTTGTTCTACCCTTGGACCTTGATAATGTATCGCCTTCATGGCCGCCTCAAACATGCCTTGAAACATGGCACGGGCTTCTTCCCTTGTATCATTCTGATTCTGTGTCCCACTAGTACCTCCTCTATTTCTTCTTCCAGACATTGCGAGTAATTACCTGCATAAGACATCAACCATTAATCACTCCGCACTGTGTCCCACTAGTACCTCCTCTATTTCTTCTTCCAGACATTGCGAGTAATTACCTGCATAAGACATCAACCATTAATCACTCCGCACTCTACTACCCACCTAGGTCATACTAATCCACCTAGACTTATACATAGAGCTAATGCCATAGCTCTGATACCAACTGTCGCGACCGTGGACCCCGCGGGCCCCGGGACCGCGATCTGGACGTCGACTCTAAAACCAAAACTCAGAAATACTGAAGTTAAAAATTTCATTTGATACCAAAAGGTAATGATCCAATGTTTACAAAACCAAGTTTAATAAAACCAAATACAACTATCATAAACTTCCACAAGTTTATGCCCAACAAAATACAAATATACAAATCTTAGTGACGTCATTGTTTGGTATAACTATCCCAAAATGGTTACACATTTACATAATGTAAACCAACCTATAATAACCTTCCCCAAAAGAATGGATCCACACTCGACGTCCTCGCTCTCGTGATCAGCGAGACTAATCCTTAGCACCTGGGGGGGGGTTAAAGAAAAACAAAGATAAAAGAAAAGGGGGTGAGATAAATCTCAATAAGTTACTAATGCAACTACATGACATGCTATGATGCAATAAGCAATAAACAATAATAATTATCACATAGCACATAATAATTATCATATATCAGATAGCAGCGGAAATAAACACATAACAAAGGATATAGCCAAGGTTTTCCAAACCGGAACATCCAAATAAAGGATCGCTGCGCAGCTTCAATAATCAACAATCATCATCTTCATAATAGCATGAAAGCCGAAGAGAAAACCCCGGTACCGGAACCAATAACCATAAAAGAAGTGTCACAAGGGACGGGAGACATGCCACAAAGTCATGCTCCAAGTAAAGCTAAAATGCACACAAAGGAGCTAGCTCTTCTCACATCCAAGGCCAATCTGAAGGAGGGTAATAAGGAGGCAAAACAATGGTCAACATCACAATGGACTTGGCCGTGCCATCATAATGTTTCGCATCGCCCAAACACACACAAAATACCAGCTGGACTTTCACGTAAAGGTTGAGTAATAAATACTAGCTTAATTAGACAACTTAAGGTTCCAAAGTAGGGAACCATACCAAGAAGGCACCAAGAAAGTGAACTGAACCAACAACACACAATTAAAGTGTTCCAACAATCTTAACAATGATAACACAATTCCCATATCACATTTGACCACAAAGGATCCAATTAATTCGAGCACTCTACCAAATTTACTTACTCATATCGAAGAGCTTAAGGAGAGCTTTAAAACGGTAATTTATACGCCTAAAACGGAGTTCGGGTGAATAAGATATGACTCTCGAAAGTTGGACCAAAAAGGGGGATAAATTCATAACAGGGGAGGGGGGTGCGCTCGCCTCCTAAGGGAGGGATGCGCGCGCCTCCTAGATCAGTTGGAAAATCGAGTTGGGAGAAGGAGAGGGTGCGCGCGCTTCATAAAAATGGGTGCGTGCGCCTCCATCCGACAGAAGCACAATTGATTAAGGATGGCATAAGGGTGCGCGCGCCTCCTAAGGGAGGGATGCGCGCGCCTCCTTGCCCGGAAGGGCGATTTCCGGCCAAAAGTTCTGGGTTTCCACCATTAACTACCCCAAATCCAATACACACCAATTCTTTACCGTTTCTAACACTACCAAGAAGGGAACTAAGGTACCTACACCATTTTGAGCCAAAAGAACTCCAACAACATCATCTAGGGCCTCACTCAAGGGTGATTCAAATGCCAAAATTTCACAAAATGAACAAAAAGCAAATCACTCCCAAATCAACCCAAGATGCAATAAATGATATTCATAACATCAAATAAACATGGAGTAGCATTTCTAGCATAAAATAGGGGGAAAAGCAACTTACCCGGATTTCTCAAAGTTGACGGAATTCAAATCTTTTTGGCTTCCTACGATCCTATCGACGATCTAAACAATGTTCACGTTTTAAGAAATGAGAGAAGATGAGAGGAAGAAGGAGAAAATGAAGAGAGAAGAAGAAGGAAGAAAAATGCTTACCTTGGAGAGAGAGAGAGATTTGTCTGGGAGAGAGAAGAGAGTGAGGGAGATGGAGTGTGAGAAGGAGAAGGGGAGGAGTAGGGAAATAATTTAAAAGAGTTACACTTAGCCCCCCCCCCCTCCACTACACTACACACAAGCACTACACTCCCTACTAACAATTAAGACCCAACAAATCTACACTAGCACATTGACCCAAATAAAATGCTAGGCACAAATGATTATAACACATAAATTGCACACATAAATATTTAAATAAATAATAATTTAAATAAATAAATAAGTAAATAATTAAATAAAAATCATTTAATTGCTAATAAAATAGAGCCTAGATTTCGGGTCGTGACAAGACGAACATGACTTAAGTTGGCCTAATTCAAACGGGCTTTTGGGAAGAGGTGAGTGATTGACTCACTTTCCAAACGGACTTCCTAGGGTGACGGAGAGTGGCCCTAAGGGCCCCAAATTAAAGGTTACGGGGACAAGGAGCCTCCTTGGCTTGTTGGAATATAGTCAGAACAACATGGGACAAAACCTTACTGGCTTGGGACCAGATGGTACTCACACTAGTTCGAGCCATCAAGGCGATCGGAGCAACTGAGATGCTCATCACATGGAGGTGCAAACTAAGGAGGCCAATGCTTGACCAAGATATATTACCATGTGTTGCCATGACAGCTAAACTCGAAGGGGTCATGGGAACGAAATGGCATGAGGCGCATAGAATTGGTCATCATGTGACGGCCCAAGGAAAGGGGATAGAGTTACCCTAAGCACCTTTTGTTTCTTTTCTTTAACAGACGCTTTGGAGGATAACAGGTATCCGTTCAAATACTTGACTAACTTCCTAGGGAACTATGCCTAGGGGTTTAACGGGGACCTAGGGGACAACACCTAGGGGTTTGGCGGTAATTTCAACGGGGACCTAGGGGACAACACCTAGGGTTCCAACGGGAATCTCAACGGGGACCTCGGGGACAACACCTAGGGGTTTAACGGAGGTTTCAGCGGGGATCACAAACGGGGATCATAACGGGATCACAACGGGGATCACATCGGGGATCACAATCGGGATCACAATGGGATCACAACGGGATCACAACGGGGATCACAACGGGATCGCAATGGGATCACAACGGGATCACAATGGGGATCACAACGGGGATCACAACTGGATCACAACGGGATCACAATGGGAATCACAACGGGATCACAACGGGGATCACAATGGGGATCACAACGGGGATCACAACGGGATCACAACGGGAATCACAATGGGGATCACAACGGGATCACAATGGGAATCACAACGGGATCACAACAGGGATCACAACGGGATCGTAACGAGATTACAACGGGATCACAACGGGGATCACATCGAGGATCACAATGGGATCACAATGGGGATCACAATGGGGATCACAACGGGATCACAACGAGATCACAACGGCGATCACAACGGGATCACAATGGGAATCACGACGGGAACCTTGGAAGGATAGTGGGGATCCATCCAAAGATCTAACCTCCTAGGGAACTATGCCTAGGGACTCTAACGGGAGTCTTGGAAGGATAACGGGGATCCATCCAAAGACTCAACGAAACACCTTTATGGAGGTCTTGGAGGATAATGGGGATCCGTCCAAAGACTTAACGAAATGACGCTCATTAACGCAAGAATGCGATGCGTCAAGGCCAAGAAGCAAAAGCGGAGCAAAGTCATGCAATGTGCAATTATTTATTCATCCAAGTTTACTTAAAATGCATTTTTATTTCCTAAATGGTTGGAAAAGATTTCTCTTCTTTTCGCAACTACTCTAATTCCTAGATCAGTGGAGGTCATCACTACGCCTATAGACCCCTCATTTTTCACCTGCCTTGCACACTCCCAAGGATGGACTGTCCCGGGCGAGGGTTCTATAGGGCAAGCGGCTTCCACCGACCAAAAGAAACGAACCTAGGGTCTAGTGTATTGCAAGATCCCCAATGCGCGCGCCATTCCAATCATGATTAAGCCCCGGTTATGATCAAGATTCGTCTTAGGGACTTAAGGGACTTCCGGCATAACCTCATCTTTGATGAGGGCCTTCGAATCTTATCCATGGGCTTAAGGATGAATAGTATGAACCATTCATTAGGGTTTGACAACACAGTGTCACCCTATCCATAACACATGACTTAGGTTAATTATAGCCAATATTAACGCATAAGTCAAGGACCGGGTCAAAGTTGACCATGGTCACACTTGTTTTCATAAGGAGTCGTGACTCGGGCATTAACTTGGCCATAATTAATCTCAGACACGTATTAGGAACGTGGCAACGTGAGCTAGACCAAAAACCAACCAAAGTCTCGGTATTTGTGTGTCACGGAAAAGTGTGGTTGACTCGGCTCGGAAGGGGAGGTGGAATGGACCCGTGCGCGCTAGAAGGGCACAAGAGCACCAATCAAGCTGCATCGTGGCATCCATCCCGGGTTTAAAGGGTATTTGGAACGTGCAAGGTCGAGTGCGCATTGTGTGAAGCCATTCTATGCTCCCTTTTGAGTCAAAATAGAAATTCTTGGTCCGTTTAGCGTTATGAACAAGTATGGACAAGCATGAACAAACATGGGCAAATATGAACAAATATGAACAAACAAGAACAAGCAAGTAAGCAAGGCTACTTAACAAGTAAGGATCACAATTTATACATGGAAGGTTTGTGCACAACCAAAGGTTTTTGAAACCAAAATTTTTTGCAAGAAGAACAACCTTTTGAAAGTCATTTGTGCCAAGAAGATTGTGCTCAAACAAGAAGAATTTGAAGACCAAAAATTTTGTAAAAAAAGGGTTATGCACAATGAGGCTTTGAAAATCCAATTTTATGTCCAAGAATTTGTGCACAACCAAGCTTTGAAAATCATTTTTGGCTAAGAAGAAGAAAGTAGAATGTACACAAGTAGAGGCTGAAAATTGGAACTTAGCTAAGAAGGAGCAACAAGGCCATTAGAACATTTCTACCTCGCACAGAATTGTTGACTCAAAGCATTTTGTGGATCATCCCAATGTAGCCGTACGGCTAAGGCATCCTGTCCATTATTTTTTGCAAATTTTCAACTTCTAATCCTCAAGCCCCAGTCCATTGCATTTCCAGAACAGTTCCATTCCTTGTAAATCAAAACAGAAACACAAAACACACAAATTAGGCACAAAGTCAACAAATGGGGACAGGAGTTTGACCCACACATAAATGTCCCCAAAGCTTCTAAAAAGAAGTTTGAGAACATTTAACTCCCCAGTGGAGTCGCCACTGTAAGGATCCCGCCCCGCGCGGAAACGCGATGAGCTTTGGGGCGAAAAAGCCGAACACGGTTATCTCACAAAACATAATGGAGTCGCAACATTTGTTAATTATTCAACCCAACAAATGGAAAGGTTGGAGATTCTATTAGTTCGGAGGTCAGGTTACATCTTGGGAAGAGTTTCACGTCACCCAAGCCGCCTCGGACAAAGCCGAGTCTCCCTTGTGTTTGTTGACCAAAATGTGCAACTATGTGTTTGAAAATGGGAGAAACTGACTTTTAACAGAAATCAGTTAGAAACTTAACAAGGAAGGTTTATTTTGCCATCAGTTTAACAAAAAGGGGTAAAACTGGAAAAAAGTGCTTTCTGCCCAAACTAGCCGTATGGCTGGTTTAAACCATCCGTACGGCTTGTTTGGCTGTCCCAGGTTTTTTACAAATTTATCAGAAACAGTCCAATTTCAAACAGAAACAGAGCATTCTGTTGAAACTGGACAGAATTGCGACTTTTCAATTTGGGTTGAATCAAACTTTGGGTGGTAAAGATTGAGACTTTACCACCCAAACTTGATCATTATAGCATAAATAAGCCTAAACATCATAAATATGCAAGGGCACTCTCCATATGTGCAATGGATCACCAAGCCAAAAGTAAAGACATAAATATAAATTGGATAAATCATAACAAGCCTTAGGTTATCCCTTTGGTTTAGAACCCACAATCATGCATAAAACATGAAGGGCACCATGGATCAAGGCTTGGTTCCAATTCATATAATTTGCAAGAAATGTAAAGACATTAATTAAATTGACATAAATATAACAAGTCTTGATCATCTTGGTTTGAACCCACAATCATGCATTAAACATGAAGGGCACCATTGATACTCCAAGGCTTGGATCACATTTGTATGATTGCCTAAATTAAATGACATAAATTAAAATACATTAAATAAATAAATAAATAAAAATAGAAGAGGAGATGAAGAGAAGATGAGACAAAGATTCAATCTTTAAGCAAGCTTGGGGTAAATCATTAATTGATTGACCCAAGTTTGCTTCTTCCTTCACTTAGGGATCATGGACCCTAAGCTTTCACATAATCATGGTTTGATCATTGTGTTTTATTTTGGATTAGATGGGACTTTAAAGATAAGAGGGATACTACTCTTGGTAGTTCTTCACCATTATCTAAAGTGAGAAATTGACTTTTAACAGAAAACAGTTAAAAAGTTAACAGAAAGGGGTTTATTTGTAAAGGTTTTAACAGAATGGCATTAAAACTGAGAAAAGAAATTCCCTGGACAAACCATCCGTACGGTTGGTGATGGTTGTCCTGGGAATTTACAGATTTATCAGAAACAGTCAAGTTCCAGGCAGAAACAGAGCATCCTGCTGAAACTGGACAGAATGTGATCTTTTCAGATTACTTTGTGGTACAAGAACATGTATACCAATCATCCCTATGTCATTGATCATCAATTAGACACCAAAAACACATAATTTTGGGTATGATCAAGGCAATAATTGGGGAAAGAAAACAAAGTTGATGAACATGGCCTTTGATCCAACGCAACCATTTGGATGATTAAAGATAGAAACTTTAACCCCCCAAATGAATGATTTATTCAAGACAAAGCCTTGGGATATCCAAAATCAACCTTTTGATGGATAAATATTGAGTATTTATCATCCAAAGGGACATTATTAAGACTTAGATCAAAGTTTGGATGATAAAGATTAGGACTTTACCACCCAAACTTGATTATCATAACATAAACATAAATATACATATGCAAGGGCTCTCTCCAAATGTGCAATGGATCACCAAGCTAAAAGTAAAGAAATTGAATTAAATGACATGAAAGTAAATGACATTAATCATAACAATTCTTGATCATCTTTGGTTTATAACCATTAATCACACACAAGGTATGAGGGCACCATGAATCATTTCAAGGCTTGTTTCCATTTAATAATATCTCAAGAAATATATAGACATTGCATAGATAAGAACATAAACAAGTAAATAAAGAAGTGAAGAGATGGTGGAGGAGAAGGAGGCCTTACCAATATTTGATTCTAGCCTATCTTCCTCTCTTTCACTTAATTCTCACAATATTTATGTTTCTGCTCGTATTTCAGCAGAGTTTCTGCTCTTAAAACTATTTTTCTCCCCCCTGAAATGATCAGCAAGGGCCTTAATTTATAAGGACTAAAGGCACCCAAACCAGACGTACGGCTGGGCCCTTCTATTACCCAAACCATACGTATGACTCAGCATGGTGAGCTTCTGGATTTTTCTAAGTTTAATTCCAGGACAGTCCTAGATTTTTGGTTTGTTCTAGTGAGGTCCCAGTGTATCAGTTTTATCCCTGAATAGTCCTAAGAATACCTCTAAGTTAGTTTCATTTCAGATTGGGGTACTTACAGCTTTGAATTCGAGTCGGATTGCAATCGGAGTGTAGATGTCCTTTGGATCGACAAGCAACATTCCTATCCCCTAACCGTGCTTATTGGCTGCCCCATCGGAAAAAAGTTGGCACTTGTTTTCCTCGGTTGTGGTGCAAATTAATTCTTCGTCGGGAAGTTGTAAGTCTTCCCCCTTCGCTTCGTCACACGGAAATTCAGCAAGCTGATCACTGAACACTTTCACCCTGATAGATTTGAGTGTGATGTAAGTGATATCATAACCAGCGAGCATGAAATACCACTTGGCTATCCTTGTTGACATGAAAGGCTTCTCGAAGATGTAGCGGAGAGGATCCATTTTTGCTACTAGCTTGATTTGAAAGGCTTCTATATAGTGTTTGAGTTTTCGAGTGACCCAAACTAATGCCGCACATGACGTAAGTGATATCATAACCAGTGAGCTTGGAATCGGTGACTAACGAAGTAAATGGCATTCTCTTTTGTGGAGTCTCATTGCTCTTGTGCTAGCATAGCCCCTAGGGATTTATAATTTATGGTGAGATAGAGCAAGAGAGGCTTCTCTTTGTGCGGTGGAACCAAAAATGGAGGGCACGTCAAGTAATGTTTCACTTGATCGAAGGTTTCTTGGCATGTGTCAGTCCATTCCAGAGCCACATTCATCTTGAGTAACTTGAAGATCGGCTCGCACATTGAAGTAATTTGGTGTACAAACCGACTGATGTATTGAAGTCGGCCCATGAAGCCTTTGATTCTTTTTGCGTCTTCGGAGGAGGCATGTCAATGATTGACTTTATTTTCGAGGGATCGACTTCGATTCCCCTCTCCATGACCATATAGCCAAGAACTTTGCCTCGTATAATCCCAAAAGTGCACTTTGCGGGATTGAGCCTCATTTTGTGTTGTCGAAACCTGTTAAAGAACTTGCAGAGATCGATCAAGTGTTGACCGTCGTTTCTTTTCGAGTGAATAATCATGTCATCCACATAGACTTCAATCTCTTTATAGATCATATCTTGGAACAAATCTGTCACAGCCCTTTGATAAGTAGCCCCTACATTCCTTAATCCGAACGGCATAACTGTATAGCAAAAAGTGCCCCATGGTGTTGTGAAAGCAGTCTTGTGTTAATCCTCCTTGGCCATAAGAATCTGCATATACCTGGCAAAACCATCTACAAATGAGCGGACCTCGTAGGAGGCAGTTGAATCGACTAGCATGGCGATATTGGGTAAAGGGAAGTTATCCTTTGGGGAAGCCTTGTTCAAATCCTGGAAATCCACACAAACATGGACCTTTCCATTAGCCTTTCTGACTGTCACAACATTTGCTAGCCAAGTCGGATACTCGATGACTTTGATGAAGCCCACACTGAGAAGCTTCTCTATCACTTCTTTGACTTGCAGAGACCATTCGGGCTTGATCTTTCTGAGTTTCTGTTTGACTGGTTTGGCATCTTCCCTGATCGGTATTTTGTGCTCGACGACCTTTCTGTCTAAACCCGACATGTATTTGTATGACCGTGCAAAAACATCCACGAATTCTCTGAGCAGTCCAGTAAATCTGTCTTTCTCTTTCCCCTTGAAGAAGCTTCCTATCTTAGTTTCCTTTGGCTCTTCATCGGTACCCAGATTAACGACATGCAATTGTTCATCAGCCCCTGGACCATTTTCACCATGACTACGGACCTATTGAGATAATTCTTTTAAGTATGTTTCATTTTCGTGGTCTATTTCATCATAGTTTGAATCGTTATTAACTAGTTCGTTAAATTCACTATTAGTTAATTCATCATTTATGATGTTTGCAATCTCGGGGTACTCAGAAAGATGAAATTTTTCATTAGAAAAGAAAGGGAACACACGCTCGGCTATTGCCTCCATATCCTCTTGGGTAAGGATGTTGGAAACACTCTCGAACTTGAAAGTGAATGTCATTGAGTCTCCATTCGTCGCCTTACAGGGAATGCAACCCATTTTCTTGATCAAGAATTCCTCGAATACTATGGGCCCCTTCGTTGAATACCAATTGTTGATTGTCTCAAAGCTTGGCTTGACCTTTCTTGTAGGCTCATTTCCCACGTTGGTGTCGTCGGATATGGCATTGACTTGGCATTCGTCCATTATTGCAAGTTCTTCGAACATGGAGGCTAGATCAGTCAATTCCTCCCCTACAGTAATTTCTGTCTTGGCCTTGAAAGTCACTTTCTTCCCCCACCATTCTCGGGGTGACATCGGAGTGGGTTCTTCTTCACACTCCTTAATTTCACAATCGGCAAAGACTTCTAGACCGGGTTTTCTGATGCCCTTGTTATTGACCCACGGTTCGAGACCAGGTCTTCTACACTAAAACAGACTCATTGACTTCCTTAACAAGTCAGGACTAATTCACCAGCGCCTATATAAACAGGTCCTCATACGATAAACTGGTAACAAATTCTCTTGGCTCTTACTCTAGTGATCAATTGATTTCTCTTTGTTTTATCTCACATAAACGAATTCTTATTCTCACGATGGAGGGACTTCGTCGGTGAAGTCCCGGCTAGTTTACGTATTATCGTTTCGTGTGTGTAGGTCCGAATGAGGAGGTTCTTCTTGCTGGGATTATCCGAACCGTTAGACGAAGGCTGATCCGGTACGTTTCTTGCAGCATCAAGTACCTTACTCTCCAAAAACTACCCACAAGTTTAATCCGCATTTTATGCACCATAATCATCATATGATTATCCATTAAACTCATACTAGCTCTTCGTAAGTTCTAGGGACAATGATTATTATAATAAACATGCAAAAGATATAATAATCAGGTTTGTTATCTCTATAACAATGAAAATATGATGTGACACATAGGCCTTTCTCAATGGCCTAGGGCATAATATCCAACAATAATTACGTAAACAGATAACTGTTCTTCGTGGATCGATTGTGGACTTGCTCTAGCTATATTTTTAGAACCTAGTCCATGTTTAATTTGTAGGTGTGCGATTTAGCCTATCAAAAGTCCAAAACAGTAACTCTTCTATGGCGCCGACCATGTTGCACCTTCCCATTGGCATAAATGGAGGTCATTCACAATCTTTGACTTGATAGCCATCAGAGCAGCATGATCAGGTTCTTTCTTGTTAAAGGCATCAGCTTGAGTTACAGCACATTGTAAGGATCCCGCCCCGCGCGGAAACGCGATGAGTTTTGGGGTGAATTGCCGAACACGGTTATCTCACAAAACATAACGGAGTAGCCACATTTGTTAATTATTTAACCCAACAAATGGAAAGGTTGGATATTCTATTAGTTCGGAGGTCAGATTACGTCTTGGGAAGAGTTTCACGTCACCCAAGCCGCCTCGGACAAAGCCGAGTCTCCCTTGTGTTTGTTGACCAAAATGTGCAAGTATGTGTTTGAAAATGGGAGAAACTGACTTTTAACAGAAATCAGTTAGAAACTTAACAAGGAAGGTTTATTTTGCCATCAGTTTAACAAAAGGGGTAACACTGGAAAAAAGTGCTTCCTGCCCAAACTAGCAGTATGGCTGGTTTAAACCATCCGTACGGCTTGTTTGGCCGTCCCAGGTTTTTTACAAATTTATCAGAAACAGTCCAGTTTCAAACAGAAACAGAGCATTCTGTTGAAACTGGACAGAATTGCGACTTTTCAATTTGGGTTGAATCAAAGTTTGGGTGGTAAAGATTGAGACTTTACCACCCAAACTTGATCATTATAGCATAAATAAGACTAAACATCATAAATATGCAAGGGCTCTCTCCATATGTGCAATGGATCACCAAGCCAAAAGTAAAGACATAAATATAAATTGCATAAATCATAACAAGCCTTAGGTTATCCCTTTGGTTTAGAACCCACAATCATGCATAAAATATGAAGGGCACCATGGATCAAGGCTTGGTTCCAATTCATATAATTTGCAAGAAATGTAAAGACATTAATTAAATTGAGATAAATATAACAAGCCTTGATCATCTTGGTTTGAACCCACAATCATGCATTAAACATGAAGGGCACCATTGATACTCCAAGGCTTGGATCACATTTGTATGATTGCCTAAATTAAATGACATAAATTAAAATACATTAAAATAAAGAAATAAATAAAAATAGAAGAGGAGATGAGATGAGATGAAGATGAGACAAAGATTCAATCTTTAAGCAAGCTTGGGGTAAATCATTAATTGATTGACCCAAGTTTGCTTCTTCCTTCACTTAGGGATCATGGACCCTAAGCTTTCACATAATCATGGTTTGATCATTGTGTTTTCTTTTGGATTAGATGGGACTTTAAAGATAAGAGGGATACTACTCTTGGTAGTTCTTCACCATTATCTAAAGTGAGCCATAATCTATCACAAAGAAAATTTATCAATTTTGATGAGAGGAGAATTCTGGAGAGAAACTTTGCTATCAAAAATTCTTGTCCCAATGAGAGGGGATGAGCCCTCTATTTATAGGGGAAAATATTTCATTTTAGCCCTTCAACTATAGGCTTGGGCACCAAGCAAATGGGGAAATTTTCACTTTAGTCCCTCAATTATGGCCTTGTGACTTGCTTAGGGGCTAAGCATAAAAATGGGTTAAGATTGGATCACAAAATGGGTCATTTATACTCATAAAATGGTCACAAATTGGGTTGAAATTGGATCATTTTTGGGCATAAAATGGGGCATTTTGGCTGGGAATAAAGTCTTTTTAGAGCAGCCATGTTGGTGACACAAAGGAGGTGACAAAGCCAAGTGGGTGCTGTGACCGGAGGGGGGACAAGGGAGAGTGACCGACCAATCACAGCGCAGCAAGTGAGGGGCTGTCGGGCGCGTGAGAGTCACGCAGGGGACATGGCGCGTGCCACCGGCAGGAGGCTGACGCGCGGCGGCTTGGGCGAATGAGGAGGGGACACATGGCGAGGCTGTCGGCTGGTCTTGTGCTTTTTAGAAAACGCACAATGGATGTGCGACCGTTCCTCCTGGGAGATTTTCAGATAATTCCCACAAAGTCCTTTTTGGCTTTGTGGGAAATTCACCACTGGTCCTGGCTTTCTGGAAATTACCGTAAGGTCCCTCCCTTTCCAAAATAATTTCGTTAATGCCTAAAATACCCCTTGAACACTATAATGACCCAATTAAGTCCCAAATTACCCCTTAATTCCACAATTTGATTATTTAAGGATAGTAATCCGGATCGGGGTACTTACACATATGTTTTCAATGGAGGTTAACATGGTCATCAAAAATAAAAGGGGCAGCTGTAAGGATCCCGTCCCGCGAAAGGAAATGGATGAGTTTCGGAAGGCGAAATACCAAACACGGTTAACACGCAAAATATAACGGAGTCGCCACATTTGTTAATTATTTAACCCAAAAAATGGAAAGGTTAGAGATTCTATTAGTTCGGAGGTCAGGTTACGTCTTGGGAAGAGTTTCACGTCACCCAAGCCGCCTCGGACAAAGCCGAGTCTCCCTAACGTTAGTTAACAAAGTGCATGTGTGTGTGTGTGTGTTTTAAAAATGGGAGAAACTGACTTTTAGCAAAACTGGTTAATTATTTAACAGAAAAGGGGTTATTTTGCAAACATTCTGACCAAAAAGGGAAGAAACTGGAAAATGCACTCCCCGGCCAAAGTAGCGTACGGATGGGGAAGGCATTCCAGGGATTTTTTACAGTTTATCAGAAAACTGTCCAGTTTCAGGCAAAACAGAGTGTTCTTGCTGAAACTGGACTGAAATGATCATTTTCAGTTATTTTCTTTTAACAAAAACATTGATTAATCATCCCTATGTCATTGATCACTAGTTGGACACCAAAAACAATGGTTTTGGGTGTGATCAAGACAATCATTGGGGAAATTTAAGAAAAAGGTGATGAACATGCCCTTTGGGGTAAAATGACCATTTGATGAGTAAAGATTGAAACTTTACCATCAAGATGGACTTATTATGTAAGATTAAACCTTTAGAAACAAAATGTAACATAAAGATTAACTCTTTATGTCACATACTTGGTGATTTATGGCTAGGTCAAGTTTGGGATGATAAAGATTGAAACCTTATCACCCAACCATGACTCTCATGGCCAAACAAGAACAAAATCAACATGAAATTTAACAAATCATGATCATCCTTAGGTTTTATACCATAATCACACACTAGGCATAAAGGGAACCTTGAATCACCTCATGATTTGGTTCCAATATACATATATGATTATAATATATAGCTTGAAAGGATAAGACTTGTATAATATGAATATATATATATATATATATATATATATATAGTGCTTGAAATGGACAAGGCTTGCAAGAACAATAATAAATAATACAAGAATAATCAATAATATGAATAATAATAAAAGAGTTTGAGATGAAGAAGAAGATGGGGAGAAGGAGGCTTTACCTATGATGGTTATGGCCTATCTTCCTCTCTTTTCACTCAAATGTGTGTATCACTCACTTTCTGCTCTCAAACTGGCAGAGTATCAGCTCACAAAATGTTTTCTCCCCCCTGAAATGATCAGCATGTGGTTCAATTTATAGAGGCTGAGGGTGCCCAATATAGCCATACGGCTAGGGACCTCATGTGCCCAAACCATCCGTACGACTCGACTTGGCGAGCTTCTGGATTTTTCTAAGTTTAATTCCAGTTCATTCTTGGAATATCAGGTTTACCCTAGTGAGGTCCTGGCCCATTAGTTTATCCCTAAATGGTACCAAGAATTCCTCTAAAATAGGTCAATTTCAGATTGGGGTACTTACAGAGCCCCTCGGCAACGTCGCTTTTGAAGAAAGCGGGGTTGTCGACAAAACCAGCATCCCAATCTGATGGGAGGACGGCTTGGCCGATTTGTTCTATGGCTGGACCTAGAAGTATAAGACTCCTACGTATCCCTATTCGAGGGAATCAAGCCTAACGTAGTTCGGGTGAGAGATTTTAAGGCTACTCAAACCTATGGGCCTTAGGTGGATATTCATTCATCCCTTCCTAAACAGGCCTGGCTCAAAGGCCGGACTTGGTCAACTTGGCTCTATTCGGAGAGGGTTAACTAAGGGGGCTGGCATGGCTCAGAGGCTCAAATAATGAGTATGGCTCAGAGGCTGGGCTCGGTCGACTTAGCTCTATTTAGAGAGGGCCGACCCGATGGTAACTGGTCTTACATTCGACTACGGACTGCCGACACAATGATAGGTTTTCTCTAACCTGGCCACTCTCGGGGACAAAGGTTTTCTTAACCCAACATGACTATTCTGGTCTTAAGCTCTACCAAGGGCTGCCGGCACAATGATATCTTAACTTTCATCCTGCACTTACGAGGTACGGCAGGGACTTTCACGATTTTACTTTCTAATCTGGACTTACGAAGTATCGGCCGGGTCAACAAAATCCGATGGTCTTACGTCACGCCGGACGGCCAAAGGATGTATCCCACAAAACCTAATGGTCTTACGTCACGCCGGAAGGCCAAAGGATGAATCTCACAAAACCTAATGGTCTTACGTCACGCCGGACGGCCAAATGACGATTATTCACATTTTAAACCTGGACTTACGAAGCGCGGCCGGGTTAATTTCTCATTCTTAACCTGGACTTACGAAGCGCGGCCGGGTTAATTTCACATTCTTAACCTCTTAACCTGGACTTACGAAGCGCGGCTGGGTTAATTTCACATAGCTTAACCTGGACTTATGAAGCGCGGCCGGGTTAATTTCACATTCTTAACCTAGACTTACGAAGCGCGGCCAGGTTAATTTCACATTCTTAACCTGGACTTACGAAGCACGGCCGGGTTAATTTCTCATTCTTAACCTGGACTTACGAAGCGCGGCCGGGTTAATTTCACATTCTTAACCTGGACCTAAGAAGCGCGGCCGGGTTAATTTCACATTCTTAACCTGGACTTACGAAGCGCGACCGAGTTAGTTTCACATTCTTATCTGGACTTACGAAGCGCGGCCGGGTTAGTTTCACATTCTTAACCTCTTAACCTGGACTTACGAAACGCGGCCGGGTTAATTTCACATTCTTAACCTGGACTTACGAAGCGCGGACGGGTTATTTTCACATTCTTAACCTGTTAACCTGGACTTACGAAGCGCGGCCGGGTTAATTTCTCATTCTTAACCTGGACTTACGAAGTGCGGCCGGCTTAATTTCACATTCTTAACCTGGACTTACGAAGCGCGGCCGGGTTAATTTCACATTCTTAACCTGGACTTACGAAGCGCGGCCGGGATAATTTCACATTCTTAACCTGGAGTTACGAAGCGCGGCCGGGTTAATTTTTCATAGCTTAACCTGGACTTACGAAGCGTGGCCAGGTTAATTTCACATTCTTAACCTCTTAACCTGGACTTAAGAAGCACGGCCGGGTTAATTTCATATTCTTAACCTAGACTTATGAAGCGCGGCCGGGTTAATTTCACATTCTGAACCTGGACTTACGAAGCGCGACCGTGTTAATTTCTCATTCTTAACCTGGACTTACGAAGCGCGGCCGGGTTAATTTCTCATATCTTAACCTGGACATACGAAGCGCGGCCGGGTTAATTTCTCCAAACTTTTCAAAGTTCACTTATGGATGCTCGGGCGCGAAGGGGCTACACAAGGGGGGTGGATAGGCGGCTTGACATGGTCCGTAACTTCCGGGGCTACACCATTGCCCTTAATGACATGGAAGCGGGGTTCTATAAGTCCCCTACCGCTCATTTATTCCATGACCGAGTGGTAATCCTTCTTTCCCACTCGATCTTTGTCAATTTTGTGCACTCCCTAGTCCTAGGGTTCATGTTCATGCAATTTAGGGGTTTCGCCTTCCTAGGTGCGATTCCGCAAAATTGGCTTCATTTTCTTGTCATTGGGATCACTAGGGACATGGGCATGTGTTCATATTATCATTTGGACATGCCTAGCTATACTTTCTAAAATCAAAGTGCGTTGTCCCGTGATTTGTGCATAAACTACTTGTACCTTAGGTTCGACTAGTCATTTTGACACATTCAAGTGCATGCTAGCATTTCCTAGGATAAGTTGTTGCATTTTTGCGGAGATTCGGGACATTAAGTCTCAAAATGGGACGGATTTTGTCCTTTGGGACAGGGGGAAATCCTTTCAAACAGAACTTCACACATTCTTTTCATAAGAAACACACCCTTCAATGCCCAACGCAATTTAAAAGGGGTAAAATCACATTTATTTGCGAGATACACCCTCAAACGCCCAACGAAATTTGAAAAGGGTAAGATCATATTTTTTCACAAAACAAACCCTCAAACGCCCAACGCAATTTGAAAAGGGTAAAATCGCATTTATTTACATGATTCATTCATTGTATCCATTTATCATACGCATTGGCATCTTAAAACTGTGTTATTCATACCTTTGTTGTGTTTACCTGCAGGGCGGTGATCCCAAATCTCGAGGGTCTCCCGACATGTGTTGTTCCTTGTGGGAGGCCATGCCCGAGGCTGTCGGCGATGGGCCCGGTCTGAGGGAGTGGGTAGAGGGCACCGGCTTGGTGCCATTCATTCATGCCGCAGGCCAGCTAGTTAGCACCAATAGGAGCCTTGGACTCATCTCTGCCTTGGGCGAGCATTGGTGGGATACGACCCACACCTTTCATTTGAGTTGGGGGGAGGTGACCGTGACTCCTGCAGACTTTTCTACCATTACTGGCCTCTCCTTCGGCGGCCGACCAATTATCTGGGCCGACCGGCTCTCGGCCGCGGACATTGAGGCACTTATTGGCTTTTCGGGCCCTACCAAGGGCTTGGGGATCCTGGTGCAGGATGTTGACCGGACCATTCGGGCCAGAATTCTGGAGTATTTGGCGGGTTTGGTGATGGCGGAGCAGCTCGGGCGAGCTTATGTATGGCTCCTTCTCAGCAACACCCTCTTCGCCAATGCCGATACCACATGCATGTTCCCCCTACTGGGATCATTGTCTACTCCCGAGACCGTTCAGAGTATTGCTTGCGGAGAGGCTAGGTTGGCTGAGCTATACATGGAGTTCGATAAATTTAGCCAGAAAGCGAGCAAGTCCTTGGCTTGCTTCCAGTTTGCCTTGGAGGTACATTCTTTTCCTTCCCCCATTTTTCTGTTTTCTCCTTCTTATTCACCCTATCGGTTTTCGGCATCTTAATGATTTTTGCCCTTTTCCTTTCAGGCCTGGTACTACGAGATCTTCGGTGGCTATCCATGGGAGCTGACCATTGATCCTGCTATTACATTCCCGGCCATGGTCTGTTGGGCTCGAGAAGCCTGAAAGAAGAGGGGATCCAAGGGACGGGTCTCCGTCCGTCATGCCGATGACAGGGTAGTGTTAAGGGGAGCTATGCCGGCTGAGCTTAACCTCTTTCCTTAGTCGAGGTATGAGGGGCAAGGGCTAGGCATTGACCTGTCTGATGCTCTGCGGGTAACCCGGGAGAGGAGACTGCTTGTAGGGTTCCGGGGAGAGGCCTTTTACTTGGGAGAGAGGGTGCTCTGGCAGAACGGGCTCGGGCTCATGCAAAGGGCTCCTGTCGACCCTCCTGACACCATGTTCCTAGCAGACTGAGGGGACGACCCCTACCTCATGGGGGCGAATGCATCCCATTTTATCACCGATGAGCCATACGGACGTTTCATGGCCCGAAGGCTGAGATCACCGCAGGTAGTGGCTTCTGGGGTGGCTCCTCCGATGTGGCAGGACTTCTCATACATATACTCAGATAGCCGGGTCCACATGGTGGCCACATCTGTGTCGGGAGAGGGGGCCCCACCTGAGGATGCTCCTGAGGGCGTGGTATGTTTTCATTCCTTTCTTTCACACTCACTCATCCCATGTCCCTATCTTTTCTACTGAGCAGTTTGATTTCCCTGTGCAGGTTGCAGCGCGGGCTCTGTTGGATAAGCCCTCCCTCATGAAACGGGCCAAAAGGTGGCTGAAGAGGTTTATTGGTCGCTCTTCTAAGGGGCCTCGAACTGAGTCCAGGTTTGCGCCGGGCAGGAACTCGGTGAGTGGTGGGGAGAGGTCTTTCCGACGGTCCTCGAGCGTAAAGCTACCCCCATCCTTTATCCGTCGCCATACCTTAGGCGGAGCCGATTTGGAGGCCTTTCGGGATTCATTCCGTGACCCCAGCTTTCACGAGCTCGCCCCGGATCCTTTTTCCCATTTGGCCTTAGAGCGTGTGGAGCCCCAGCCTATCAGGCACCTCGGTCCTCCTTCCCAGGTTCCTCCTTCCTTCTTTCCGGGCCAATCCTCTTCGGGCAAAGGCTCGAGCTTGGCGGAGTCCATATTCATCTTTGACCCCAACATGTGGCCATCTCGTCCCCTGGAGAGGGTTCACTCGCCTCCGGAGGATCCTTATCCAGATTCTGATTAGGATGTACCTATGTGAACAATTTTTCTTTTGTAACATTTTATTAAAAAAAAACAATGTATGAAAAATTATTATCTTCGGTGTTTAAAACTTTGTCCCTTTTATTTGTAAATCCATCATTTATGCATGCTTGGGCCTCGAGAGGGTTTTATGGTCATTTCTGGACTGTCGGGGATTCCCGAGATGTGTTTGGACTCAATTATGCAGAGTTTGACACACGTCTGACAGGTTTTGAACAAGTGAAAATGAGTTTCACTTGTGGGAAATCAGCTGATACTAGCTGCTGATATGAAATTTTTCGCAGAGACAAACCAGCCGTACGGATCGTACAAGCATGGTTGACCTTTTTTTTTTTTTTACCAAACTTTCTGAGGACTTTTAGGGAATTTTGACAGGCGGGAGACCTTATTTGACTCAAACCGTTTTTCCCAAAGCATGACTCTTCGTTGGCCCTTCCATTGCAGGATTACGGCTTGCCAGCCCCAGTGCTTTACCTTTGCTGGAAACTACTCCTCGGTCCCCACCCTATTCTTTTGGGTGCGTATCCTCCTTGCCCGGGACACAGTCCACTTTTTCACGGGTTTCCTCTTCCTAAGCAATCCAAACATATCACTTTTCCTTCTTCCACATATCCCATCATTTTCTCATCCTAGGAGTGGCCTAGTTGACTCTGACACGGACAAGAGCAAATCATACTTGTTCACACGAACAGACACACATAGGCATTTACGAAAGTGAGTCCCTTTTCTGAGGAAGGAAGCCTATGGACAGAAATTCAAGTGTTTGGATCTCTCCTAAGATGTGGAAAAGAAGACTTGTCGAGGCATTCGAAATCGGCCTTATTTAATGTCATCAAAATGATTGCTCGAATGAACCGTATCCAGCATTAGGTCAAAATTCAAGCAATTAGCCTTAACATGCATAAATGTTGTGATCATTTGAGATTCAGATTCGATCAATGGCAAGATCGAAGTGTGTTTAGGAGGGATTAGTTATTATTCGGGAGATTGGTCATTGACGGGACCAAGGGAGGAGAGCCGGGTCATTTTGGGAGGACCGAGGCTTGATGGATTCGTTTCATGCTATGACCGGACCAGAAGGTTGCCTATGTTCCCCTCAGTGTGAGGAGCTCAGGTCGCCGTAGTTCGGCCTTGAGGCCGTCTTTTGCTGAAGTTGACTTTCTTTTGATGTCGTTTCAGGGGACATTGTTGCTCGCTTCCGCTTTGCGGTGATCTTCTTTGAGGTGGGCCTCTTGGGATGAACCCTCTTTGGTGTGGATGGGTCTCTTGAGGAAAGCATTTCTTTTTGCTATTTCCTTTCCTTCTTTCTCATTCATTCATTTTTTCTTTCCTCATTCATTCATTCATTCATTCATTCATTTTTTTGCTCTTTTTTTTTTTTTTTTTTTTGTTTTTTTGAAAGGGGGAGGAGGTAATCATTAGCCCTAGCTTGATTTCTTGGGCATTGGCTCATTTGTAGCTTTGATTTCGAAGATCTGGGAAGCCCTTTGCTTGGTTGCACACGTACGATCACGGTTGAATCTTGGCGGTTGAGCAACAACGTCCTCACCTCTTCACTGTCTCGAGATGCCTTCGATGTGCATCAGGAGTTTGTTTCAGAAAGGTGTATTGGGTTGTGTATCGGGGAAGTGTATGAGGGAAGACTTGCCATTAATGGTTTTCTTCATGCCAATTGATCACAACATTCATTCGTATCAAGATTAATTGTTTGTATTTTGTACTCCTTTGCGTTTGGGTTCATTCATCCTTGAATGAGTCGTCGTTGACTATTATGTTTGGGGAGTCAACTCGTCATTTTAGGGATATAGAAATCATTAATCAAAGCGATTCCGAGAGTGAATGCATTTTTCAAGATAATGCCTCAAGTCTAGAAAGAATAGAAGTAAAAACGATTCATTTCATGGGAGATTCAATTTTTACAAACATAGACTCAACTATTGACTCTATTGACTCGATCATTCGACCATGCCTAACTCCGTGGTTTTTCACATAACATTGCCTCGCAGGGCTTTTCATAAAAAGAAACAAAAGACTTTGGCCACAACAGACTTTTTGAGGGACTCTCTAGAACCTATAACGCTAGACCACTCCCACTTTCTTCTTCTTCTTCCAACTCCTTACATCTCCTGCTCAAACCCATTTGTCTCCTTGCTTGGTAATGACACCTTTATCGACAAGCGCTTGGATCTTATCTTTCAAGGCACCACACGCCCCGGTGGAGTGTCCTACCCCTTGGTGATAGCGGCAAAACTGAGTTTCATCGGACCGTTGGCTGGGATGGTCGGATGAGATCACACTTGGGTCAAGTAATGTGAATTTCCCTTCTTTGAGGAATTTATCAAGTAGCGAGGCTCTCGGGGTCCCCAGCTCGTGAAAGAGGCGGTATGGGGCGGCCCTTTGATGGTGAGAGGGTTTGGGAGCTATGGGGTTAGGTTGGCTGTTTCTTGGTAGCAGGCCCCCGTTCGGGGTTTGGTTTTCGGGAGGTAGACTTCCCCGACGTCCCGGAGTCATTTGGGCATTGACTGGAGCGACAAAGGAGGGGTTGTTTGAGACGGGCCCGGTGGGGGGACTTTTCAAGTGTGGATGATTTCTGGGGTAGGCCCTGATATCTAGGATTGCATCCACTACTGTGTGCATGCAGGTTTAGACATTCCTCATGTCTTCCTGCTGAATGCAGCTTTGTGAGTCCATTTCATCCCTCACACTTTTCCTTTCCTGATGCCAATCGTTTTCCCGATCTTTTAAGAGCTCGCGAAGGCAAGGGTGCACCATTTTGATCCACATCTTCTCAACTTCTCCTTCTAGGTTTGGAGTTTGCTTTTCTTGCATCCTAGCAATGATCCCTAGCAATCGACCATGTTCGTACTCCAACCTTCTCATTACTTGTTACATGGCACCCATAGCTCTTTCAATGTTTTCAAAGCGGGCTTCCATTGCTCGCTATAGCAAAAATGGACCGACAAGCCGTAAGGGCATCGTGAGAAGAATCTCGAAAAGTCATGCTTTGAATAAGGCAGGGACTCAACACAAACGAGATTTTGAGTTATTGAGAGAAATGGGTTTGACCCTTTGAGGGGTGGGGGAAGCCCAAGCCATGCATTTTGGATGAATTTAACAATTTTGGTTTTCAGAAAACGAATTTTTGTTTATTCTATGATCATTCTTAGGCAGTTTCGTCACACGAACAAACGTTAGTGCACAGTTCAAAGGCTTAACATTTATTGTTCATATTTACTTAAAAACACATTTATTCCTAACTGGTTGGAAAAGATTTCTCTTCTTTTTCGCAACTATTATACATCCTGGATCAGTGGAGGCCATCACTACGCCTATAGACCCCTTGTTTTTCACCTGCCTTGCACACTCCCAAGGATGGACTGTCCCGGGCGAGGGTCCTATAGGGCAAGAGGCTTCCACCAACCGAAAGGAACGAACCTAGGGTCTAGTGCATCGCAAGATTCCCAATGCGTGAGCCATTCCAATCATGATTAAGCCCCCGTTAAGATCGAAATTCGTCTTAGGGACTTAAGGGACTTCTGGCATAACCTCATCTTTGATGAGGGCTCTCGAATCTTATCCTTAGGCTTAAGGATGATTAGTATGGACCATTCATTAGGGCTTTACAACACGGTGTCACCCTATCCTTAATACATGACTTAGGTTAATTACGGTCAACATTAACGCGTAAGTCAAGGACCGGGTCAAAGTTGACCATGGTCACACTTGCTTTCACAAGGAGTCTGACTCGGGCATTAACTTGGCCACAATTAATCTCAGACACGTATTAGGGACGTGGTAATGTGAGCTAGACCAAAAACCAACCAAAGTCTCGGTATTTGTGTGTCACGGACAAGTGTGGTTGACTCGGCTCAGAAGGGGAGGTGGAATGGACCTGTGCGCGCTAGAGGGGCACAAGAGCACGAATCAAGCTGCATCGTGCCATCCATCCCGGGTTTAAAGGGTATTTGGAACGTGCAAGTTCAAGTGCGCGCAGTGTGAAGCCATTCTATGTTCTCTTTTGAGTTAAAATAGAAATTTTCGATTCTTTTTAACATCATGAGCAATGTATAATCAACATATGAACAAGCATGAATAAGCATAATCAACAAAAATGAGCAAGCATGAATAAGCTATTTACACAAGCAATCAAGCAAGAATCATATGAACAAACAAAGCCAAAACTTGTACATACAACAAATTGGGCACAACAAAAAGTTCTTTGAAATCAAATCTTCACAAGAAACAATCTTTTTGAAAACCATTTGCAAAACAAGTTGTGCACAACAAAAGGACTCAGAATCTTTACAAAAGGGGTCATGCACAAGGAGGCCTTAAAAACCCAATTTTATGTCAAAAAAGACTTGTGCATAACCAAGCTTCAAAAACCAAGTTTTAGCTAGAAAAGAAGAAGGTAATGTGCACAAACCAAACTGTAAATGGAACCTGGACAAGAGCAGAAGCCAAAGGGGGCACATAATGTTTCTGCCCTGCACAAAATGGTCAAATTTTGAAATATTCTATTCCCTGCCCAACATAGCCGTACGGCTATAGCATCCTGGCAATTATTTTTTGTAGTTTTTCATCTTCTGATCACCAAGCCCCAGATTATTGCACATCCAGAACAGTTTACACTCCAGAAAATTCAAACAGAAACTCAGCACACACAAAACAAACACAAAAGTTAACGAAAACGGGGGACGGGAGTTTGACCCACACAAAAGTGTCCTCAAATTTTCTAAAAAGAAGTTTGCAAACACTTTTCTCCCCAGCGGAGTCGCCACTGTAAGGATCCCGCCCCGCAAAAGGAAATGGATGATTTTCGGAAGGCGAAATACCAAACACGGTTAACACACAAAAAATAACGGAGTCGCCACATTTGTTAATTATTTAACCCAACAAATGGAAAGGTTAGAGATTCTATTAGTTCGGAGGTCAGGTTACGTCTAGGGAAGAGTTTCACGTCACCCAAGCCGCCTCGGACAAAGCCGAGTCTCCCTAACGTTAGTTAACAAAGTGCATGTGTGTGTGTGTGTTTCAAAAATGGGAGAAACTGACTTTTAGCAAAACTGGTTAATTATTTAACAAAAAAGGAGTTATTTTGCAAACATTCTAACCAAAAGGGAAGAAACTGGAAAATGCACTCCCCGGCCAAAGTAGCTGTGCGGATGGGGAGGGC
Source organism: Campanula takesimana (assembly GCA_026119855.1). Classification (NCBI taxonomy): domain Eukaryota; kingdom Viridiplantae; phylum Streptophyta; class Magnoliopsida; order Asterales; family Campanulaceae; genus Campanula; species Campanula takesimana. The sequence continues at coordinate 168,727 of JAOWBW010000432.1, read as the reverse complement.
ATTCCAGGGATTTTTGACAGTTTATCAGAAAACTGTCCAGTTTCAGGCAAAACAGAGTGTTCTTGCTGAAACTGGACTGAAATGATCATTTTCGGTTATTTTCTTTTAACAAAAACATGGATTAATCATCCATATGTCATTGATCACTAGTTGGACACCAAAAACAAGGGTTTTGGGTGTGATTAAGACAATCATTGGGGAAATTTAAGAAAAAGGTGATGAACATGCCCTTTGGGCTAAAATGACCATTTGATGAGTAAAGATTGAAACTTTACCATCAAGATGGACTTATTATGTAAGATTAAACCTTTAGGGAACATAAAGATTAACTCTTTATGTCTCATGCTTGGTGATTTATGGCTAGGTCTTGTTTGGGATGATAAAGATTGAAACCTTATCACCCAACCATGACTCTCATGGCCAAACAAGAACAAAATCAACATGAATTTAACAAATCATGATCATCCTTAGGTTTTATCCCATAATCACACACTAGGCATGAAGGTAACCTTGAATCACCTCATGATTTGGTTCTACTATACATATATGATTATAATATATAGCTTGAGATGACAAGACTTGTATAATATGTATATATATTTATATATATAGTGCTTGAAATGGACAAGGCTTGCAAGAACAATAAGAAATAACACAAGAATAATCAATAATATGAACAATAATAAAAGAGTTTGAGATGAAGAAGAAGATGGGAGAAGGAGGCTTCACCTATGATGGTTATGGCCTATCTTCCTCTCTTTTCACTCAAATGTGTGTATCACTCACTTTCTGCTCTCTAACTGGGAGAGTATCAGCTCACAAAATGTTTTCTCCCACCTGAAATGATCAGCATGGTGTTCAATTTATAGAGGCTGAGGGTGCCCAACATAGCCGTACGGCTAGGGACCTCATGTGCCCAAACCATCCGTACGACTCGACTTGGCGAGCTTCTGGATTTTTCTATGTTTAATTCCAGTTCAGTCCTGGAATATCAGGTTTATCTTAGTGAGGTCCTGGCCCATTGTTTTATCCCTAAATGGTACCAAGAATTCCTCTAAAATAGGTCAATTTCAGATTGGGGTACTTACAGCAGCATCCTCAACATTTTTTTCAGAATAAAGTGTTTCACTCTTGAAATTTCTCTCTAACAGAGATAATAACCTTAGATTTCTCAGTTGGATATTTGGAATTATTTTATGTGCATGGCTCCAAAAATACATTCAATAAATTACTAGTGTGAAATATTTTATTGTTGGAACAATCTTAACCCTGAATGCCGTACTCAATTCTGGAATAAGTTTGAGAAGAGAGAAGAAGAAGGCAGAAGCGTGTACCTGATGAATCCATGTTTGATGTTGTTGGGATAATAAGAAGAAGAAGAAGAAGAAGAAATTAGGGGATGGAGTTCTTCTAAATGATTGTGCCTTTTACTCTTAACTTCTTTAACACTTAATGAAGAATATTAAGAGAGTAAAAATGAATGATGTAGTGGTTTCTAGGGCTGATGGAGAGCCCTTTATATTTGAAACCAATAGGCACCTCATTTAGGGACTACACCTTTTCAATCTTAAGTGATGTGAAATTACCACTTTGCCCATAAAAAATAGGTAATATTACATCCAGGAATTCTACGCATTATTTAATCCACTGCACTTTATACTAACATTATAATCATGATTTCATGAATAGAACATTAATGACTTGTTATGCAATCCATGTTCTAACAATCTCCCACTTGGGTTGCATAACTATGTCTTTCCTTTAAAATCATAAGTATAATAAAAATGACAACCCTTATGTGTGCACCTTGTTGTCATCCATAACAATCTCGTCCATTAGTCATACAAATATAAGGACTAAAGGGGCAGTCGTTGTAATTGATTCGCAACTAAACCCACAGTAATCACGTATACAAATCCAACTAAATGACATAGATCAAAGTGTAGATGTGTAGCATGGAACATAATGAATATATCCATATTCTTTCAACTAGTCCAACTTAACCAAATGAGATCAAAACTTTAAAATAAGAGAACAATTAATGAAAGAACAACACAAACTCCCACTATATTAAATGTTATCAAAGTTGTTACACCCATATGAACAACATGCTCGTGAAACAATGAAGATGATAACGCTTTCATAAACGGGTCCGCTAATATGGAGTTTGTTCCTACAAGTTTCATTTCTATTTGTTCATTTTCCTTTACAACAAGAAACTTAATGTCTATATGCTTAGACTTTGATAAACTCTTATTGTTATAAGACTGCCACCCGATTGTCACAATAAATCTTAAGTGGTCTTTCAACACTTGTTGACAATTTGCAGTCCCTCAATAAACTTTATGCAGCCATATAATTTAACCAATATCGGAATACCTAATGATCTCAAGATGATCTGATTTCAAATATATAGGCATGTAGTTCTTTAGTGTTTTTGTAAATATCTCATCATTCTTTTGGTTGCAACCCAATGTTCTCTCCCTGGATTTGCTTTGGTATCTACCAAGCATCCCAACAATAAATGCAAGACTTGCGCATACATTAAGCTTCCTACTGCTGATGCAAAAGGGAACTTTTCCATATACTTGGATTCAAAATTACTTTTTAGGACACTGTTTGAGACTAAACTTGTCTCTTTTAAAACCAGGGGTGTCATGTGGTTTACAGTTTTGCAGGCTAAACCTTTGTAATACCTTTTCTATATAGGCCTTTTGTGATAATCCTAAAACACCTCGTGAGCGATCACGGTGAATTTGGATTCCTAATACAAAAGATGCCTCACCAAGACCTTTCATTTTGGGAAAGAAATTTCTTAGTTTCCTTAAGAAGGTTCATATCATTACTAGCAAGCAAAATATCATCCACATATAAGACCAAAATTATAAATTTACTCCCACTAAACTTATGGTATACATAATTTTTACCAAGATTCGTTTTAAAACTAAATGAAAGAATAACCTGATTAAATTTTAAGTACCATTGACGAGAAGCTTGTTTGAGTCCATAAATGGATTTCTTAAGTTTACAAACTAACTGATTAGTTTGATCCAAATCAATCACCATTTCTGGTTTCTTTCACATAGATTGTTTCCTCAATGTCTACATTGAGAAAAGCTGTCTTTACATCCATTTGATGAAGCCCAAGATCATAATGTGCTACTAGTTCCATAATGATCTTAAAAGAGTTTTTAGAAGATACAGGAGAAAATGTTTCTTTGTAATCAATGTCTTCTTTTTGAGTAAATCCTTTAGCAACAAGGCGAGCCTTATATATTTCTACATTATCTTGTGAATCCCTTATGGTCTTAAAGATCCATTTACACCCAATAGGTTTCACATCTTTAGGTAATGGAACAAGATCCCAAACGTCGTTGTCTTTCATAGATTTTAACTCTTCATTAATGGCATTGATCCACTTATGAATATTTAGGACTATTAATGGCTTCATGGAAAGTGAGTGGCTCATCTCCCACTAAACCTAAGTGTCTTTCATTCTTGGCAAGATACACCTCATATTCATCCGGAATATCATTCCTTCTTACTCTATTGGATCTCCTTAAGGGCACCGGTTTTTCCTCATTTTGAGGTTGTTGAATTTCCTCTTCATGATCAACATTTTCATGTTGTTCAATATTTATAGGGGAATCATTATTTTGAACTGTATGTTCCTCTTGAATTTCAGGTACAAGTACTTGATTTCTAATTGGAACTTATGGGAAGAGGTATAGAAATGAATTTCCTCTTTATGATAAAAACTATTCCTAATTTCCCCTCTAAATTCAACATCCTCAAAGAACCTAGCATTTCCCGTTTCAAAAAGGTTCTAGTTTTCGGGTTGTAAAATTTATAGCCCCTAGATCTCTCGTCATACCCAACAAAATAGCTACTAACAGTCTTAGCGTCCAGTTTTGCCCTTATTAGGCCTATAAGGCCTAGCTTCTGCTGGACAACCTGTTAGTACCCAACCTGAAAATGAGTTATTACACATTCTAGAACTCACAGGGACCTCCCAGGTATTTACAAACTGCGCAGGACTTATCCAGGATTTCCCGAAAAGCCCAGATAAGGAGATATTGATGGCCTGGTCGGATGGAGCCACAAAGATAGACGTTATCTAATCATCCTCCAGAGTCCAGATTGATCAGAACCTCGGGAATCGAGCCAATCTGCTGGGATCGGCCGGGCGGCCACTTCCTCCAGGTTAACTTTTCCGATAAATAGGTGACCTCAGTTCATAATTTCAAAACACAATTCTCTCCCCTGAGTTCCACAACCAAAACTGACGGCAGAACTCTCTCTCTAAGACTTTCTAGCAATCCCGAAGGTCCGACGAATCCGCGCAAGAGATTCGACTTCGTTCTTGTCAAGATTAGTGAGAATTCTTCAGGTTTTCTTAGTTTAAATCTGATTTATGCTAGTTTCATTATGTTTATACATCTATATTCATATGATTCATAACGTGTTCTTCATATTCTTACTAGAATTCATAATATGCTCTATATCTAGGGTAGCGATCTTCATGCTTATATGTTACTTCATACATGTTTCATGATGTTCTTATTACTATGTTAGATTGATCATGCTAGATCTAATGTTTTAATCCCTACTTATAATGCATAGCCGATGATGATCAACGAGATCTAGGAACTACTTCTAAACCCTAAACTTTAGGTAATTATTCCCATGATCAGTAATTCTCCAAGGATGAATATGACGAATACACATTGATATTATCAATGGTATAATCATTATTCTAGGATGTGATCATCTTGTATGATTCTTTCTCCTCCCCCTTCATTATGCATGATCCCGCTTCTTCTTTCTATTCCGATTATGTGCAAACTACGTCGACCTGAGCTTCTCATTACGAGAGGAACGTAGGCAATCTTCGGATCCGGTCTCAATCACTAACACATTACTAACACATTCATCATGATAGAAAGTCCGACTACTCGGGCGATAGGAGTGATAACTAGATATTCTTCTCTTATCGTAACTTGACCCCCGAACCCCCTCTGTTAGCTGTTTCTCAATGTTTTAGCTCGATAAAAACAATGTGGCGACTCTTAATAAGGTTAAATGCCAACTTGAATATCCTAATCCCATAGAAAAGATAAATAATGATAAATAAAAGAAAGACTTCCCGTGCGTCGCCCGCATTTTCCGAAAGGGGTATTCATAGTGGCGACTCTGCTGGGGACTAGCTTTGAATATCTTTAAACATAGAGGGTCAAACTTTCGTCAATATCATGATTGTACTTACTTGTTCTTTTCCCCCTGTACTTTATCTCTTGTACATATCTGCTTCCCTTGTACTTTAGTGCGTTAACATCTTAACTGCTATTCTAACTGTTTTGCATTGCATACATGTAAATACAAAAAACTCTCTGTTTTCTCTCTTAAAAATAACTAGTTGTTGTCCGCACACTACCACTAGGTCCGTGTCACACTGCACACCCTACTGGATACTCCACTGAGTGCACAAATTTTGGTGATCCTGTCGCCTCTATCTTCGTGGCACCCGGGCTATCAAACTCACTGTTTTCACTTGTGAAGCAGTCGAGGTTAATCCCTTGTTCATTTCGAAACCATGCACTCACAGAGTCTAGGACACTCCAAAGTTGACCGGTTGGTTTGACTAGCTTTTCTTTATAGACAATTAATGTGTCGTTCATGCCGTCATCCGTTAAGTCTTTAATGAGTCAAGATCTTTCGAGAGAAAAAAGCACAAAAAAATGAAATTCCCTACAAGGGTGTGCATATAGTAAGCCGAGTGATACTTTGTACAAGGATCTCAACTCGTTAAAAACTTAACGGAAGTAACATAAATGTTACGTTAAATGCCTTTAAACAAGGGTTAGTCACTAGGATCCGTTAGGTCGGTGGAAGTCGCTTGCCCTATAGGACCCTCGCCCAAATTGTCTGTTTGGGAGGTGCAATACAGGTGAAAAACGAGGGGTCTATAAACGTAGTGATGACCTCCACTGATTCAGGTTTCGTAGATAGTAACCCAAAAAGGGGTACCCCTTCCAACCATTAGGACTAATAATACATCGTTTTGTAAATAACAAAATACGTTGCATGAGCCTTGTCCTGTCCTAAACCTCTCGTCCGCTACCTCTACAGAGAAACAAGTTTGGGTCCGTTCCAGTGGTCGTCTTCAATGGTCAAGCCTTCCGCAAGCTCAGTCTTCAGTCTCTGCATCAACGATGTCTCCATCATCAGAGCCTACTACTCCTAATGTCTCCACTCCGCCAGTCTCCTCTTCTGCCGATCCAGAAATCGCCGCCAGTATCAAGCCCTCGAACATTCCGCCACCACTCCATGCTTTCTTCACCAACCTCATGTTACAGATCTCCAAGCTTGAGGATCGAAGCAAGTCTCTAGAAAGGTTCAATCAAGAACTCAAAGATCATATTCATACTGAGATGAAGAAGAAAGGTGTGGAAACTAGCTTCCACAATGAAGAAGTGATCTTCGTCCGATATGAAACAGTGCCTGCCACTTACCCTTCCAACGAGGGTGCTATCCCTCTCAAGATGCCCAACTACCAAAGGGTCCCTCCTCCTGATTTCGGTACTAAATCAACTTCCAGCAAGGGTCCATATGATCCGTCACCAGAATTGATGGGTAGTTACTTGTCCTCTACCAGGTTGCCATCGCCTTCACTACCGTTGAGTATCGGTGCCGCTGTGCCCACGGTCTCCACTGCTCTTCCCGCTACTCAAGCCTATGGTAGCACAGATTTCTCCAATCACCCTCTAGTGGTTGCCATGCAAGAACAGATCCACAAGCTATCCGACACGGTCTCCAAGCAATCCGCTCCGATAGTCAAAACCATTGACCCAAGCAATGTGGGTGCTCTACCTAGAGACTTCAAGATGCCAAAGGTCTCTACATTCCATGGTATTACTTGTCCCAAGACTCATCTCAACAGTTATGTGCTACCCATGAGAGCCCGTGACTGCACCAATGAGAAAATGGCCTGAGTCTTCCACACTACTTTGGACGGAATCGCTCTCCGTTGGTTCTTGAGTTTGGATCCCTCCAAACGAGAGACATAGGAACAAATCACCACTACTTTCTGCAAGAAGTATCAGTCAAACCTAGATTGGCACGTCAACTGTACTGATTTAGAGAACACCATGCAGAGGCCCGGTGAGCCTATCTATGACTTCTACCAGAGGTGGAATCACAAGCTAGCGGAAGTACAATACCCTCCTAAGGCAAAGGAACAAAATAAAATATTCTTCAAGTGCTTGTCGCCCGAGCTTAGGGTGGAAAATCGGTAATGGTTACTTTCCCGATCTGCGGGAAATGGTCGATGCTGGGGTCAGACAAGAAGCCAGCATTACTGGTGTTAAAGAAACGGCCAAAAGTGGAAATATCTCATTCCGCTACAAAGCTCTGAAAAGTACTGCTCCTAAAGCTAAAGAAGTGGACGGTCAAGTGAGTATGGTCCAATACAACTCCGCCTTTGATGTCCAAGCAGTTACTAGCAGCTTCCCCCGAAAGGAAGACAACTTCGACGACTTCGGCATGCCTACTAGCAAAGTCTTTTAAGTGTTAATAAAGAAGGGTTTTATCAAGCCACTTAAGAATTTCGAACCAATGAACAAGAAAGCCATTCTTGATGCAACCAAGTTCTGCAAGTACCACAAGCACATCGGGCACATCACCGACGACTGTATACAACTCAAACGAGTCATCCAAAAGCTCATAGCCGATGGAAAGATTGAGAAGCCCAAAGGTCCAAACACCATAGCCAACCCGCTCCCTAACAATGGTGGCGTCAACATGGTCGAGCTCGTCGGAGGTGACATCGGTATTCTAGAAATGGTAGATGCCTTCGCCGAACTGGGGCTAGACATGAATGCTCTATTCGGAGGATTAGTCAAGATTGGGGCGATAACTCCCTTGGAACGCGGATTCAAATGGCCCAAGCATGGTTGTGATATGTCTAAGTTCTGCTATTACCATAGAGTGTCCGGACACACCAACAACGAGTGCTTTACCATCAAGCAAGTCATACAAAAGCTCATCAAAGACAGTATCATTGTGGACCCAAGAAAAATCATCGCCATGGATGTCAATATGGTGGAGATATCCGGAGACGATACTAGCATCTAAGAAATGGTCAAAGCCTTCAAGCAGTTTTAGTTAGATATGAACTCCTTGTTCCGTGGTTTATCAAGAATGGGGTTGCTCAAACCGTTAAAAGGCTATGAGTCTCATCCGAACAGTGATCCGACGAGGTTCTGCAACTTCCACAACATCACAAGGCATACCACCAATGAATGCTCATAGCTAAAGCGTTTATTACAGAAGTTGATCAATGACCAAGTGCTAACCGATCCGAGGGAGATTATAGCCAAGATTGAAGAAGAGAAACGGATGGATGTCTCAAATTTAGCTGACGCCTTTGGAAGGCTAGGTATCACCATAACCGGCATGCTCAAGAAACTATTTGCAAGGGGCTTACTCAAGAGGCCCGAAAACTACTGCATACCATTCTCTAATGATCCAGAGAAGTTATGTGACTATCACTAGATTACCAGTCACACCACCGAAAGTGCACCGTATTAAAGAAGTCAATTCAAAGGTTGATCAATAAGGGTTCCATAGAAGACCCTAGACTTTATTTATATAGATATAATGTAGCTACTATGCTCGGTGATCTGATCAAACCTATTGTGGCAGACTCCGAGACTTATAGTGATGATGCTTGTACCTCCAAGTTTATTAATGATTGTCACGACCCGAAATCTAGGCTCTATTTTATTAGTAATAAATAATTATTATTTAATTATTTTCTTATTTATTTATTTAAATAATTATGTGGGCATTTTATGTGTTATAATAATTTATGCCTAGCATTTTAATTGAGTCATTTGTGTTAGTGCAGTATTGTTGGGTCTTAAAAAATTAGTGGGAGTATCTTAGTTGAGCTAGTTAGTGGGGGAAGGGGGCTAGGTGTAACATTTCAAATCTTCATCTTCTCCCTACTCACCTCCCTCACCCTACTCTTTCACCCTCACACTCTACCTCCATCTCTCTCTCCCAGCACACCTCTCCCTCTCTCTCTACATTGGGTAAGTTTCTTCTCTCTTCATTTTCTTCATCTTCCTCTCATAATCTCTCATTTCTTAAAACGTGAAATGTGTTTAGATCGTCGATAGGATCGCGTAGATCCAAAAAGAATTGAATTCCGTCATCTTTGAGAATTTCAAGTAAGTTACTTTTCCCCCATTTTTATGCTAAAATGTTCATATCATGTTCATATAATGCCTTTGTTGTCATATTTGAAGTTTGGATGAGTTTAGAATGGTTTGGGATTTTATTTGGGTTTTTGTTTAAAAATGGTGATTGATGTTAATGTTGGGCTTGATCCTTGGTTTGGGGTCATTTATGGTGTTCTTGAGGTCCCCTTTTGTGTTAGATGTTGTTTGGGTACCTTGGGGATCTTTGGTTGTGTTTGATTTGAGGATTGGTGAAAATGGTATAAACCCCTTATGAACCCAGCTCTGTTTTCCCAGCTGGAATCCAGACCAGGCGCCCGCCCGCGCGTACCCAGGCACCCGCCCGCCCCCCTTTTTCCAGCGGCCTGACCTTCTGGTCAAATGAGCGCCCGCTCGCCCCTACCCAGGCGCCCGCCTGCTTGGGATTTTTGCCCTTTTGCTTGGTTTAAGACTTAAGGCTTAACTAGTTTAGGTTTATTTCTTCTAATTAACTTAAGATAACACCGTGGAACATTTTATTAAGTGGAATTGATTCTTTTGTGAATAAATATGTTATGGAATTTGATTAAGTATTATTTTGGGAATGTGGTTCATCCTTGATGTGTTGTTTGGATTGGTTTACCTTTGTGGTAATTTATTTGGATTGGTTCCCTACTTTGGAACCTTAAGTTGTTTATTTAAGCTAGTATTTATTACTTAGCATTTATTTGGAAGCCCAGCTGGCATATTTGTTGCATCGGGCGATGGGAAAGATTATAATGGCAAAGCCAAGTCCATTATAATGTTGACCATTGTTTTGCCCATATTTTACCCCTTTTCCAGATTGGCCTTGGAAGAGATGAGTTAGCTTCCTTTGTGAATGTATCTAGCTACCGAGCATGACTTTGTGGCATGGCTCTTGTCCTTAGTGACACTCTTATGGTTATTGTTCCGGTACCGAGGATTTCTCTTCTGCTTTAATGCTATTATGAAGATGTTGATGGTTGATTATTGAAGCTGCGCAGCGATCCTTTATTTGGATGTATCGGTTTGGAAACCTTGGCTAATATCCTTTGTTATGTGTTTATTTCCGCTGCTATCTGTTATGTGATAAATGCTATCTGCTAGCTATGCTTTATTATTGATTATTGCATCATAGCATGTCATGTAGTTGCATTAGTAACTTATTGAGATTAATCTCACCCCCTTTCTTTTATCTTTGTTTTTCCTTAACCCCCCCCCCCAGGTGCTAAGGATTAGTCTCGCTGATCACGAGAAAGAGAACGTCGAGTGTGGATACATTCTTTTGGGGAAAGTTGTTATAGGTTGGTTTACATTATATAAATGTGTAACCTTTTTGGGATAGTTGTACCAATCAATGACGTCATTAAGAATTGTACATTTATCTTTTGTTGGGCATAAACTTGTGGAAGTTTATGATAGTTGTATTTGGTTATTATCAAACTTGGATTTGTAAAACTTTGGATCATCACCTTTTGGTATCAAATGGAATTTTTAACTTCAGTATTTCATAGTTTTGGTTTTAAGTCGACGTCCAGCTCGCGGTCTCGGGCCCGCGGGGTTCGGGGCCGCGACAGTTGGTATCAGAGCTATGGTTTGGCTCTAAGTATAAGTCTAGGTAACTAGTATGACCTAGGAGGGTAGTAGTGTGCGGAGTGATTAACGGTTGATGTTTTATGCTGGCACTTGTTTACAATGGTTCGTAGAAGGAGTGGTGAAGGTAGTACCGGTAATGCAAATCAGAATGATACAAGGGAAGAAGCCCGTGCCATGTTTCAAGGCATGTTCGAGGCGGCCATGAAGGCCATACATGATCAAGGTCCGAGGGTAGAACAAGCACCACCCCGCTATGGATTGGAGCAATTTCTCAAACTGAAACCGGTTGAATTCAATGGGGAACCCGATGTTCGGAAAGCTGAGTTGTGGATTGAGTCGATGGAGAAGATTTATGAGGTATTTGGTTGCTCGGATGAGGACAAGGTCCGGTTCGCGGCTTACAAACTTGTGGGAGCCGCCGAGCATTGGTGGAAGGGTGTTAAAGCTAGTTGGGATGATACTCACACGGTGTATGCGTGGGAGCTGTTTGTGCGCAAATTCAAGGAGCATTTCATTCCGGTTGTTGATCAAAACCGAAAGGAGATCGATCTACTCAACCTAGAGCAAGGTTTGTTGTCGATAGCACAATACTCGGCTAAGTTCATAGAATTAGCCCGATATTGCGACTATTTGGTGAGGACCGAGGAACAAAAAGCTATGAGATTCATTCGGGGATTGAAGACCTCCATCCGTAATCAACTTATTGCCCAACGGATTGTGACCTTCCAAGATGCGGTAGACCGAGCCTACTTGATAGAGAAAGATATTGGGGAGCACAAAAGGAAAACCGAGGTTGCGGGTACGGGTAAACCGGGAAGCCATGTCAAATCTCAACCTCAACACCGTTCCGATAACCGAGGTAACCTGGGAGCATCATCTCAGTTTAAGGGGCAAACCACACCGAGGAATCCGAGTTTTACTCCGGGGATTCAGATTAGGAAGCCTTGTACCTTTTGTCAGAAGGTAGGCCATTCGGAGGATAGGTGTTGGAAAAAGCAAGGCAAGTGTACCAATTGTGGTGAAATGGGGCACTTTGCGAGAGATTGCACGAGGTACCGAGGTCAGTCATCCGGGTCAGGGGTTGGTACTAATCAGGGTCAGAAAAGGGATGCCGCTGGGAAGCCCAAAGTTCAAGGAAAGATATATGCCATGAATCAACAACAGGCGACCGATGATCCTTCGATTATTGGAGGTATTGTTTCTGTGTCTAATGTGAGCGCACGAGCGTTAGTAGATCCAGGATCATCTCATTCATACATTTCTGTGCAATTTGCTTCCATGTTAAATGCTGCATTCGAGTCTTTACCGTACGTGCTAGAGGTGTCGACCCCTATAGGAGAATGCTTGATTTCTGATCGAGTCTTTCGTGCTTATGATGTGGTTATTTGTGGTCGTGTCCTTTGTGCGGATTTGGTAGTTCTTCCTATCCAAGACTTTGATGTCATTTTGGGTATGGATTGGTTGAGCAAGTTTCATGCTTCCGTTGATTGCCGTAAGAAAACTGTTACTTTTTCTATTCCCGATGTGCCTAAATTTGTGTTTGAGGCTAGTCCTCTGAGTAGAAAGGTTCGCTTAATTTCTTATTTGAAAGCGAGAAAATTATTGCATAGTGGTTGTGAGGGGTATTTGACTAGTGTTTTTGATACTAGGAAGGAATCCCCTAGTTTGGATAGTGTTCGGGTAGTTCGGGAATTTCCCGATGTTTTCTCTACCGAGTATGATATGCCTCCCGATCGTGAGATTGAGTTTTGTATAGACCTTTTGCCGGGTACGGCTCCAATTGCGAAAGCACCTTATAGGTTGGCTCCCGCAGAGTTGAAGGAATTAAAGGTTCAATTGCAAGAGTTGCTTGATCGAGGGTTTATACGCCCTAGTGTTTCCCCGTGGGGAGCACCGGTTTTATTTGTGCGGAAGAAAGACGGTTCCTTGAGATTGTGCATCGATTACAGAAAGTTGAATCAGGTTACGGTGAAGAACAAGTATCCTCTACCTCATATTGACGATTTATTTGATCAGCTTCAAGGGTCCGTGGTTTTCTCTAAACTTGATTTGAGGAGTGGGTACCATCAGTTAAAGGTTCGATCGGAAGATATTCCGAAGACTGCTTTTCGCACTCGTTATGGTCATTATGAGTTCTTGGTTATGCCGTTTGGGTTGACTAACGCGCCTGCAGTATTTATGGATTTGATGAACCGGGTTTTCCATCCGTATCTTGATTCGTTCGTGGTGGTCTTTATTGATGATATACTCGTCTACTCTAAATCCCGAGAGGAGCACGAGCGGCACTTGAGGACAGTTTTATCCGTTCTTGCGAGGGAGAAATTATTTGCGAAGTTTAGTAAATGCGAATTTTGGCTCGAGAAAGTGTCATTTCTGGGCCATGTGATTTCTAAAGATGGGATTTCGGTGGATCCTTCAAAGATTGAAGCCATAGTGGATTGGAAGAGACCCGAGTCAGTGACCGAGATTCGTAGCTTTCTTGGTTTAGCCGGGTATTACAGAAGATTTATTGAGGGGTTTTCGAGGATTGCTACTCCGATGACTCAGTTGACCCGGAAGAATGTCCCGTTTGTGTGGACCGAGAAATGTGACAAGAGTTTCGAGGAATTGAAGAAGAGGTTGACTACCGCACCGATCTTGACTTTGCCTAATTGGAGCGATGGCCTAGTGATTTACAGTGATGCTTCGAAAGAGGGTTTGGGTTGTGTGTTGATGCAGAATGGGAAAGTGATTGTGTATGCTTCGAGGAAGTTGAGCCCGAGTGAACAGAATTACCCGACTCATGATATGGAGTTAGCGGCTATAGTATTTGCGTTGCACAAATGGAAACACTACCTTTATGGGGCGAAGTTTGAGATTTTTACGGATCACAAGAGTTTGAAGTACCTTTTCTCCCAAAAAGAGTTAAATAATAGGCAACGCCGATGGATGGAATTGTTGAAGGATTTTGATTGTACGATTTCCTATCATCCGGGGAAAGCGAATGTGGTAGCCGATGCGATTAGTAGAAAGTCTTATGTGGCTTCGATGATGGTCCGTGAATGGAAAATGCTTGAGGATGTTCGAGATTGGTCTCCTCGTGAATCGAGACATGGGGCTATTTTTGCGAATATTAGGGTATCTCCGACCCTAATTCAGAGAATAAAGGAAGCGCAGAAAGAAGATCCCGAGTTGGTGAAGATAATGGGTAAACTGAAAGAGAAGAACTTCGAGGATTTTTCTATCAGCCCGGTGGGAGTGTTGACTTTCCGTGGTCGTTTGTGTGTTCCGGATGTTGATGGAATTAAACAGAAAGTCCTTGATGAGGGCCACAAATCGAGGTATACTATTCATCCGGGTAGTACGAAGATGTATCAGGATTTGAAGCAACAATTTTGGTTGATTAATATGAAGAGGGAAATAGCGGAGTATGTTTCAAGGTGTTTAACTTGTCAGCAGGTCAAAGCCGAGCATCAGAGACCCGCGGGACTACTTCAGCCGTTAGAGATTCCCGAGTGGAAATGGGAGCATGTGACTATGGATTTCGTCACGGGGCTACCTCGTACTCGTAGGAAGTATGACAGTGTTTGGGTAATAGTGGATAGGTTAACCAAGAGTGCCCATTTCTTGCCTATTGACATCAGGTATTCGATGGAGAAGCTTGCGACCCTTTATATCGATGAGATCGTTAGATTGTATGGGGTTCTGGTTAGCATTGTGTCAGATCGAGACCCGAGGTTTACTTCTAGATTCTGGAAGGCATTTCAAGAAGCTTTGGGTACAAATTTGCGATTCAGTACGGCTTTTCGTCCTCAAACCGACGGTCAATCGGAGAGGACTATTCAGATTCTTGAGGATATGTTGCGAGCGTGTTCAATAGACTTCTCTGATTCTTGGGATTCGCACCTACCGTTAGTGGAATTCTCTTACAACAATAGTTATCAGGCTAGTATCGAGATGGCACCGTATGAGGCTTTGTATGGAAGAAAATGTAGATCGCCTATTTGTTGGGATGAGGTCGGTGAAGCGAAGATCGTGGGTATTAAATTGCTTCAGGATTCAGTTGAAAAGGTTAGAGTTATCCGAGATCGATTGAAAACAGCCCAGAGTCGACATAAGAGCTATGCAGATAACCGAAGGCGAGATCTTAGTTTTCAGACCGGTGATTTTGTGCTCTTGAAAGTATCTCCAAAGGTGGGTATTCGTAGGTTTGGGAAGAAAGGCAAGTTGGCTCCGAGGTTTATTGGTCCGTTTGAGATTTTGGGAAAGGTTGGACTTTTAGCGTATCGCCTTGCGTTACCGCCATCTTTAGACCGGTTGCACAACGTCTTTCACGTTTCTATGCTTCAGAAGTATGTTCATGATCCATCTCACGTGTTACCGAGAGTACCGGAGGATATTGAGCCCGATATGACTTATGAGGAACGACCGGTTCGGATCTTAGATTCTAAAGTCCAAGAATTGAGGAGCAAAAGCATTACGTTGGTTCGAGTTCTTTGGAGGAATCATAATATCGAGGAGTCGACGTGGGAGCTCCGAGATGAGATCGAGAGGAAATTTCCGTGGCTTTTTGTTTAAGGTGAGTCTCGTTAAAATTCGGGTCGAATTTTCTTTAAGGGGGAGTGAATGTCACGACCCGAAATCTAGGCTCTATTTTATTAGTAATAAATAATTATTATTTAATTATTTGCTTATTTATTTATTTAAATTATTATTTATTTAAATAATTATGTGGGCATTTTATGTGTTATAATAATTTATGCCTAGCATTTTAATTGAGTCATTTGTGTTAGTGCAGTATTGTTGGGTCTTAATAAATTAGTGGGAGTATCTTAGTTGAGCTAGTTAGTGGGGGAAGGGGGCTAGGTGTAACATTTCAAATCTTCATCTTCTCCCTACTCACCTCCCTCACCCTACTCTTTCACCCTCACACTCCACCTCCATCTCTCTCTCTCCCAGCACACCTCTCCCTCTCTCTACATTGGGTAAGTTTCTTCTCTCTTCATTTTCTTCATCTTCCTCTCATAATCTCTCATTTCTTAAAACGTGAAATGTGTTTAGATCGTCGATAGGATCGCGTAGAACAAAAAAGAATTGAATTCCGTCATCTTTGAGAATTTTCAAGTAAGTTACTTTTCCCCCATTTTTATGCTAAAATGTTCATATCATGTTCATATAATGCCTTTGTTGTCATATTTGAAGTTTGGATGAGTTTAGAATGGTTTGGGATTTTATTTGGGTTTTTGTTTAAAAATGGTGATTGATGTTAATGTTGGGCTTGATCCTTGGTTTGGGGTCATTTATGGTGTTCTTGAGGTCCCCTTTTGTGTTATATGTTGTTTGGGTACCTTGGGGATCTTTGGTTGTGTTTGATTTGAGGATTGGTGAAAATGGTATAAACCCCTTATGAACCCAGCTCTGTTTTCCCGGCTGGAATCCAGACCAGGCGCCCGCCCGCGCGTACCCAGGCGCCCGCCCGCCCCCCTTTTTCCAGCGGCCTGACCTTCTGGTCAAATGAGCGCCCGCTCGCCCCTACTCAGGCGCCCGCCCGCCCGCCTGCTTGGGATTTTTGCCCTTTTGCTTGGTTTAAGACTTAAGGCTTAACTAGTTTAGGTTTATTTCTTCTAATTAACTTAAGATAACACCGTGGAACATTTTATTAAGTGGAATTGATTCTTTTGTGAATAAATATGTTATGGAATTTGATTAAGTATTATTTTGGGAATGTGGTTCATCCTTGATGTGTTGTTTGGATTGGTTTACCTTTGTGGTAATTTATTTGGATTGGTTCCCTACTTTGGAACCTTAAGTTGTTTATTTAAGCTAGTATTTATTACTTAGCATTTATTTGGAAGCCCAGCTGGCATATTTGTTGCATCGGGCGATGGGAAAGATTATAATGGCAAAGCCAAGTCCATTATAATGTTGACCATTGTTTTGCCCATATTTTACCCCTTTTCCAGATTGGCCTTGGAAGAGATGAGTTAGCTTCCTTTGTGAATGTATCTAGCTACCGAGCATGACTTTGTGGCATGGCTCTTGTCCTTTGTGACACTCTTATGGTTATTGTTCCGGTACCGGGGATTTCTCTTCTGCTTTAATGCTATTATGAAGATGTTGATGGTTGATTATTGAAGCTGCGCAGCGATCCTTTATTTGGATGTATCGGTTTGGAAACCTTGGCTAATATCCTTTGTTATGTGTTTATTTCCGCTGCTATCTGTTATGTGATAAATGCTATGTGCTAGCTATGCTTTATTATTGATTATTGCATCATAGCATGTCATGTAGTTGCATTAGTAAGTTATTGAGATTTATCTCACCCCCTTTCTTTTATCTTTGTTTTTCCTTAACCCCCCTAGGTGCTAAGGATTAGTCTCGCTGATCACGAGAAAGAGTACGTCGAGTGTGGATACATTCTTTTGGGGAAAGTTGTTATAGGTTGGTTTACATTATATAAATGTGTAACCTTTTTGGGATAGTTGTACCAATCAATGACGTCATTAAGAATTGTACATTTATCTTTTGTTGGGCATAAACTTGTGGAAGTTTATGATAGTTGTATTTGGTTATTATCAAACTTGGATTTGTAAAACTTTGGATCATCACCTTTTGGTATCAAATGGAATTTTTAACTTCAGTATTTCATAGTTTTGGTTTTAAGTCGACGTCCAGCTCGCGGTCTCGGGCCCGCGGGGTTCGGGGCCGCGACAATGATAGTAATTCTTCTTGTTATATGCTGTCATTAGATGAACTATCTTTAGAAGCCTCTCTTCTAGGAGATTGCGACTCCGGTCCACCTAAATCTCCACCGCTATCTATAGCCGAAATCTTCGCAAAATCCGCCAAAATGCCGCAGTCTCCATACGACATGCAAGCAGAAATCAACCTACTCATAAGGTCCGGACAGATCTATCAGTCAGACCCCAAGGGTACAAAGAAGGTCTTCAATAAGGAGTCAGAGCAAATAGACCTTGAGAAAGAGGATCCCATCCTCACGCAGGTTAAACAAACACAAGCTCACATCTCTCTGTGGTCCCTACTCACCTTATCTCTAGCTCATCGCTAAATGCTCGAGAAGAACTTGGCCGCTACTATGGTCCCATCAGACACCACTCCCGAGAATGTCACACAAATGATCGGCAACATTCACTTCGGGAATATTTTCACATTCTCAGAGCTTGATGAACCTCCGTTTGGCATTGATCATAATGAACCTCTGCACATCACAGTTAAAATCAGTGGGAAGAAGATTCCTCAAGCCTTTATGGACAACGGATCCGCCATCAATGTACTACCGTCACTGATGATGGATGTAGTGGGTGTGGACCCAACCACTCTAAGGCCCTCCAAACAGACAATCAAGGACTATGACTCCACATGCAAATCAGTGTTGGGAATCGTTACTCTGTCCATCTCCGTGGGAACGCAAACTCTGTCTATGGATTTCCAAGTGATTGACATACCATCCTCCTTCACCATCCTGCTAGGACGCCCTTGGCTTCACAAATCTAATGCCGTTCCGTCCTCCTTGCATCAGTGTGTTAAATTCTAGTCAGGGAATGAGGTGACAGTTATCTGCAGCGACCTAGTAACAGCTCAAGGCACCGACACGAGAGGAGTACCTGTGTTACAGATTCAACATGAGGAAGATCGCCGACTCTTTAGCGGGTTCGAAATAGTGGCACAAGCTTAGATATGTGACGACGATCTCACCAGAACTTCTGACAAGGTGCAACCCGTCTACAAGATACTTTGAAATATGGGATTCATACCGGGGCTGGGGCTAGGTTAGAACTTACAAGGTCCCACACGCTTGACTGAGGAAGTAGACCATAGAGGACTATTCGGGATAGGGTACGTACTTACTCCCACTGACAAGGCAGAACAGAGCCAGATAGAGATACTCAAGAAGAAGCAACTCCCTTACAATAAGTCAGACATGAAACCTTACAACCTTTCCCTCAATAGTTACTATGTTAAAGAAGGTGAAGAGTATTCAAACTTTGAGTTCGCAGAGCCATGGTTCGACCACAACTGAAATCTGTAAAAGGGTTTTGAAATCTTCAGAGATGTCGAGTTCGACCGGGCCAATCTAGAGTTAAGGTATATGGAACCTCGAAAGACTGTTGGCAGAGTTACTGTGACATCCCGAAATTAAGCACGACATTTTGGGACGGATTGAAAAAAATAAAATAAAAATGGTAAGTATTAAAAAAAATGGAACGGGTTATCTTAGAAATTGGTTGTGGTTTTGAGTGGTAGGGCCCGCATGTGAAAGACGTACATGAAAATTGACACCATGTTTGGTTATCACGTGGACTTAGCATAAGTGGCTCAATATGGCTTGGTTAATGACGTGTCACTTGTACAATATGGGATGATAGTATAATTATCTAAACTTGAATATTTACCCTTTGTTTGAAAAGCTTAGTAACCTTCTGAGAAAAGAATGAGTCTCATGACCTTAGAGTGAAATATTTGAGCTGTCTAGAGATATTGATTTTTTGATTAGAGCCGTGAGCTTGATGATCCGCTATTAGCAATTTTGGGTAAAGGAGACTACGCCGTATTGGTTCCGAGTCATTTTTCTTTTTATACCCATCTTATCTTAGTGCTCCATTTTATTGATACGTATTTCGTTTATTCGGTACGATTTGATAATTGCTTTGGAATTGAAATAGCTCGGTTAATTTCATGGTTATTTGAAAAGCATGATTTATGTGTTATTTGTTCTCAAATATGAGATTTGTTATATGGAACAGTATCGATGTAGCTAATTATGTAAAGGTCGCAGTGGATTCGGTTATTGTGTTTGTATTGGGTCCGACTCCGTCGAGGGCGGCCAATAATTTGGTTAATTTGGTTGAGTCACTGGACCCGAACATAATTAGGACATCGGACTGTGAAATAGGATTGATCAGTTATTCAGTTTATGAAAATGCGAGTCTTATTGGCATGTCCGTATTTATAATTTCATGGAAAAAGTTATTTGGTGTTTGTGTTTCATTGGCTTCTGTGATATTGTGTATCCCCTTTCTTACTGAGCCCCCCAGCTCACCCCCTTCCAGTTTCAGTTTTACAGTTAAGAGATGATCGGGATGAAAGGATTTGGGGCGGAGCAATTTATAGAACATTTGGGCTGATTAGTGATATCTTGTATAGTATTTAGTAATGTAGAGATGATAATATGTGACATTTTGTTATTTATGGGAATTAGAATTTTTTGGGGTGTTACAGTTGGTATCAGAGCGGTACCCCGACAGTAAGGCTTGTTAGCTCGCTCGGGGATAAGATCTTGAGGTATTCGTATAAGATCAACGAGAGCTATAAGATTAAGTAGAATTCGGGGACGAATTCTTTTTAAGGAGGGAAGATTGTGACATCCCGAAATTAAGCACGACATTTTGGGACGGATTGAATAAAAATAAAATAAAAATGGTAAGTGTAAAAAAAAATTGAATGGGTTATCTTAGAAATTGGTTGTGGTTTTGAGTGGTAGGGCCCGCATGTGAAAGAGGTACATGAAAATTGACACCATGTTTGGTTATCACGTGGACTTAGCATAAGTGGCTCAATATGGCTTGGTTAATGACGTGTCACTTGTACAATATGGGATGATAGTATAATTATCTAAACTTGAATATTTACCCTTTGTTTGAAAGGCTTAGTAACCTTCTGAGAAAAGAATGAGTCGCATGACCTTAGAGTGAAATATTTGAGCCGTCTAGAGATATTGATTTTCTGATTAGAGCCGTGAGCTTGATGATCCGCTATTAGCAATTTTGGGTAAAGGAGACTACGTAGTATTGGTTCCGTGTCATTTTTCTTTTTATACCCATCTTTTCCTAGTGCTCCATTTTATTGATACATATTTCGTTTATTCGGTACGATTTGATAATTGCTTTGGAATTGAAATAGCTCGGTTAATATCATGGTTATTTGAAAAGCATGATTTATGTGTTATTTGTTCTCAAATATGAGATTTGTTATATGGAACAGTATCGATGTATCTAATTATGTAAAGGTCGTAGTGGATTCGGTTATTGTGTTTGTATTGGGTCCGACTCCGTCGAGGGCGGCCAATAATTCGGTTAATTTGGTTTAGTCACTAGACCCGAACATAATTAGGACATCGGACTCTGAAATATGATTGATCAGTTATTCAGTTTATGAAAATGCGAGTCTTATTGGCATGTCCATATTTATAATTTCATGGACAAAGTTATTTGGTGTTTGTGTTTCATTGGCTTCTGTGATATTGTGTATCTCCTTTCTTACTGAGCCCCCCAGCTCACCCCCTTCCAGTTTCAGTTTTGTAGTTAAGAGATGATCAGGATGAAAGATTTGGGGCGGAGCAGTTTATAGAACATTTGGGCTGATTAGTGATATCTTGTATAGTATTTAGTAATGTAGAGATGATAATATGTGACATTTTGTTATTTATGGGAATTAGAATTTTTCGAGGTGTTACAGTTGGTATCAGAGCGGTACCCCGACCGTAAGGCTTGTTAGCTCACTCGGGGATAAGATCTTGGGGTATTCGTATAAGATCAACGAGAGCTATAAGATTAAGTAGAATTCGGGGACGAATTCTTTTTAAGGAGGGAAGATTGTGACATCCCGAAATTAAGCACGACATTTTGGGACGGATTGAAAAAAAATAAAATAAAAATGGTATGTATAAAAAAATGGAACGGGTTATCTTAGAAATTGGTTGTGGTTCTGAGTGGTAGGGCCCGCATGTGAAAGAGGTACATTCAAATTGACACCATGTTTGGTTATCACGTGGACTTAGCATAGGTGGCTCAATATGGCTTGGTTAATGACGTGTCACTTGTACAATATTGGATGATAGTATAATTATCTAAACTTGAATATTTACCCTTTGTTTGAAAAGCTTAGTAACCTTCTGAGTAAAGAATGAGTCGCATGACCTTAGAGTGAAATATTTGAGCCGTCTAGAGATATTGATTTTCTGATTAGAGCCGTGAGCTTGATGATCCGCTATTAGCAATTTTGCATAAACGAGACTACGCAGTATTCGTTCCGTGTCATTTTTCTTTTTATACCCATCTTATCTTAGTTCTCCATTTTATTGATACGTATTTCGTTTATTCGGTACGATTTGATAATTGCTTTGGAATTGAAATAGCTCGGTTAATTTCATGGTTATTTGAAAAGCATGATTTATGTGTTATTTGTTCTCAAATATGAGATTTGTTATATGGAACAGTATCGATGTAGCTAATTATGTAAAGGTCGAAGTGGATTCGGTTATTGTGTTTGTATTGGGTCCGACTCCGTCGAGGGCGGCCAATAATTCGTTTAATTTGGTTGAGTCACTGGACCCGAACATAATTAGGACATCGGACTGTGAAATATGATTGATCAGTTATTCAGTTTATGAAAATGCGAGTCTTATTGGCATGTCCATATTTATAATTTCATGGACAAAGTTATTTGGTGTTTGTGTTCTATTGGCTTCTGTGATATTGTGTATCCCCTTTCTTACTGAGCCCCCCAGCTCACCCCCTTCCAGTTTCAGTTTTACAGTTAAGAGATGATCGGGATGAAAGGATTTGGGGCGGAGCAGTTTATAGAACATTTGGGCTGATTAGTGATATCTTGTATAGTATTTAGTAATGTAGAGAAGATAATATGTGACATTTTGTTATTTATGGGAATTAGAATTTTTCGGGGTGTTACAGTTACTACCATCCAGAACAAGTACTGCATCAAGGTCAATAAAGACCTAACTTATGATACTGAATTCGTGTCACTCGATGAACCGTTGGTCGGCGAAGCTAAGGAAATAGAGTCGTGAGGCGGCCAAGATTTATTCCAACACTTGAGCCTAGAAGATGACATCGTGGCTGTTATTGAATACGGACATGTGAATACTACTATCAAGAATCTGGGGCTGGCCAGCTCACCCCCAAAGGGTCAATTCCCCCTAGGTCAGATAGGTCCCCCTTTCTCACTTATGAGTTCGTGTCTCTGTCCAAGTCTAATGACCTCAAGTCAAAAGACTACAATGTAATCGCAAACGCTGTCTTTCCTCATGCATTAAATGAAAATCTCAACCTTTCTGAGTATCCCGCTATAGTCAATCTTATAAATGATAAATTAACTAATCAATCTAATGATACACAAATAGTTAATAACGATTCATTAAAAGATGCAGACACAAACAAACTAAATGACAAATACATCCGAGAAATCTCAGAGCAGGTTATGAATCAAAGGGAAAATCGAGCCCAAGCTGCCGATGAGGTGTTAACATGTGTGAATCTGGGAAGACAAGACAAGCCGAAGTGGACTCAAATTGGGAGCTTCTTTCATGGCGAAGAGCGAGAAGCACTGATCAAACTGTTCAGAGAATATGAAGACATCTTTGCATGGTCCTGTGATGACTCACCGGACAGAAAATAGGAACAAGTGACAACGCCAGACATTGGGTTACTAAAGCAAGTACTGCCTCCAGTTAAGCCTGATTGGTGTGAGATACCCGCGGGAAAAGACGAATGGTTCCCTCGAGAATCAAACATGGGATCTTGTCAACATTCAATGGAGTTGCCACGTTAGTTTAATTTTAAACCCAAACTTAACGAAAAATGGTTAGAGACAAAGGATTCAGAGGTCAGGTTACGCTTTGGGAAGAACTCAACCGGTAGTTCACCCAAAGCGCCTCGGAAGAAACCGAGTCTCCCTAAAGTTTGTTGAAAATTATGCAAATGTGTGTGTGTGTGTGTGTGTGTGTGTGTGTGTGTGTGTGTGTGTGTGTGTGTGTGTGTGTTTTGAAAGTGGGAGAAACTGACTCCTAACAGAATCAGTTAAATATTTGACAGAAAGGGTTATTTGGTAAACATTTTAGATTAAAGGGGACCAGACTGGAAATGTGCCCATAGAAAAAGTAGCCGTACGGCTATGGAGGGCCTTCCTGGGAATTTTAATAGATTCCCAGGAATCAGTCCAGTTGCAGGCAGAAACAGAGCACTCTGCTGGAAACTGGATTGTTTGATCATTTCCAGTTATTTTCTTGCAACAAAACATAAATTAAATCATCCCTATGCCATTGATCACTAGATTAGACACCAAAATAAGGATTTTGGGTGTGATCAAGGCAATCATTGGAGAACAATTGAGAAAAGGTGATTGGAATGGTTTTGAGCCAAGATCACCATTTGGATGGTTAAAGATGGAAACTTTAACATCCAAATGGATGATTCTTCCAAGGAAGGGCATTGGGACATCCAAAAATCAACCTTTGATGGATAAAGATTGAATCTTTATCATCAAAGGGACATTTTGAGGTTGACTCATGGTTTGGATGATAAAGATTGCAACTTTATCACCCAAACTTGATCATTCCCTCATTTATTCAACATATATGAAAATACTTTAAAGTAAATGACACAAATTTAAAGACATTATGTAAAGGTGTATAAATGTAAAGACAATATATTTAAGATACATAAATCATAACAAGCCTTAGGCTATCCTATGGTTTGTAACCCATCATCATACATAGAACATGAAGGGCACCATGGATTTCAAGGCTTGGTTCCAAGTGTATATTATTAAAAAGAAGCAAAAGATATAATATGGAGATGAAGAGAAGATGGGGAGAAGGAGGCCTCACCAATATTGGTTTGGACTTATCTTCTTTCTCTTTTTTCACTCAAAATGTGATGATCACTCTATTCTGGTGTAATTTCTATAGAGCTTTGGCTCTCTTAAACAAATTTCTCCCCCCCTGAAATGATCAGCAAGGGTCTCAATTTATAAGGATTGAGGGTACCCATAGTCGCTGTACGGCTAGGGCTCTCCCGCGTCCGAACCATCCGTACGGCTCAGCCTGGCGAGCTTCTGGATTTTTCCAAGTTTAATTCAAGAGAAGTCCTAGAATTTTAGGTATATCTTAGTGAGGTCCCAGCTGTAGATACCCCAGGGGAACCACGGCTTGGCTAGAGCGCGTGAATTATCCTAGGATGTCTAACTTGTTTTTAGAGTCGCCACCTATGTTTTGAGGAACATAAGAAAAACCTATTGATAATAGCCTAAGTTTGATTACGAAAATAGAGATTCTTTGTTTTGAGGTTCGGGGGTTAGGTTACGAGATGGGAAGTACCGAAACACCCATCTCGCCCAACTAAAGTTGGTCTTGCTTGATCAAAATCTACATGGATAATAAACGTTCTTCTTCTTCTTCTTTAAATCATAAAAAGGGGTTTTAAAATAGAGTTTGGAATGTAGGAGATAACTCTTTAACCGACCTCAATGAGATGAGGTGATCATTAGAGTCATCTCCCAAAATGATTTGGGTGATTGCACTTTGATAAAACAAAAAGAAATAGAAAAGAGATGAAGTTAAGAAGAGGAAAGAAATAACTTTACCTAGACTTCAAGAGACTTCAAACACTTCTTGATGAATTCTTTAGAGAAATCCTTTGGAAATGCTTTGTAAGTGTGAAATTTTAGTGTCTTATTGAGAATGTAAGATTGAGAGCCAAAGGTCCTTGAAAATGGAGGTAAAGGAGGGTTTTTATAGGTGAAAGAGAGATGTTTTTGGTGCCAAAACTCAGTCACCAAGAAATCTTTCCCGGGCAAAATCCTGTAAATTGAGCAAGGGAGAGAATCCTAGCCAGAAATCTGTAACCGACGCCCAGAGGCGCGCGCTTCCTGCTTTGGGGGCGGGAGGCGCGCGCGTCTGGATCCTCCTGTCGGAGGCGCGTGACTCAGAGAAGGCGATTTTGACAGAATGGACTAGAAAGTCAGCCCTGTTATTTAGTTTAGTCCCTGGACTTAACGAAGTCAGTCAGAAACTTAACGGAAGTGATAGAAACTAACGAGAAACACTTAAAATGGGGAGAAACACAAGATCAAATGTGCAATCGGGGTGAGCGGTCCAAGGCGGGGTATCTACACCAGCCTATCAGTTTATACCTGAATGGTTCTAAGAGTTCCTCTAAGTTGGTCAATTTCAGATTGGGGTACTTACAGAGCCCTTCGGCAACGTTGCTTTGGAAAAGCGGGGTTGTCGATAAAAATAAGCATCCCAATCTGATGGGAGGATGGCTTGACCGATTTTGGTTGCATGGTTGGACCTAGGGGTATAGGATTCCTACGTATCCCGTTTGCGGGGAATCAAGCCTAACGTAGTTCGGAAAGGGGTGAGAGACTTCAAATTTACTCAAGCCTAAGGGCTGGGTGGATATCTGTCATCCTCTCCTACGGGAATGGGCATAATTCTTGGTGAGTTCAGAGGCGGGACATGGTCAACTTGGCTCTATGGAGAGGGTTGACTTACAAGGTAAAGGCGTGACTCTTGGAGAGTTCAGAGGCGGGACATGGTCAACTTGGCTCTATGGAGAGGGTTGACATACAAGATAAAGGCGTGACTCTCGGGGGTCAGAGGCGGGACATGGTCAACTTGGATCTATGGAGAGGGTTGAGTTACAAGGCAAAGGCGTGACTCTTAGCGAGTTCAGAGGCGGGACATGGTCAACTTGGCTATATGGAAAGGGTTGACTTACAAGACAAAGGCGTGACTCTCGGGGGTCAGAGGCAGGACATGGTCAACTTGGCTCTATGGAGAGCATTGACTTACAAGGATAGTCTTACATCATTTTGGACTGCCGAGGAGAAAGGCTTCAACCTATAATGACTATTCTGAGTCAAGGTTTGACTTAGGTCAACTCTACTTTTGGGGAGTTTGGCGGGAAAACTGGTCTTACGTCCCACTAAGGATGGCCGGGACAAGGTTTTCTAAACCTAAAAGGACCACTCTAGGGGACAAGAGTTTACTGGGCTTAAGTCAAGGACGGCCTAAAACTTTACTGGGCTTACGTCGAAGACGGCCTAAGACTTTACTGGGCTTATGTCAAGGACGGCCTAATGTTCGCTAAGGCAATTTTTTTCATAAATCTTATTGGGCTTATGTCAAGGACGGCCTAAAACTTTACTGGGCTTATGTTAAGGAGGGCCTAAGACTTTACTGGGCTTTTGTCGAGGACGGCCTAATGTTCGCTAAGGCAACATTTTTCATAAATCTCACTGGGCTTATGTCAAGGACAGCCTAAAACTTTACTGGGCTTATGTCAAGGATGGCCTAAGACTTTACTGGGCTTATGTCGAGGACGGCCTAAAACTTTGCTGAGCTTACATCGATGACTGCCGAATGTTCGCTAAGGTAACATTTTTCATAAATCTTACTGGGCTTATGTCAACGACGGCCTAAAACTTTATTGGGCTTATGTCAAGGACAGCCTAAGACTTTACTGGGCTTATGTCAAGGATGGCCTAAAACTTTGCTGGGCTTACGTCGATGACTGCCGGGATAAAGGTTTTCTTAACCTAAAAGGACCACTCTGGGGGACAAAGGTTTGAACCTAGAATGACCACTCTGGGTCAAGGTTTGACTTGGCTCAAAGTTTGACTTGGGTCAACTCCACCTTTGGGGAGTTTGACGGGAAAACTGGTCTTACGTCCGACTAAGGACTGGCGGGGACAAAAGCTTTAACCTATAATGACCACTTTGGGTCAAGGCTTGGGTCAACTCCATCTTTGGGGAGTTTAATGGGAAAACTGGTCTTACGTCCCACTAAGGACGGCCGGGGACAAAAGCTTTAACCTATAATGACCACTCTGGGTCAAGGCTTGGGTCAACTCCATCTTTGGGGAGTTTAACAGGAAAACTGGTCTTACGTCCCACTAAGGACGGCCAGGAATAAGGGTCTCAACCTATAATGACCATTCTGGGTCAAGGCTTAGCTAGGGTCAACTCCACCTTTGGGGAGTTTGATGGGAAAACTGGTCTTACGTCCCACTAAGAACGGCCGGGACAAGGGTCTCAACCTATAATGACCATTCTGGGTAAAGGTTTGACTTGGGTCAACTCCACATTTGGGGAGTTTGACGGGAAAACTGGTCTTATGTCCCACTATGGACGGCCGGGACAAAGGCTTTAACCTAAAATGACCATTCTGGGTCAAGGCTTAGCTTGGGTCAACTCCACCTTTGGGGAGTTTGACGGGAAAACTGGTCTTAGATCCCACTAAGGACGGCCGGGACAAGGCTTGAACCTAAAATGACCATTCTGGGTGAAGGCTTAGCTTGGGTCAACTCCACCTTTAGGGAGTTTGACGGGAAAACTGGTCTTACGTCCCACTAAGGACCGCCGGGAATAAGGGTCTTAACCTATAATGACCATTCTGGGTCAAGGCTTAGCTTGGGTCAACTCCACCTTTAGGGATTTTGACGGGAAAACTGGTCTTACGTCCCACTAAGGACGGCCGGGACAAGGGTCTCAACCTATAATGACCATTCTGGATCAAGGTTTGACTTGGTTCAACTCCACCTTTGGGGAGTTTTGACGGGAAAATTGGTCTTACGTCCCACTAAGAACGGCCGGGACAAGGCTTGAACCTAAAATGACCATTCTGGGTCAAGGATTAGCTTGGGTCAACTCCAATTTTGGGGAGTTTGACGGGAAAACTGGTCTTACGTCCCACTAAGGACCGCCGTGACATTTTAACTTGACCCCTTTTGGTTAAAGTTTGGACTTTGGTCAACTCAACTCTATGGGATTATTGACACTCTTTCTTGACACCGGGGGAGAGCCTAGAGGCGACCTTTAAGACACATTGTGGACGCAAAAGTCCAAGACCTTGGAAAAATCATTTTGAGGGGAGATCAAAAGCATTTTGCTTGAAACGTTAATTTTTGACAAATGATGCCAAACGGGAAAATTTGAAAATGCTTATTTCTAAAGGTAAATCTTTTAACAAAGCATTTTAGTCAAATTTTTTATTTTAACTTAACCGTGAGGTTTGTCATGCATAAAGTCCTTTGGAGCTTTGTCCATTTCTTAGGAGTGATCGGGAATAGAGAACCCTTTTGATGTTGATGTGGAGGTAGCCCCAATGTCCTTGTTGTCGTCGATGTGGATGTAACCCCAATGTCGTCCTTCGACTTTTTATGTTGACGTGGACCTGTTGTCGTCTTCCGGCCTTTGACGTGAGGTTAGGAACCCATCCCTTTTCATGACGCACCCTTTCTTTTGCCTAGGCCGCCCTTTCGGGTTTTCAACCTAGCGGGCATCTCTTTTGCATCTTTTATGGCACACCCTATTTTTTGCCTAGGCCGCCCTTACGGGTTTTTAACCTAGTGGGCTACTTTTTTTTGGCGCCTTTCTCTTTTTTCTTTTTTTTTATGTGTGATCCAGCCGACTCGATAGAACGGGGACTTTAAAGTATTTTTTCATGGAGGAAACATGCAAGGGAATTTTATTTAGGAGAGGGTCCCTTTATGTTGGTGAGCTCTTTGAGAAATGTATCATGAAATGGGAGGAAACCCTTGCTTGACAGAATACAAGTGTTTAGCTCTTTCCTAAGATATAGAGGAGAAGGCTTGTTGAGACATTTGATATTTTCCCTAGTTAATATCATCAAATGATTGCTTGAATGGACCATGTTTGTTATTAAGTCAAGAATATAACAAGCAATTAGCCTTAACATGTATAAATGTTGTGATCAATTGAGATTAAGATTCGATCAATGGCAAGATCGGGAGAAGAAGGTGTGTCTGGGACATCGGTCATTGATGGAACCGAGGGGAGAAAACTTGGTCATTTTGAGAGGACCACGGTTTGATGGTTTTGTTTCATGTTGTGACCGGACCCGAAGGTTGCCTACGTTCCCCTAAGTTTGAGGAGATCAGGTCACCGTAGTTCGGCGATGTGAATCGTCTTTTGCTAAAGTCGGTGTCCTTTTGAAGGATGTTGTTGCTCTTTTGATGTAGATCACTTTGCTCTATGGTGAACTCCTTGGGATTGACCTTTTGGGTAAACCCTTTTTTGGTGTGAACTCCTTTTGAGATGAATGGGCCCTTTTGAGGTGAGTCCCTTCTTGGTTGTCTTTTGAGATAGACTTTCTTTCTTGCAAACCCTTTGGGGGCGAACTTTGCGGTGAACTTTTGAGGCGAACGTCCTCTTCACATATATTCATTTCCTTCTTTTCACATATTCATTTCCTCTCCCTCTTCTCATTTTTTTTTGAAGTGAGAGGGGAAACATTAGCCCCAACTTGCTATCTTGGGCATTGGTTCATTTGTAGCCCTTTGGTGGAATGTCTGTCACTTCTAGCTTTGACTTTGAAGATCCGGATGGTCCTTTGCTTGGTTGCGCACGTGCGATCACAGTTGAATCTTGGTGGTTGAGCAACAACATCCTTGCCTTTCATTGTCTTGGGATGCCTTTGGTGTGCATCAAGGATTTGTTGTATCGGGAAGGTGTATCAGTTGTGTATCAGGAATGTGTATCGGGGATGTGTGACACGCCCCCAGGTTCCGGGATCCCCTAATAGAACCTCGAACCTGGATTGGAGTGCCTAACGAGAAACAAGAAACTTAACAAGAAACTTAATGACATTTGTTTAACAAACTGACATGATATATATACTCTAGAGTAAGGAGCTATACTAGCTCACAACACGAGTTCTAGACAAGAAAATTTAAAACCAAACTTAATACATACACATCGCGAAACATGCCTAGCACAAAGCTGGCATTAAGAGTACTATACAAGATGTCTAGTGACAACAAGAACTAAACAAGACTGTCTACCCTAAAATAAGGAGTTATACAACCCAATACATCGTCCCTCACCAAGTGTAAAAGGACACAAGCCCAAAGAATCACGACCTGCGAAGCAAGCTCCCAACTATGTCGAGCCTAACTGCTGCGCACTATCCTTCCTTTCCTGGGGGTGGGGGGGAAACAAATAAGGGTGAGATAAATCTCAGTAAGCTATTAGATGCAACTACATGACATGTTATCATGCAATTCAAGT
>JAOWBW010000432.1:0-137958 GCA_026119855.1 Campanula takesimana | reverse complement strand
AGAAATTAATTTGGGTCAACTTGATTTTTGACTAGGTAAGCTATTAGCTTCCCCTTACTTGTAATAACATGTGTAATATGTTATCCCCGCTACTTGTTCTTGTTAAAATTGTGTTTTGAGCAAATTTTTGTGATACTTGTAAATTTGGGACGAAGGGAGTATTCGTATGAATTCAAATGCTTTAAACTTGAATCTGAGAATGAATGAAAAGTATTAGTAAATGAAATTATACTCCTATTCGTGGGACGGAGAATATTAACTTGATTTAAATATATTAGAAAAATTGTACCATTATTTGTGGTACGGGAAATGAATGGAAGTATCCCTAGATGGGTATATTAGTAATATAAATAAAATTGTACTTATACTTTTGGGACGGTGAAATATTTAAGTGGAATAAAAGGAAATTAGTCCTATTATTTATGGGACG
Source organism: Campanula takesimana (assembly GCA_026119855.1). Taxonomy (NCBI): domain Eukaryota; kingdom Viridiplantae; phylum Streptophyta; class Magnoliopsida; order Asterales; family Campanulaceae; genus Campanula; species Campanula takesimana. The sequence goes on along the minus strand of JAOWBW010000432.1, from coordinate 137,528 downwards.
GTAAAAGAAATGAATTGGGCTTGAAATAGGGAGTTTTAACTTGTTAGTATACTCCTGAGAATGTTAGGAGTGTTAGTTAAATGTTACTCCTACGTGTGGACGGAGAATTAATGAAACTTGAATTCAGGGGAAAAGGGCAAAATTTGTACCGCACGGGCGTGCGCCTTTATTTGGCCCGGTCGTGCCAAATATCACCTTTAGGCAAATTTCTTCGACAGTGTTTAGCACGGTCGTGCGCCTTTTATGGGCACGGTCGTGCCGAAAATGAGTTTTGTGTGAAAACCTCTCGACCTTGCACGGTCGTCCCTTTTGCACACACGGTCGTGCCAAGTGGAAATTCTGATTTTCCTTCTTGAATTGTTTCCTCCATAACTTTCTATAAGAGAGTCGAAATCAAGATCCGAAAGAAGCTGAATAAGCTAGACTTAGAGAGCTATTCAAAGCACACTCTAATTACCTAGTGAGACTTTGGGTGTTTGTCTAGGGCACCTAGATAGGTGTTTTGAGACATGAATTGATTAAGTATAAGAATAAGAATTCTTTATTGTGTCTTGAAATCAAGGTTTGTGCACCTTAGGGGCATTAAAACAATGACTTGAGATTGAATATCTTATGTAGGGGATTATGACTTGTAAGTATGAGTAGTATAACTCATTTACTTAATTTGAACTCGAATTATTCTTGGTCAAGGTTTAGGGTACTACCCTAGATGACCTAGATGAGTGTTGTAGAACACTCTAGTACTGAAAATAGTCCCTTTGTGAACAAATGAAATGGACTTGAATCATAATTAAATAATAACTTGAGTATAAGAGTATAACTCTTTTATGTGTCTTGAAGTAATGTTTGTGTACTTTAGGGGCACCAACTAATGTCTTGAGCTTGAATGTCCTAAGAAAAGGATGGAAAATAATTCGTGAAAGATGTATAATTCATCTTCCTAGCTTGAACTTGAAGTATAAGATAATTAACTCTTGTACATGTTTAATCATCCAAAGAAATGGATTGAGAACTTGGATATAAGATGATAAGATCTTGTATAGGTATTGAATGTCTTGAATGTCTTGAATGTCCTGAATGTCCTAATGTCTTGAATGTCTTAAGATGAGACAGTAACTTGAAGTATAAGACAATAAAATCTCGTACATGACTTGAACATCCAAATAATTGGATTAAGACTGAATATAAGATTATAAAATCTTGTACGTGCCTTGACACCAATATAGGTGTATGGTAATAAACTTGAAAGAGTCTTGATGTGTATATGCGAATCTTGCATATATTTACTGATAGAATGTGGCTTCTTGATTGATTGGTACATGGTATGAATACCAAAGAATTGGGTTATGGAACTAGATAGAGAATGATTAACTCTACTACATACTTGAACTTGATACGTGTATATTGGAAGTGCTACAAATAAGCACTAAAGTGTAAATGATTTAGTTTTTAATCGTGTATATACTTAATAAAGTATATAAAGAATAAAGAAGATATCTTGTCTTGAAATGGGTTCCTAAAGAAAATAGGGACTAGTGTAATATGAAGATAATTCATATAATCGTGAATGCTACGATATAAGTTAATAAGAATTAACTACAGAACACAATATGTGTTGGAAAATGTATTCGATTATTAACGATACATATACTTGAGATATGACTGTGACTAGGTATGATGTGACCTATTCTACTACGTGTTTAGAGTCTAAGGTGTTGGGCTCTACTTGATAGTAAGGGTATCGTGATAGACACTTTAATGTGTTAAACGTGATATGAACATGTACGTGCAAACTTGGCATGTGACAAAGTGATATACCCTACTACTTGACTGAAGTCTGTTATTAATGGACTCTTACTTGGATTGATCGTGTTACATGGACACCTTATGTTCCAGTGTTTATCTTGGTTTGTATTCGCAATAATTGCGTATGGGTACTTGTATTCTCATGAGCACATGATACATAATTACATGGTGCATATTGTTGTAAGCACATGATACATGATTACATGGTGCATAAAGAATAGTCCACTAATAAGGGACTGAGTTCTGTTCTCGTAGTTCAAGTAAACATCTACTTGTGCATTATTGTGTGAGTCCAGCTGGTTCTCCTTGCTTGTTCGAAAATATATAGGTTCACGCTTGTCGCGAGATCTGGGGTTTAAGTGACAATCGGGTCCCTATGTATTTCCGCCCGACCCCTTACTACTGGCCATAGTAAGGGCATAGCTTCACTGGTTAGAGCAATAAGCCTGACCTAAGTGAATGCGACTGTACTGAACACCACGTGGATCTTGTTATTGTGGATGACACTGGATACCAGGTCTTCTTATATACTGTTCTCCTGTCCTGTTCACCACGTGGATCTTGTTATTGTGGATGGCACTGGTTACCAGGTCTCCTTATATACTGCATAGCGGTTCCTGTTCTTGTTCTTGGTTGTCCTCAGCTAGAAAAGCATCGACAACAAATGGTATTCTTGGGAGGAATAAGGAAGGATTCAGGTACAAATGCGTGATAGGCCTATGTGCATCTTGTGAGTTGGTTTAGCCTCTCACACTACTTGACTACTTGTTACCTGATCATATCTTGAGCTTGATTACTTGTTGGGTTGGCTTAGCCTCTCCTATACTTGTTACTTGATGATACTTGATATATGATTACTTGAGTATCTACTTGTATTGCATGATAACATGACATATAGTTGCATGTTAATAGCTTACTGAGATTTATCTCACCCTTTATTTGTTTAATTGTTTCCCCCCCCCCAGGAAAGCAGGGGATAGTACGCAGTGAGGCTCGACTTAGCTGGAAACTTACTCAGCAGGATATTCTTGTTCGAAGTTAGTGTCCTTTTATATTTTGGTAAGGACGATCTTGTATGAGTTAATTAAACTCTGGGCTTGTATTGGGGTAGTATTTGTTGTCCCTAGACAGTTCTTGATGCTAGCTTATTTGCTAGGCATGTCTTCCGCTGTATGTAACCTTGTTTGGTTTTAATTTTCTTGGTCTAGAACTCGTGTGAGCTATCTTAGCTCCCTACTCTTGAGTATATATATCCTGTCAGTTTTGTTTTTAACAGGTATTGTTCCTGTTTCCCGTTAGTTTCTTGTTTCTTGTTAGTTACGCGCACCAGATTCGAGGTTCTATTAGGGAATCCCGGGACTTGGGGCGTGTCAAGCAGCTTCCAGCAGCAATGCATTCAGCTTCTATAGTGGAGATGGACACAGCAGCTTGTTTCTTGCTTGCCCACGGAACAAGTCGATTTCCAAGGAAATGACAAGTGCCACTTGTGCTCTTCCTGTCAATTGTGCATGCTGCGTAATCTGCATCTGAATAACCTAGCAAATCGAAATTCGAATCTTTGGTGTACCAAAGTCCAAGGTTAATAGTTCCAGAAAGATAACGAATAATGCGTTTAACATCAGTTAAGTGCGCTTCTCTAGGGTCCGCTTGATAGCGCGCACAGACACAAACAATAAACATAATATCTGGCCTACTTGCAGTAAGGTAGAGTAGAGAGCCAATCATACCTCGATATAAAGTTTGATCAACTTTCTTACCTTTCAAGTCTTTATCAAGTTTATTGCCCATAGCCATTGGAGTGTCGTATGATTTAGCATTCTCAAGTCCAAATTTATTGATTAAGTCCCTTGTGTACTTGGCTTGATTTATGAAGATGCCATCATTCAATTGCTTTATTTGAAGCCCGAGGAAGAAAGTGAGTTCTCCTATCATGCTCATTTCAAACTTGCTTTTCATGAGCTTCTCAAAGCGCTTACAAAGTAACTCATTAGTAGAACCAAATATAATATCATCGACATAAATTTGAACAAGTAAAGAATGATCATTATACTTAGCAATAAAAAGAGTTGTATCGATTTTACCGTGCTTGAAGCCTTTCTCTAGTAGGAATTTGGATAGCGTATCGTACCATGCTCTTGGAGCTTGATTAAGTCCATACAAAGATTTTTGAAGCTTGAAGACATGATTTGGAAATCTGTTATCTTCAAATCCAGGTGGTTGTGCTACGTAGACCGTCTCTTGGAGTTCACCGTTGAGAAATGCGCTCTTCACATCCATTTGATAAAGCTTGAATTTCTTGCGAGAGGCATAAGCTAAGAAAATTCTTATAGCTTCAAGTCTTGCTACAGGTGCAAATGTTTCATCGTAGTCGATTCCTTCCTCTTGCCTATAGCCTTGCGCAACCAACCTTTCTTTGTTTCTTGTGATGCTTCCATTCTCATCCATCTTGTTTCTGAATACCCATTTTGTACCAATAACTCCTTGGTCATGAGGTCTGGGTACTAAGGTCCAAACCTTGCAGCGCTCAAATTGGTTAAGCTCTTCTTGCATAGCAGTAACCCAGCTTGAATCTTGGAGCGCTTCATCAATCTTCTTTGGTTCGATTTGAGAGATAAAAGAATGATATTCATCATCAAAGTTTGTTGCTCTCCTAGTGAGAACCCCTACATTGAGATCACCAATGATGTTTGAAGTTGGATAATCTCTAACTTCACGAACCTCGGGAGGTAAGTTTGGTTGAGTAGTAGGAATACGAAGATCTTCAATGGGTACTTCATTAGCTTCAACATCAAGATCATCAAAAGTGATTTGCTGAAGCGGAGAAACATTATGCGCAGGAGGAGGAGTTTGCGCATCAGGAGTTGTGACTTCTGGCGCAGCATCTGGTGAATGCGCATGAGATGGACTTGCTTGATTCTGATTTTGATCAATTTGATTATTATTCTGCGCATGAGCAGTTTGAGGCTGCGTACCTGTCTCAACATTCTCAGCAGAATCATCAGAATCATTTGGAGCTAAATGTGGCTCAAGGAGAGAATGTTCGTCAAAAGTAACATGTACAGATTCTACAATTACTAGAGTAGTTCTATTAAAAACACGAAAAGCTTTAGAATGTTTGGCATACCCAAAAAAAATACCTTCCTCTGCTTTGGCGTCGAATTTACCTCTATGATCTTTGCCATTGTAGAGGATATAGCATTTGCAGCCAAAAATCTTGAAGAAAGCAATGTTGGGCGCTCTTCCTCTCCATAGCTCATATGGAGTCTTGTTGTAGGCTTTGTTGATGAGGGATCTATTCTGAGTAAAGCAAGCAGTGTTGACAGCTTCTCCCCAGAAATACATTGGAAGCTTTGCTTCTGCTATCATGGTTTTTCCAGCCTCAATCAACGTGCGATTCTTTCTTTCCACAACGCCATTTTGTTGAGGAACTCCAGCAGTAGAAAAATTGTGATCAATTCCATGGTCATCGCAGTATTGCGCAACACCATTATTTTTTAATTCAGTTCCATTGTCTGATCTAACGCTTACGATGTCGTCTTCCTTTTGAGTTTGGAGCCTTCGAAAGAGAGCAGTCAAGATACCATAGCAGTCTTCTTTGGATGTCATCATTTCAACCATGTGTATCTTGAGTAGTCATCCACCATGACTAAGGTATATTTGTTTCCTCCAATGCTTGCGGTGGTGACAGGTCCAAACAAATCCATGTGAAGCAGTTGTAAACATTTGGTCGTTGAAGAAGCAATCTTGCTGGAGAAAGACTGCTTAGGTTGTTTACGAGTGGCATGCTGCGCATTTCTATCATGATGGTCAGCTACTTTGGGAAGTCCTTTGACAAGATTTTCCCTTCCTAGCTTAGCCAAATACTTTAAGTTCAAATGACTTAAGCGCTTATGCCATAGCTAGCTGCTTTCACTTACATTCTTTGCTACAAAACAGAGATTAGTGATAGAATTTATAGCAGTAAGATCAATAATGTAAACATTAGTCTTACGAGTCCCTGTGAGCAAAGTGAGTCCGGATATGCCATCTTTGATGTAGCAGTGTGTAGCAGTGAAATGGCATTCTAAACCTTATCGCAGAATTGAGATATGGAGAGCAGGTTGTGCTTAAGTCCTTCTACGAGCGCAACTTTCTCAATGCACACTTTATCTTTTCTGATTCTTCCATATCCAACTATGTGCCCTTTGTTGTTGTCTCCAAAAGTTACAGAGGGATCTCTTCCTTCATGCACATCTTCAAAAGCGGTAGCATCTCCAGTCATGTGTCTAGAACATCCACTGTCGAGGTACCATATATGCGCTTTAGCTTGTGAAGAGTGCGCAGTGAAGCAGGAGACCTGAAAAATAGACATTAAAAACGCAGGTCCCCTTTATTCTTGGGTCCTAGAGTTAGCAACTTTTGACAACCCACTCCTGTCTGACCTTAGGATTTTTACGTCCCTTGGCATTAGGAGCAAATCGCAAAAGGCATTCTGCAGACTTGTGACCTAAACCATCACACACAACACAATGATGAAAGCCACTTATAGATTGGGTTTTTACAAACTCTTTACTTTTCTTTGGCGCAGCATTCTTTACAGGAGCAGGTGAACTTGTTTTGACAAACACCATCTTTTGAAGTTTTGGTGCGCTTTTCTTAAGTATGCGCATCTGGCGTTGAGGTGCATGGCTTTCATGCGCATGGCCCTTGTGCGCAGATTTGACATTCGAAGGAGAAGCACAACAAATATCAAAAGGTTCGTTGTCAAGCGCAGGTTCAACTATAGCCTTACCCTTGGCTTTCCCAGTCTGCTTCTTTGGGTAGACATAATGGAAATTTTGTCTCTGGACTTTCTCATGTCCTTTACCCATTGAAGCAGAATGCTTTGCTTTAGGAATTTCAATAGTTTGCTGGGGTGTAAATTCTTTTTCCTTTTCAGAGCAAGCTGCGCATTTAAAGTTGTCACTTGATGAGAACCCAAGCCTTCATTATCTCCACTGGCTTTTTGGAATTCTATAATTTGATCCAGAGTGACACGAGATTTGGTCCACACATCTGTGATCTTTGTGAGATCAGCAACTTGAGCAGCCAATTCTTCGTTTCTTACTTTAAAAGCGCATTTTGGTCTGTTAGAAAACGGTTCTTTTCAGTAAGAGGAGTCATGCTCTTAATCTGCTCCTTAAGGAGGGTGATCTCAGATTTGAAAAGAGCTTTCTCCGTCTTAAGGTGTGAAATTTCTCCAATTGATAAGTCCACTGCTTCTTTCATAGAATTGAATTTCTTGATTACCTTTTCAGCTTGTTGAAAAATGGTCTCACGCTCAGCAGCAGAGTCATCATTCTCTTTTACAATTTCAGCAGGAATTACAAGAGACTCTTTGCGCGGAGGCGCAGCTACATATTTCTTTGATAAGTCTGCTCTGGCAAATAAGTACTTGCCATTCTGTCTGCTTGGAGTCAGATGTCCCATTTCTGCCAGTTCAATGATAGTGGGACCTTTCTTCTGAATTGTCCTTGGCGCAGTCTTTGTGTCCATATCAGGATCATTGTCTGAATCGCTATCAGCATTAGCCATTAAGCAGAGCAGTCCATCCTCAGAGTCATCATCATCACTGTCTTCAGTGTCAGTCTCTATCCAGGTCTTGAGTTGCTTCTCAGCAGGGTCTCCTTCAGCAACCATTCCGCGCTGCTTTGAAAATCTCTGCGCAGGATTCCTCTTCATGTACTCAAATCTTGAAGTAGGGCATTTTGATGCAAAATGACCAGGCTTTCTACAGTTGTAGCAAACCAAGTCATCATCTTTATTTGAGTCTCTTTTACGAGAGAACTTTGCAGGAGTAATACTTGAAGATCCAGGTTTGAGAATTTCCTGAATTTTTGGAATCGCTTAACAAACATAGCGAAATCATCATCATCCATTTCAAGCAGAGAAGAAGTGGAGACTTTGTCTGAGGTTTGAGCACGCGCAGGTTCTCTTTGAGCAATCATTGAAATTGCTTTTCCTTTTCCTTCAGTTTCATCAATTCGATCAAGCTTTAGTTCATACACTTTTAAGTTAGCGTATAAGCTGCGCAGAGGCCAAGTGTCTAGAAATCCAGAATCTTCCAGATGACTTGCCTTGTGCACATATCTGGAACCTAGCGCATCTAAGAATTGAGAATTGACTTCTTTATTGGTGAAGGTAGTTCCAAGAGATTTACAAGAGTTTACAACAGCACAGAAGCGATCATAGGTTTGTCTCAAGGTTTCACCATCCTTTCTCATGAAGCAGTTGAATTTTCTTTGTACCACAAATCTTTTGTTTTCCTTGCTTACTTTGTCTCCATTCACATATCCTTCAATAGCATCCCATAGTTCCTTTGCAGTTCCACCGCTCACAATTTGATTGTGCGTGGAGAGGTCTAGAGTGCTGAGAATGATGTTTCTAGCTCTTCCATCAAAGCCAACCCATTTCTTTTCTTCATCAGTCCATTCCTCCTTGTTCTTCTTGATGGTAGGGTTTTCCTTATTTGTAGCAGCATCAGGATTAGCCTTCATTGGGATGTAGGGTCCTTCAAGAACGATGTCGTGGAGGATCTCGTCGATAGAAGAAAAATGAGTGAGCATGCAGTGCTTCCAGATTTCGAAGTGATCTTCCTTCAGCACTGGGACATGTGAATAGTTAGCCATTGCCCAAGATTTTGAAGCCATCTTGAATCGGCACCCAAGCTGTTAAGCTTGAAAAACAAAACAAGTTTCATGAAGGTGTTTGCTCTGATACCACTTGTTGGTCCCAGAAGGGCAACAAGGGTATGAAAATTGCTGGAGGGGGGGTGAATAGCGATTTAAAATTATTTTCAAACCCTTTTGCAAAGCAATGGCAAATGCGCACAGCTCTAATTTTGGCTAAGTATAGCGCGCAATGAGAGTGTGAAATGCACAGCGGAAATTTAAAGCAATCACTTATGCGCAGGGAGATACGCAGAAGTGTAAAACGCACGCGTTATATTTTGGCTAAAGAGTGGCGCAAAATGGTACTTAGGCAGAAAGCAAACAAACACAATGCAAACGATGCAAAACAATCTACAAAGATCAAACAAAGCAATATATTAGAAAAGCTTGAAAGTAATATGCAAAGCAGAATATAAAGACAAGCTATTTGGAGAGGTTCGATCGGGAAAAGATCTACGTCCTCTACCAAGATGGTTAGTCTTGGATTTTCTAATGAGATCTTATTATATGAGAGAGTTACAAGTTACAACAATGTAGAACAAACTAACTCAAAGATCTATAATCTATGAAGAACAAATCCTAGACTAAACCGGTGTATCTCAAGAAGTTAGATCGATATGATCAAAGCTTCAAGAGGTGTGTGTGTGACAGAAATCTGGGCTCTTTGAATCTAAGAGATGGAGAGCACAAGATATTCTGGGTGATACAAGGCTTATAGAATCTGGGCTTGGATTAAGTATGAAGGTATGAAGGTTGATCTTGGAATTCTGGAAATGAGCAAGCAATCTTCAAATCTTCAGAGTTTCTCATTGGAAGCAATTCACACGCCGCTTGGAAAATGAGGATGAGCAGGCTATTTATAGTGGAGCTTCAAAAACTAGCCGTTGGAGCTCTGAGCAAGGTTGATGCGCTGTCACAATGTGATTGGCGCGCAGCTGTCCTTTATAGCCGTTGGAGACAGAGCAAGTGGATAAGCTTCAAACTTCTTCTAGAAGGATGACAGCTGTCTTCATTTTGAATTTCAAACATGAGGCGCGTCTCCATCTACTGTATGCTGAGTGTGTTTGATTTGTCGTATGTACACATCAGCACTTTGGCTCATTTCAAAAAGCGTAGCTTGTTATGACGCTTTCCAAGCTTCTAAAAGGTGAGGTCAGGAAATGAGAGAATTGACTAAGGCAAGTATGCGCACGCATGGAAGCCATGAGCATTGAGTGCGCATAAGATGTGCTGTGAATGAGAGTCATGCGCATCCTTTAGTCATTTGCACATGAGACCTCAAATCCAAAGTTAAGAGAACTGTTGAAGTGTTAAGGACCAGGACAGAAGGACCTGCGCATGGGAGTCATGGGCAAGTGATGGATGCGCAGATGATGATTTGCGCATGGTCTTCTTGCTTGCTCCTTGGTCTTCTTCAAATCTTGAAATTAAGCACAAGCGCTTTCCAAGCTTCAAGAATATGAGGTTGTTGAAAGATAAGCATAAGCCCTAACCACTAAGCCTATTCTAAAAAGTGGACTTAGCTAAAAATTGAAGTTATAAAACTTCTTACATAAGATCCTAAAGTCCATAAAAAATAAGCATAGGTGATGGGATCAATCAATTCTAACATAATTTGGGAGGGTTAAGAAATAAGCATACCCAACAATCTCCCCCTAAATGATTGATGCCATTACCTACTATAACAAAGGCAATTCATTGTACTTGATAATAACATGTCCATAAAAATGTGAATGGTAAATCATGCCTCAAGTCAATGCACACACTAGCCAATGTTATAGATTTCTAGTCTAACCAAAAGATATAACTTACAATATGGGAAAGACAGAAATATCATTCAGTGCATACAGATAATATGAGTTTAGGATTGGTATGCGTTTAAACTGAATGTTTAAAACATCATGCACAGAAAATATGAGCAGTTAAGTATATGCGCATGAAGTTTGAAATAATGCGTTCATTGTTCCACAAACAAAAAGTTTGAATTGAACAAGGTTTTGGGAAAAGAAATGATGCATTATAAGTTTGGAGTTCACCATTGAGAGAGCTCTGCGCACTTCATCTTGTAGCTTCCCAAATTGCTTTGCGCAGAGCTTCAATTATTTGAAGCGGGAGCATCAAATCGTAACTTTTTGCCTTTGATAGATTACTCCCCCCTTAATCTTTCCCCCTTAATGCCTTTGTTATCTCCCTATTTGCCTTTATTAGATAACTCTCCCCCTTAATGGCACAATCAATGCCTTATAGCATACTGGCCTGTGCATCGAGCCTAGCATCCTGCGCATCCAGTTGCTCTTGAATCTTTGCCTGCACAGTGACCACTTGAGGGATCTAAGGGAGCAGACACCGGAAGAATGATATACTGAGGTCCACGGGGTATGCGCGTGAGGTTCATGCGCAGCAATATAATGTGCAGAGTTTCTTTGAAAACTCATAAATATTTTGCCTTGTGCGCAACATCTTGTGCGCTTCATATGCGCAGGCGCATGAGGCATTTCCTATCTTAGAGAATTATCAAGTAAACACAAGATCATTAGTATTGACAAATCATATGGACAATTAGCTAAGTTCAAGCATACCCATTTCTCCTCTTAGATAAGCAAATCTCTTGGAATCAAGAGCCTTTGTCAAAATATCAGCAATTTGATAGTCCGTGCCCACGTGTTCTAAATGAATGTTTCCCTTTTCCATGTGGTCTTTGAGGAAATGATATTTGATGTCGATGTGCTTTGTCTTTGAATGCATGACAGGATTGTTGGAGACCGCTATGGTGGACATGTTGTCGCAGAAAATTGGACAATTTTCTTCATGAATTCCATAGTCCACTAATTGTTGCTTCATCCATAGGATTTGGCAGCAGCAGCTTCCAGCAGCAATGTATTCAGCTTCTATAGTAGAGATGGACACAGCAGCTTGTTTCTTGCTTGCCCACGCAACAAGTCGATTTCCAAGGAAATGACAAGTGCCACTTGTGCTCTTCCTGTCAATTGTGCATGCTGCGTAATCTGCATCTGAATAACCTAGCAAATCGAAATTCGAATCTTTGGTGTACCAAAGTCCAAGGTTAATAGTTCCAGAAAGATAACGAATAATGCGTTTAACAGCAGTTAAGTGCGCTTCTCTAGGGTCCGCTTGATAGCGCGCACAGACACAAACAATAAACATAATATCTGGCCTACTTGCAGTAAGGTAGAGTAGAGAGCCAATCATACCTCGATATAAAGTTTGATCAACTTTCTTACCTTTCAAGTCTTTATCAAGTTTATTACCCATAGCCATTGGAGTGTCGTATGATTTAGCATTCTCAAGTCCAAATTTCTTGATTAAGTCCCTTGTGTACTTGGCTTGATTTATGAAGATGCCATCATTTAATTGCTTGATTTGAAGCCCGAGGAAGAAAGTGAGTTCTCCTATCATGCTTATTTCAAACTTGCTTTTCATGAGCTTCTCAAAGCGCTTACAAAGTAACTCATTAGTAGAACCAAATATAATATCATCGACATAAATTTGAACAAGTAAAGAATGATCATTATACTTAGCAATAAAAAGAGTTGTATCGATTTTACCGCGCTTGAAGCCTTTCTCTAGTAGGAATTTGGATAGCGTATCGTACCATGCTCTTGGAGCTTGCTTAATTCCATACAAAGCTTTTTGAAGCTTGAAGACATGATTCAGATCCAGGTGGTTGTGCTACGTAGACCGTCTCTTGGAGTTCACCGTTTAGAAATTCGCTCTTCACATCCATTTGATAAAGCTTGAATTTCTAGTAAGAGGCATAAGCTAAGAAAATTCTTATAGCTTCAAGTCTTGCTACAGGTGCAAATGTTTCATCATAGTCGATTCCTTCCTCTTGCCTATAGCCTTGCGCAACCAATCTTGCTTTGTTTCTTGTGATGCTTCCATTCTCATCCATCTTGTTTCTGAATACCCATTTTGTACCAATAACGCCTTGGTCATGAGGTCTGGGTACTAAGGTCCAAACCTTGCAGCGCTCAAATTGGTTAAGCTCTTCTTGCATAGCAGTAACCCAGCTTGAATCTTGGAGCGCTTCATCAATCTTCTTTGGTTCTATTTGAGAGATAAAAGAATGATATTCATCATCAAAGTTTGTTGCTCTCCTAGTGCGAACCCCTACATTGAGATCACCAATGATGTTTGAAGTTGGATAATCTCTAACTTCACGAACCTCGGGAGGTAAGTTTGGTTGAGTAGTAGGAATACGAAGATCTTCAATGGGTACTTCATTAGCTTCAACATCAATATCATCAAAAGTGATTTACTGAAGCGGAGAAACATCATGCGCAGGAGGAGGAGTTTGCGCATCAGGAGTTGTGACTTCTGGCGCAGCATCTGGTGAATGCGCATGAGATGGACTTGCTTGATTCTGATTTTGATCAATTTGATTATTATTCTGCGCATGAGCAGTTTGAGGCTGCGTACCTGTCTCAACATTCTCAGCAGAATCATCAGAATCATTTGGAGCTAAATGTGGCTCAAGGAGAGAATGTTCGTCAAAAGTAACATGTACAGATTCTACAATTACTAGAGTAGTTCTATTAAAAACACGAAAAGCTTTAGAATGTTTGGCATACCCAACAAAAATACCTTCCTCTGCTTTGGCGTCGAATTTACCTCTATGATCTTTGCCATTGTAGAGGATATAGCATTTGCAGCCAAAAATCTTGAAGAAAGCAATGTTGGGCGCTCTTCCTCTCCATAGCTCATATGGAGTCTTGTTGTAGGCTTTGTTGATGAGGGATCTATTCTGAGTAAAGCAAGCAGTGTTGACAGCTTCTCCCCAAAAATACATTGGAAGCTTTGCTTCTGCTATCATGGTTTTTCCAGCCTCAATCAATGTGCGATTCTTTCTTTCCATAACGCCATTTTGTTGAGGAACTCCAGCAGTAGAAAAATTGTGATCAATTCCATGGTCATCGCAGTATTGCGCAACACCATTATTTTTTAATTCAGTTCCATTGTCTGATCTAACGCTTACGATGTCGTCTTCCTTTTGAGTTTGGAGCCTTCGAAAGAGAGCAGTCAAGATACCATAGCAGTCTTCTTTGGATGTCATCATTTCAACCCATGTGTATCTTGAGTAGTCATCCACCACGACTAAGGTATATTTGTTTCCTCGAATGCTTGCGGTGGTGACAGGTCCAAACAAATCCATGTGAGGCAGTTGTAAACATTTGGTCGTTGAAGAAGCAATCTTGCTGGAGAAAGACTGCTTAGGTTGTTTACCGAGTTGGCATGCTGCGCATTTTCTATCATGATGGTCAGCTACTTTGGGAAGTCCTTTGACAAGATTTTCCCTTCATAGCTTAGCCAAATACTTTAAGTTCAAATGACTTAAGCGCTTATGCCATCCTCTGGGGAGGGGGTTTTATAGAGAGGTGAGTCGAGGGTAGCCTCCCGCTTGACCGATTTCTCGGAGTCGGAGGAAGATCCGATCACCCTGAAGACGAAGGAGCTGCTCTCGATGTGAGATCAGCAGCAAAAGAAAGAAGAAAAGGGCCGCAGGTATATAATTGTCTGGATGCCCCAAAACATTCGGAGCATAAAAAAGAAAAATGGAAGAAAAGATAGCAAAAGCTACCCAACCTACCGTAGTAACGAGGGCTACCTGCCCTCTCTCAGTTCACCACCGGTATATTGTATGGATTAAACTAAACACAGAAACAATGTACTATGTTTAGCTCAACTCATACAATATTTTATTACCGTATGGAGCCACTTCGATCGGTATAGTATAGCGCGAATAAGGCACGAAGGCTGACCTTATTCATACCTTTGGCAGTGCTCCTATATTTCAGGTAACCTCAGCTTTATCGGTATGTTAGCACTTTGAATTGGACAGCTTTCGACAGTTGGGATGGAGCCTTTCTGAGTTAGGGCTCTTTCTTTCATAAATCTCCTGGCCGAAGTCAGTGTTGTGTTCAACTCCGCGGTTGGGTTGGAAGGATTGCTTTCTGTCGTCTGTCTTTCCCTTCTCTCTCTTCTCTTAGCAAAGTAGGCTCAAATCAAACTTTTGGCTTGCTACAAGCTGGGCTCAGGGACTGCAGTCCGCCGCTTCCCCTGTAGTCGTCAGCTCGTTTTTGACAGATCCGATCGGGTGTTCATAATCTAGAGTAAAAGGATTCGAACCTTTGCATGCCGGTACCAAAAACCGATGCCTTACCACTTGGCTATGCACCATGTGTGGAACCCATAACCCTCCTTCTAAGACCAAGCTTTCCCTTAAGCCAAGTAGGTTCCCAGTATTCTAAGGGCAAGCCACTCTTTAAAGAAAAAGGTTGGTTCAAAGAACTACTGCTGCACGGGCGGAAGTTCAACTACCTCACCAGCTGCTTTCACTTACATTCTTTGCTACAAAACAGAGATTAGTAATAGAATTTATAGCAGTAAGATCAATAATGTAAACATTAGTCTTACGAGTCCCTGTGAGCAAAGTGAGTCCGGACATGCCATCTTTGATGTAGCAGTGTGTAGCAGTGAAATGGCATTCTAAACCCTTATCGCAGAATTGAGATATGGAGAGCAGGTTGTGCTTAAGTCCTTCTACGAGCGCAACTTTCTCAATGCACACTTTATCTTTTCTGATTCTTCCATATCCAACTATGTGCCCTTTGTTGTTGTCTCCAAAAGTTACAGAGGGATCTCTTCCTTCATGCACATCTTCAAAAGCGGTAGCATCTCCAGTCATGTGTCTAGAACATCCACTGTCGAGGTACCATATATGCGCTTTAGCTTGTGAAGAGTGCGCAGTGAAGCAGGAGACCTGAAAAATAGACATTAAAAACGCAGGTCCCCTTTATTCTTGGGTCCTAGAGTTAGCAACTTTTGACAACCCACTCCTGTCTGACCTTAGGATTTTTACGTCCCTTGGCATTAGGAGCAAATCGCAAAAGGCATTCTGCAGACTTGTGACCTAAACCATCACACACAACACAATGATGAAAGCCACTTATAGATTGGGTTTTTACAAACTCTTTACTTTTCTTTGGCGCAGCATTCTTTACAGGAGCAGGTGAACTTGTTTTGACAAACACCATCTTTTGAAGTTTTGGTGCGCTTTTCTTAAGTATGCGCATCTGGCGTTGAGGTGCATGGCTTTCATGCGCATGGCCCTTGTGCGCAGATTTGACATTCGAAGGAGAAGCACAACAAATATCAAAAGGTTCGTTGTCAAGCGCAGGTTCAACTATAGCCTTACCCTTGGCTTTCCCAGTCTGCTTCTTTGGGTAGACATAATGGAAATTTTGTCTCTGGACTTTCTCATGTCCTTTACCCATTGAAGCAGAATGCTTTGCTTTAGGAATTTCAATAGTTTGCTGGGGTGTAAATTCTTTTTCCTTTTCAGAGCAAGCTGCGCATTTAAAGTTGTCACTTGATGAGAACCCCAAGCCTTCATTATCTCCACTGGCTTTTTGGAATTCTATAATTTGATCCAGAGTGACACGAGATTTGGTCCACACATCTGTGATCTTTGTGAGATCAGCAACTTGAGCAGCCAATTCTTCGTTTCTTACTTTAAAAAGCGCATTTTGGTCTGTTAGAAAACGGTTCTTTTCAGTAAGAGGAGTCATGCTCTTAATCTGCTCCTTAAGGAGGGTGATCTCAGATTTGAAAAGAGCTTTCTCCGTCTTAAGGTGTGAAATTTCTCCAATTGATAAGTCCACTGCTTCTTTCATAGAATTGAATTTCTTGATTACCTTTTCAGCTTGTTGAAAAATGGTCTCACGCTCAGCAGCAGAGTCATCATTCTCTTTTACAATTTCAGCAGGAATTACAAGAGACTCTTTGCGCGGAGGCGCAGCTACATATTTCTTTGATAAGTCTGCTCTGGCAAATAAGTACTTGCCATTCTGTCTGCTTGGAGTCAGATGTCCCATTTCTGCCAGTTCAATGATAGTGGGACCTTTCTTCTGAATTGTCCTTGGCGCAGTCTTTGTGTCCATATCAGGATCATTGTCTGAATCGCTATCAGCATTAGCCATTAAGCAGAGCAGTCCATCCTCAGAGTCATCATCATCACTGTCTTCAGTGTCAGTCTCTATCCAGGTCTTGAGTTGCTTCTCAGCAGGGTCTCCTTCAGCAACCATTCCGCGCTGCTTTGAAAATCTCTGCGCAGGATTCCTCTTCATGTACTCAAATCTTGAAGTAGGGCATTTTGATGCAAAATGACCAGGCTTTCTACAGTTGTAGCAAACCAAGTCATCATCTTTATTTGAGTCTCTTTTACGAGAGAACTTTGCAGGAGTAATACTTGAAGATCCAGGTTTTGAGAATTTCCTGAATTTTTGGAATCGCTTAACAAACATAGCGAAATCATCCTCATCCATTTCAAGCAGAGAAGAAGTGGAGACTTTGTCTAAGGTTTGAGCACGCGCAGGTTCTCTTTGAGCAATCATTGAAATTGTTTCCTTTTCCTTCAGTTTCATCAATTCGATCAAGCTTTAATTCATACACTTTTAAGTTAGCGTATAAGCTGCGCAAAGGCCAAGTGTCTAGAAATCCAGAATCTTCCAGATGACTTGCCTTGTGCACATATCTGGAACCTAGCGCATCTAAGAATTGAGAATTGACTTCTTTATTGGTGAAGGTAGTTCCAAGAGATTTACAAGAGTTTACAACAGCACAGAAGCGATCATAGGTTTGTCTCAAGGTTTCACCATCCTTTCTCATGAAGCAGTTGAATTTTCTTTGTACCACAAATCTTTTGTTTTCCTTGCTTACTTTGTCTCCATTCACATATCCTTCAATAGCATCCCATAGTTCCTTTGCAGTTCCACCGCTCACAATTTGATTGTGCGTGGAGAGGTCTAGAGTGCCGAGAATGATGTTTCTAGCTCTTCCATCAAAGCCAACCCATTTCTTTTCTTCATCAGTCCATTCCTCCTTGTTCTTCTTGATGGTAGGGTTTTCCTTATTTGTAGCAGCATCAGGATTAGCCTTCATTGGGATGTAGGGTCCTTCAAGAACGATGTCGTGGAGGATCTCGTCGATAGAAGAAAAATGAGTGAGCATGCAGTGCTTCCAGATTTCGAAGTGATCTTCCTTCAGCACTGGGACATGTGAATAGTTAGCCATTGCCCAAGATTTTGAAGCCATCTTGAATCGGCACCCAAGCTGTTAAGCTTGAAAAACAAAACAAGTTTCATGAAGGTGTTTGCTCTGATACCACTTGCTGGTCCCAGAAGGGCAACAAGGGTATGAAAATTGCTGGAGGGGGGTGACTAGCGATTTAAAATTATTTTCAAACCCTTTTGCAAAGCAATGGCAAATGCGCACAGCTCTAATTTTGGCTAAGTAAGCGCGCAATGAGAGTGTGAAATGCACAGAGGAAATTTAAAGCAATCACTTATGCGCAGGGAGATGCGCAGAAGTGTAAAACACACGCGCTATGTTTTGGCTAAAGAGTGGCGCAAAATGGTACTTAGGCAGAAAGCAAAAAAACACAATGCAAACGATGCAAAACAATCTACAAAGATCAAACAAAGCAATATATTAGAAAAGCTTGAAAGTAATATGCAAAGCAGAATATAAAGACAAGCTATTTGGAGAGGTTCGATCGGGAAAAGATCTACGTCCTCTACCAAGATGGTTAGTCTTGGATTTTCTAATGAGATCTTATTATATGAGAGAGTTACAAGTTACAACAATGTAGAACAAACTAACTCAAAGATCTATAATCTATGAAGAACAAATCCTAGACTAAACCGGTGTATCTCAAGAAGTTAGATCGATATGATCAAAGCTTCAAGAGGTGTGTGTGTGACAGAAATCTGGGCTCTTTGAATCTAAGAGATGGAGAGCACAAGATATTCTGGGTGATACAAGGCTTATAGAATCTGGGCTTGGATTAAGTATGAAGGTATGAAGGTTGATCTTGGAATTCTGGAAATGAGCAAGCAATCTTCAAATCTTCAGAGTTTCTCTTTGGAAGCAAAACTCAAGCAATTCACACGCCGCTTGGAAAATAAGGATGAGTAGGCTATTTATAGTGGAGCTTCAAAAACTAGCCGTTGGAGCTCTGAGCAAGGTTGATGCGCTGTCACAATGTGATTGGCGCGCATCTGTCCTTTATAGCCGTTGGAGACAGAGCAAGTGGATAAGCTTCAAACTTCTTCTAGAAGGATGACAGCTGTCTTCATTTTGAATTTCAAACATGAGGCGCATCTCCATCTACGTGTATGCTGAGTGTGTTTGATTTGTCGTATGTACACATCAGCACTTTGGCTCATTTCAAAAAGCGTAGCTTGTTATGACGCTTTCCAAGCTTCTAAAAGGTGAGGTCAGGAAAGGAGAGAATTGACTAAGGCAAGTATGCGCGCGCATGGAAGCCATGAGCATTGAGTGCGCATAAGATGTGCTGCGAATGAGAGTCATGCGCATCCTTTAGTCATTTGCACATGAGACCTCAAATCCAAAGTTAAGAGAACTGTTGAAGTGTTAAGGACCAGGACAGAAGGACCTGCGCATGGGAGTCATGCGCAAGTGATGGATGCGCAGATGATGATTTGCGCATGGTCTTCTTCCTTGCTCCTTGGTCTTCTTCAAATCTTGAAATTAAGCACAAGCGCTTTCCAAGCTTCAAGAATATGAGGTTGTTGAAAGATAAGCATAAGCCCTAACCACTAAGCCTATTCTAAAAAGTGGACTTAGCTAAAAATTGAAGTTATAAAACTTCTTACATAAGATCCTAAAGTCTATAAAAAAATAAGCATAGGTGATGGGATCAATCAATTCTAACATAATTTGGGAGGGTTAAGAAATAAGCATACCCAACAATTACACTCATCCATATTACATTGGTTTAGGAAGATAACGTGCTTATTTGTCCAGAACCCGTGTCATATCCAGCCGTTTGGATATCAGTCGTCTGCCCCTTTCTTAGAGGGATTGGTAAGCATTTTCAGTATTTAGTCCAGAGCAATGCTTTTTTAAAGATTCTTACTAAATATTATTTGTTTTGCAACTATAGGTGCAATCGTTACAGAATGTGTATCTGAGCAATGAAGAGGGCATTGCACATTATGTTGATCATATGGTAGAGCCGGACCAGTCTCGAGTTAAGGTGAGGAAGCAGATTAGGGATACTCTCCAGCTTGTTCAGCATCAGCAAAGACTTCAGGCAGCTGCACCTCCACCGCCTGTTGATCGTGTTCAGGGGGTAGTTGCTCCACAACGTCGGGAGAGGAGGAGGAGAGCACAGGGACAGGGACAGCGGCGGCAGTGACAACGACAAGGACATGGAGAAAATTAGGGACATGGACATGGAGATATGGACTTACAGGATGAGGCCGAGGAGCCCGAGGAGCATGGAGACAGATGGACAGCTAGTCAATAGGAGGAGGCGGAGGAGGAGGCTAGGCTACTGGTTGAGGAGGGGATTGATACTTCCACATTTCCACCTTTATTTTCAGAGAGTCAGTTAGAGGAGGGCGCTGATGCTTTCTTAAAGGGGATGGAGCCACAGAGACACAGATATAATTTTCCTACTCCCCCTCTACCTCTTCCACTGCGTCCACAACATCAGGTTAGTATAGCCCGTATTCCAAATCCAGATGATGACGACTTTGTTGACCTTACTCCTCGTCCCCCCGCCCACCTCGTCACGTTCATCGGCAGCAGCAGCAGGTTAGTATGCCCCGTGTTCCAGATCCAGATGATGATGATTTTCAGCCCCCATCTAGAGCCTCGGGAGTACTATATTCAGGGAGTGGTATTAGTGTTCCTACATCTCCTTCACGGGGACAGCTTCGACCATTTGCCGATCCGGCTGGGACTTCATCCGGCCGTAGTAACGAGCAGAGGGAGGAATTGAAGAGACAGACATATCAAAGGAAAGGGTCAAGGCAGCGACATCCAACTAACAAGTACACCCCGTCTGCCTATGATAAGAAGAAGTGAGACATTGTCCCTACGTGACCGGGTCGTGGTCACGAAACTTGATATTTTTTTATGTTTTCTTTGAAACAGATACATGTTTATATGGTTTTCAAACATGTGGATATTTTTATGATTTTGATGTGTATAACAGCAGTTTGGAGTTGCTGTGTTTGTTTTTTTTTTTTTTTTTTTTTTTGCACGTGGGTATAACAGCAGTTTGATTTTCATTTGGTTTGCAATTGCTACTCTTCATCTAATAAGAATGTGCAAGTGTCATATTCTACATTGATACTCAAGTAAGTGTATCTCTGAATTGTTATTCATTTTAATATCAGTCAACATGCACTAACTAGTATCTACTCTGCAGCTTGCATTGAACAAATATGAACGTCCGAAAAATGTCCAAATTTACTCTTGATCAAGAGCTAATTTGCAAGTGTCATATTCTACATTGACTCAAGTAAGTGTATCTCTGAAGTGTATCTCTGAATTGTTATTCATTTTTGGGATGGAGGTAGTAATACTTTTGGACATTCATAGAGTTAGATCTCCCTTTCTCTCTTGGAAATAATTTAGGATAGGAAAAGGGGTAGGGGTAAATTCTTTCCTTTTATTGTTATGTAGTATAGATTGATAGATTCTTTTGTTTGTTTATTTATTTATTTCTCTGTATTTTACCGGAGATTTTGTGGTATATTAACTTCTGATTACTTGTGGGGTTCTTGGTGGAACAGATGATGTTGGCTTTGATTCTCCTATTCCAAACCAATTTGGACCATCGTACTGGAAGGGGGACAACTCTGTCAATGGTTCTCGACAGTTATCTTGCTCTTTAACTCCAACGCGGTTGATTTTCTCTCCTCCCAAAATAAGTCAGCAGCCACTTCTCCTACAATACTCCCGCTTCTTGAATTGCATCCCTGTTTTCTACTGAAATCACTATTTATTTATTTTTAATATTGCAGTATCTTGACTGGGATTGTGGGAAGAGTCACGTTTACCATTGCTTTGTTCATCCTGATGGTAGTTATTTCTTCAAGGTTTGTATATCTGCTTCATGTTAAACATTACTGGAGCTGGTGGTTATGTTCTGCCACCTTTTCCATATTTTTCTTGTAGCTTGTGGGCTTAGCATGAAATATTCAAATGTATCAGTTTGTCATTACCATACTTCTAGTTTTTATTTTATTTTACTATATCCATGTATTGGTTCATGGCATCTGTCATTCTACTTGTCAATCAGCTTGTTAAGTGATAGCTTGCTAATGTGTTTTTCGGTACATATTATTGATCCAAATCTATTACTCTTGGATAGTTCTAGTTGTTGTGGACTGAAACCAGCACAATTTCATGCACAGATAATGGGGAAGGATGATATATATGTGTGTTTTTGTGTGCGTGAGAGAGAGATAGACTCAGACATAGATACGCACACATACGTGCAGCACTTGCATTGTATTTTTTAATGCATTTACTGATTATCACATCGATTCGGCTGGTTTCTAAATATCGGATGGCCCATGATAGTTTAGGGCTGACTTGACCCAATACAACCTAGATAGTTAGGGTGTGATCGAGGTGCAATTGAAATGTAGTTCTAACGACTCTGCAATATGCTGTGTTAAATTCCAGTTTATAGATTTTCTTTTTTGTTATTTGCTTATTATTGACTTTTTGTTGTTATATGTGTGTAAAATCTGAATTAGGTATAAAATACCCCTAAATAAATAGCTACTAGTTTGCAGGACGGAATACACATATACAAATAACAATGTTAAGCTAGAAATTAAACAAGGTGCAGTCATTCCCTTTGGGACCCCACCCCCTCCTGGATGAGACTTGAACATGAAAACCTACATGTGATGTGCAACTTTTCTGGTTTACTATGCCATTAGTTAGTGCAAATAACTTATTTAAATAACACTGTTACAACATCAATCATTGTAACTGTCTTTTTTATATTCAGGGCCCATACCTGAATACAACGAGAACGTACTTACAAAGGGCATTGGGAGATGAAAATGTATTGATTGTGAAGTTCGCAGAGAAAGGCATTGAGTCTATCAACTCGGGAATTACTTATCTATCTATGACTGTTGCTGCCCGAGATGCCCAAAAGTTGCTGTTTTTTTTTTTTTTTTTTTTTTGGTGCAGGTGGGTAATCTGGTAGAAGCAGCAAGTTAAGAATTTCATTTCACTAAACTCGCCACTGGTAGTGGCGAGTTTAACTAAACTCGCTTCTACCAGTGGCGAGTTTAGTGAAACTGAAATTCCCAAATTGTTGTTTCTCTACTGGACTGTTTCCTGTAAAAAAAAGAAAAAAGAAAAAAAAAAGTAAATTGCATATGTAATCAATCTAACTCAACTAGCAAATTCATTAAAGTCAAATAAAATAGAACATCGAAGTCAGAACGAAGTTCAAATAAAATATTACATCCAACTCAAATATAAATTACATGAAATCTCTATGCCCTATTATTTGGACATCTACGACGATTGTGGCCTTCTTGCTTGCATGTTGAACACTGAGTCTTTCGTTTATCTAATTGAAAGTCCATCGTGTTTCGAAATCGTCTAGATTTGGGCCGTCCGGACTTTGCAGCACGTTTGAGGTTGGGATTAGGTAGAAAACTTGGGACCAAATCATCCACATTCCAATAGTCCTCATGAGGTAGTGGTTCAAATGTTCCCTTCCATGTCTTGTAGTATTCCAAAAGAGTGTAAAATAGATCAACGAAAGAACGACCGTCCATATGTTGAGCTTGGTAACATGCAAGAAGATGCGAACAAGGCATGTGATATGCAACCCATTTACCACATGTGCAAGTGCGATCATTAAACCGGACAATTTGGATATTTCCACCTTTTTCACCACGACGTGCGGTTATCACTTGATACACCCCCATTTCATGAGTGTTGAACCTTCTAACAAAATGTTTTGTTGCCTTCTCGCTGTTCTTCCTGTATCGATAGTGAATCTTTTGGCTGAATTGTTGCATGGGATTGATGCTTGGGTTATCAGGATTACCTCCTAAAGCATTCAGTGAAAACCCGTGTCGAACCTGAAAGTATTCCACACAACGGTAAAATGCAGTCTCAACAATTGCTGTTATTGGCATCCCGTGGGCTCCTTTCATGACACCATTAAAAACCTCAGACATGTTAGTAGTCATAATGCCATATCTATAACCACCATTATGAGCCAATGTCCACTTTCTGGCATCTAAATTAGCGAACCATGCAATTGCCTCAGGCTTAATTAAACGGATAGTCTCCAAGGTATTCTTCAATTTCCTATCTTGACTTGCTTTACCAGCTTTCCAAAATAAATACTTCAAATCAGACCCGCTGTGCTTGTCCAAGAAGTTTGCTCGCATATGCCTCAAACAATATCGATGATGCACATTTGGCCACCAATTATCTTCTGATATAGTCTTAAGAATGCCCCAATGACGGTCAGATATCAAGCATACCTCACGACTCTTGATGATATGTTTGCAAACAAGATATAAGAACCAACGCCAGTTCCGATGGTCCTTTTGTGCAACGACAGTAAATGCGAGAGGAAGTATACTGTCTTGGGCGTCGACACCCATTGCAATCAGTATCACTCCTCTATATCAACCGTGTAGGAATGTACCATCAACTGAAATGACAGGCCGGCAATGAGAGAAAGCTTCAATACAAGGCCCAAATGCCCAAAAAACACGTTCAAAATAGAGATCGACACCAAGAGGAATTGTATGACTAGGAAATTCTCTATACTCAACAATTGTTCCTCGGTTGTATTTTTGAATGGCAGCTAGGACGCGGGGTAACCTTTTATAAGATTCCTCCCAATCTCTAAATACTTCTGCTATGCGCTTCTGTTTTCCAGACCATGCCTTCTTATAGGTAATTGTCTTGTCATATATTTCATTTATATGTGCAATAATAACCCCAATCTTCACATCTGGATCCTTCTTAATAGAACTTACTACTTGCCAATACCCAAGCAACAATGAGGACTCTTGTATTGGGTCACTTGCCAATACCCAAGCTTCTTCCGACTCACACGAACATAAAAATTGCATGGAAAATCTTTCAGTAGACATTCTATTACCCAGGAATGAGGTGTGCTCTTTTTTACCTTGAACCGCTGGTTGGAATTAATGTGGTACTTCTTCATCTCAAATTGTGCCTCACTCTTGGTAGAAAAGCGTAGACCTTTAGAAATTTCATCTTTCTTAGGATCCCAAATTGGAAAACTCGTTTGAGTTTGAAAATCAATCAAGCCTTCTTCTTCTCGAGCAAGATCACCAATATCACTGTAAAAAGCATAATCTCCTCTCTCATACATCCGATTTTCCGGCGCTTCATAACGAACCAAATTTGTTTCCACATCATTATCAATCGGGCCATCATCACCCTCCCCCAAATCTATATCAGAATCACTACTACACTCTTCATATCCATCATCATCATCATCTAGTTCTGCATCTACATCTGTTTCTTCCTCTTCTTCATAATCTTCATCATCTTCCGAATTCTCATCTTCAACTTGATCATTTGTGCATGCCCCAATATCATAATTCGATGTTTGGGTTGATAGAAGGGTTTGGGTACTTGGACCAATGCCTGCATCTCGATTGGAACTCGGTGAATTCCCATAAAAAATGTCTGCACTACGTGCTTCAACCTCTTCATAACGTCGATTTTCAATCAATTTCGTGACCACATACAACTGCAAGTTACTCAACCCACCAAATTTAACAGAAACATCGAACATTATATCCATATCTGCATCATCTTTAATACGAAATGGAAAATACTCACTAATCTCGCTATCGAATGAATGGGGATATCTACAAATAACTTCCAACTCATATTGTGTCCGATCTACATCCATCAATCTATATAATTCATCAATCAATTGATTGTATCTCCATCTACAATGAGCTGTAATCGCACATTTCGGCCCTTTATGAAAATGAGGACCATCAAATGGATGTTCATCATCACCTCCCCAATAGCACATGTAAATGAGTGAAATCCCGTTCATCTATAGCCCTACATTTACAAATCAGAGTGTTAAAATCTTGAAAACCCTAATTTCAACATCTATACCTACAATACACTAAATAAAAAAAAAAAAAAAAAAAACAAGTTTATATAACAAATCATCACAAGAGTATATATTGAAATCAATGAAATGTTGTTGTTTTACCTTAAAGTCTTCACCAACAATGGAGTTGAAAGATGTAAAAATTGGGTTTTTTTCAGAACCTATTTTGGGGTGTTAGAGTATTCTTTCAATCTGAAGAGAATCTGGCACCTTATCTGAAATTTCGCTTAAATTCGCTACTGTTAAAAGCGAGTTCAGTAAAAAAAAATCGCGTAAACTCGCCAATGGTAATAGCGAGTTCAGTCAAACTTGGTCAAACTCGCTATTAGCAGTAGCGAGTTCAATGAAAATTAAAACAATTTTCGGCAATTTCTGAAGAAAAAAAAAAAAGGCAAAATAATTTGAAAAAAAAAAATTAAACTCGCTATCACTAGTAGCGAGTTTCACCAAAAAAAATTTAAATTCGCTATCAGTAGTATCGAGTTTCAAAAAAATTAACATTTTAGCAAATAGTTTGGAAGGGTTGGTATTTTGGGAATTCTTATTTTAAAATAAAAGGGAATTATTTGAGAAAAAAATATCTTCATCTTGCCTTCAACCATCTCCACTTTAATGGAATTATTATATTGTTTCAGAAAAAATGTCTCAACCCCAATTGAAGCTCCACTACTCAAAACAATTCAAGCATCTGAACTGTTACAGCTCTCACACAATTTCTTGTGCATATCCAAAAACGCTGACACCATTGTTAAGATCTACTACACGCACCAAATTAAACCCTAAATTTCAGAATTCCAATATCAACACCATCAATCAAAGTATAACAAAAACAAAATACAATTGCGCACACACAAAAAGATAAGAGAAAATAGCAATATTTTCCATTACGCTAAAATTACCATTACAAATTAACAACAGACTACGAAACGAGTTCTAAAATCCCCAAATCTAACCCTAGAAATTAACTCTAACCACCGAAACCGTAGAGAGTACGGCCTTGGCGCTTGAGAGCGTAGACGACGTCCATGGCGGTAACAGTTTTCCGGCGAGCGTGCTCGGTGTATGTGACAGCATCTCGGATAACGTTTTCGAGGAAGATCTTGAGGACGCCACGGGTCTCCTCGTAGATGAGGCCGCTTATACGCTTAACGCCGCCACGTCTGGCGAGACGCCTGATCGCCGGCTTGGTGATACCCTGGATGTTGTCCCGGAGAACTTTCCGGTGCCTCTTAGCGCCGCCCTTGCCCAATCCCTTCCCTCCTTTTCCTCTTCCTGACATCTTCTCCCTTCTCTCTCTCTCTCTCTCACTCAGTATGTGTGTATCTATGAGCTTCTCAGTAAACGGTGGGAGATGGGATTATTTATAGCAGGTTTGTGTGTTTTTTGGCTAGTTAGTTTTGGACCGTACGATTGGAAACCTGTTGCCGATCGTAGTTAAGTTTTGCTTGATCCGCGTCACTAGTGGAAGAGTGTTTTGATTGGTTCGTCTATTCATCACTTGGATTGGAACATAAATTCAAGTTTTGTTTTTTACTTTAATTTGTTTTGAGCACACAAATTAATGTTCGAACTAGAAAAACTGTGTCGTTAAATAAATAATACTAGTAATAATAAAACGGTTTTTCTAACATGTGCATGTGCCTTAAGTTAATTTTGATAAATTTGAATACTAGCAACACTAACACAAACATTGCATATGACGAGAAGTGAAGCAAAGACATTAAAATTTGAAAAATGATAAATGCTAAATTATTCTGAAGCGATTGAGTGATTGGTTGACGTTTGAATGTCGTCGAAAATTAGGATTGTAAAGGAGAATGTATATAGAAAGGCAAATTCTTGGAAATGGCGGCCGCACCACGTGCGGCGGGTTGCCCACGGGTCGGCCCGCCCGTTTTCATGCTCTACCTGCCCGGATTTTTTTTTTTTTTAAAGCGACATCTGTCATTTTTTTTTTAAAAAAACCCAATAACTTTAAAATGTTATATCTTGAGATTTATAAGTCAAAAAAAATATTTAAAAATACCGTTGTGTTCGTCTCGACGAGACGAGACGAATAAAACTACATAGGTCATGATATGGTTTGGTTTTTTTTTAAAACATTTTTTCACACATAAAAAGTTTGCGGTGCTTGCCAGCTGAAATGTAACACTCTGTTCTGATAAAAGTAACACTTTCATCTTCAAAAAGTAACCATTTTTCTACTGTCAAATGTAACATCAATTTTACAAAAAAAAAAAGAGTTTGCATTTCAATTGTTACTTTCTCAATAAAAAATTGTTACATTTCAAATATAATGTTACATTAAGGAATATAAACTGTTACAATTGAGAAAAAAATGTTACATTCATTTTTTATAAAATGTAACATTAGTTTAGTTGTCAATCCTATGTTATTTTCGGAGAAAAAAAGTGTTACATTTGAAAAAATGAGTGTTACATTCCCTTATAAAAAGTGTTACATTAATTTAGTTGTCAATCTTTATGTTATCTTTATCTATTGTAGCAAAATTATGGTACATTTTTTTTTTAAAAAGTGTTACATTTGAATAAAAAAGTGTTACATTTTATTATAATAAGTGTTACTTTTGTTGAAGGCAAAAAAGTATGGGTGGTACATTTGAAAAAAAAGTGTTACATTTGAAAAAAGAATGTTACATTTCTTTATAAAAAGTGTTACATTAATTTAGTCGTTAATTTTTATGTTATCTTTAATCTATTGCATCAAAATTGTGGTACATTTTTGAAAAAAAAAAAGTCTTACCTTTGAAAAACAAAAGTGTTGCATTTCGTTATAAGAAATGTTACTTTTGGTGGGAGGAAAAAAAGTTGTGGGGGCAAAAAAAAAAAAAAAAAAGGTATGTGGGCGGCGCCGCATGGGGTGCGGCCGCCTTACACAAGACCAGCTCTTATAGAAATCGTTGGCCACACCTATCTACTTATTAGAAACACACAGAATTACAACGCTAAGGGTTTTTCATCTAATTTTTTGAGGTCATAAATTTGACGCACAGAACAAAAAGATATTATTCATATTTGTATTTTAATGTTTCATAGTGTAATTTGTTAAAAGAAAAAAATCGCTCACTGCTAATTCATTTCCAATTGTAAAGTCCTCAAAAATTAGGGACAAAACAGTTTTTTCGAGCAAAAAAAAAATGTTTGGGACAAAATAGTTATACATTAAATTGACAAGAGTTCTTATTTTTATTTTTTATTTTAGCAAAAAATTGACAAGTTAAAAGCAATAAGATTAAGATTAACTGTAACAAAATTGTCTGGGAGATATGATCTCAAGTTCTCAACCTACGGACCCGGAACCGCTCCACCCAATTTGCTACACCTCTCTACCAATGCTAAGATGAAGGCCACATACACACACAAATCAGGCGGTCAAGATAGCTCCCACTTTTGTGGGTCCCACGGAATTTGGCTCTATCTGAACCGTTGGATGTAGGAAAAATGAGGTGGCGTTAATCTCCACCATTGGGTGGAACTAACTCTTTGGTGGAGCAGTTCGAAATCCCTCAACCTACCGGCTTAATTTGTTCACGTCCCAGGATGTAGGAATAAAAAGAAAAGCATGGTACAAGTAGTTTTTTTTTTAAAGGGTGCACGGTACAAGTTGTAAAGCAGCCGATCTTGTCCTCTCCAGTTCAACCTGCACGCCACCGCCACTGATTTACTAACTTTAGCAGCCCCACAGGAGCAACGACGGCGACGGCGACGGCGGAACAACCTAATGGCTAAGCTCTCCGGCGGAAATTCGCTCAACAAATCAATCACTCATGTCATCTTTGACATGGACGGCCTTTTACTCGGTAAATCAATTTCTTAATCATAAAATCTCTCTTCCCCTAAAAAACAATACTGTACCTCATAAAATCTCTCATCTTATTTACTGTTTCTGATCTACATGTAATGTATTTACCTTTATATTCAGATGCATTCATCAATTTACCTAACTTTTACCGATAATTCGATCAGTAATGCATCGCACAAATTACTTAGGAACACCGATTAGGGACCAGTTTTAGGGATCTTACCATTTTCCCCCATTGGAAATTGGATTAGATAAATAGTAGTACTAGTACTATTATGCGCTTGATTTTTTGTAGGCAGTGCAATGTGTTTTCATGAAATTCTAGATTTGGAAAAAACGGTTATCAATTTTATATTCAAATCAAAATTATTATTATTATTCTGGTTGAAGTGAGAGACTGAAACTTCAGCGAATTTGTAATCTTTGTACTAATGTGTTAGTTGGTTAGGGTCTTGTTCGTGTAGTGCTATGGTGAACTCTCTGAACTGTGGAAATGAAAACTTGATGATTGTTTCTTGCTACTTTTTGTTCATGAGTACGGATTTGGTTTTGATCCTGCTTTTACATTGATAATAGAGTTTGTGTGTGTGGTGGTGGTGGTGGTGGGGGGGTGGGGGGTGGGGGTGGGGGTGGGGGTGGAGGGAGCCAATGAGAAGGGAACTGATTTGGCGATATATGGTGGTTGTGGTGGTGCTGGCGCTGGCAGAGGGGTTGGGGTGGGGGGAGGAGGAGGGTATCACCTGTTTAACCTTAAGTAGGCTTCGCATGATGTACTTCGGAAGATTATTGTTATTGTTCTGTGCATCTTTTTTCCTGCCAGGGATTTACTCTTGTAGCTTCTTTTCCTCCACAACTTCTCAAAATTGCTATTTGCATTCACTCACTTCGTTCGATCAAAGAATCCACCGTTCAATTATAGGATGTTCCACTTTTAGACACCTTCAATCATTATGCTTAAATCTCACTTACTTTTCAACTTTACCCTCACCCTATCGTTTATCCTTATTGTTATAGTCAAATAGTTTTGACCAATTATAGGATACGACTCTCTGATTGGAGGGATTATTTTGTAATTAAACTAAGAGAATAGCAAGAATGCATGCTCAGTTTTGTCTTTCTTATTAAGAAGTTAATTTTGAGCTTCGAATAGTTGAATATAATGAAATCATTCTTTCTCAAATTATAAGGGCTATCTCTGCGTTGTTTGATTTGTTCTCCACTGTTTTAATTTATCATCGACTGTGACACGGGCGTCACCTTCTTCCTCTTTGCCACAAGTCTATTCAAAAGCATTTCCAACAATTTTGGTTTCTAGTTTTTGTCTTCTGCTTTATACATCCTTCATCTTTCCCATTATTGTTTATCTAGTTTCTGAGTGCAACCAAGAATTAAAATGGATATCCAACTAATCTGATCGTGGTGTATACTACAGACACGGAAAAGTTCTACACTGAAGTGCAGGAGAAAATACTTGCTAGATTCAATAAAACTTTTGATTGGTCTCTCAAGGCAAAAATGATGGGGAAGAAAGCAATAGAAGCAGCTAGGGTCTTTGTTGAGGAGACTGGAATCAGTGATTCTCTTACTGCTGAGGACTTTCTGGTAGAAAGAGAGGATATGCTTCGGTCAATGTTCCCAACAAGCGAGCTCATGCCAGGTACTCATCACTTCAAGTGTCAAGAATTTACATAGCATGGAGTATTTGATAAAATGATCCCTAGCTTTCTCTAACTCACACACACTTCTGATTTTGATGCAACTACCAGAAATGAGATTGAAATTATCCCTATTCCTAACTAGAAGGCCAATTACCTGACTCTTATGATGTTGCAGGCCTTTTCTTAGCATAACTACCGTGTGCTTAAAAATACTCCCTCTCTCCCGAAATGATATTCTCATTTGCCGTTTTTCATTGTCTCAAAAAGTTCTCATTTCTCCAATTTGGGCTTAAATGTGCGTAAACACAACACGGCTAGTGAAGCAAGTGTTCATATATTTAAAAGTTTGAATAGTCAAACGCAAAGATCATTTTGGGATGGAGGGAGTATCATACATCAGTTTTTTTAATGTACCGCTAATGAAGGAGGGGCTCCAACCCTCTCCTCTCTCCCTCTTTTCTTAATGGGCATAAGTGAATACCAAACACTTCAAGTTTTGAACATTTTCATAATAAGAGGAAGGGCCAGGAGTCTTGCAGAGTGGAGGGAGTTAAGAAAGTATCTAGCAAAGTAATGGATTAGAACAGAGAATGGGTAGGAAACATTGATCAAGTTGACTTGATACTAGAAATTTCTTATCTCGGACCAGTATATAGGAGAAATAGAAGTGGATGGTGTAGTTAGCCCGTTTCTGTCCTTCAGATAGCTTCCTTTTAGATTTAAGGTATTAATTCATTTTCAACCATTGTACTTTCATCCGACTTTCACTTTAACCATTATACTTTATTTTTTGTACAAAAACCACTATACTTTCAAAAGCCGCCCATCGCAACCACAAATTCGTGTCTAATCCGTCACTAATCCGCGATTTTTGGGTTTGGATGAGAGGTTTTCTAAAGTAGAGTGGTTTTCGTGCAAAAAATAAAGTAGGATGGTTAAAGTGGAAGTCGGGTGAAAGTACGATGGTTGAAAATGAATTTAAACCTAAAACCTGAACCTATCTATTCAATATCCTCCAAAAAAAAGGCTGTTCTGTAATATAGAATTGCACTTATTGTTTGGGCCAATTGCAATTTAGTTACCTGAGTTTTACCATATATTGCAATTGGTTATCCAATTTGTCAAAGTTGCAATCCGATTCCTCAGTTTGCTGAACCGGAGCAATCTGTAATTGCACGTCTTTTTTCTGTGTTTTTTTTTTCATTTGCTTTTTCCATTCATTATTTCAATAATTTTTTGGTTTGTTTTACCCCAATTTTCTATTAAGCAAAAGCTTATGTTGAACTAAGCTCCCATTACTCTTTAGTATTTGCCACTTTCATGGATGTTTATCTAGATATGCTTTGTTAGAAAGAGTAGAAAGTTTTGGAGGAAGATTTGTAGTGGCGCATCTGCGAATGTTGTATGCTATTTTATCCATGTAATATAGAATGAGTTTATTGCCACTTTGACCTGCGTACTATTAAAAGATTGACGATTTGCCCTCGTACTAAAGAAACTCACACTATGACCTGCGTACTATGGTTTTAATAAAAAAGTGCCCAAGGATAACGATGACCCGTTAGAAATCTAACGGGCTGTCAACATATGTTAAAAATTTAACTGATTACATTTTAAAAAAAATCAAATATGACCCTGATATTAATATTAATGTCGTAAAGGCCCAATAAATATTTTATATTCACATTTGTTTATATACTCCCTCCGTTTCAGTACAAGTGACACTTATTTCCTTTTCGGTCTGTCCCCACACAAGTGACACTGCCCAAAATGGAGATGTTTTAATATATTTATATTCAACCAACCCCACTATTTAACCCTACTCATTTTCTCTCTTTATAATTTTCAAATAACCCCCTACCCCTCCCCAAACGTTTGTTCTATTTTTCCATTCATGTTCCCTTTCCCCTTCATCTTCCTTCCTACCCTAAATCCGCCCAACCCCCACCCTTTCTGCCTTCATCTCTACCCCAACCAACCGTCGGCCCCCACCCTCCCACACCACCCCGTCCTTCAAGGTCACCTTCGAACAATGAACCAAACCCACCGCCCCCATCTTTAACCTAGATCTATGAACCCAGAAAAACAAAACCCATCTAGATTCAAATCCAAACACGACCTCGCCACTCACACCCCTCCCACATCTCCGCCGACCAACGAACCAAAGCGTTGTTTGTTAAAACCCGTTTCAATTCCGTGTGGCTACAAAGTTCCCTCAATATTTCCCTCTCTGTAATTTTGTCCAATAAAATTCCCCACCCAAATACACCCACCATCCCTCACAATCCAAAGTGTTCTTTGTTAAAACCCGTTTCAATTCCAATGACAACACATGCTTCTCCTTCTTCTTCACTGAGCCAAGAAACCAGTCAAAATTTTCACTTTTTAACCAAATTGAGCCGCTTGGAATGGAATTCAAATTCCAATACCCCCAATTCAGTTCTTGGACACCCTTCATTTTCACCCAATTTCTTCTTCTTTGATTCCATAACTGATAATTTGGTCTCCGGCAAAAACAAGAACAAGGTTACAGCTTCACTGAGTCTGAATCGTAGTAGTATTGGCGGCTCTGCTTCTCGTGTGACAAAGTTTTTCAATGAGTTCAATAAAGCTGTTAAATTTCAGTTTGATTCGAACCCATTTGGGTTTTGGTGTTTCCTCCGCCGCCTTGGCCGTCGGCGATATTATGACACTCAATTGGGTCTCCCTCACCCACCTGACCCGACGCATGGTTATATCGATTCGAGTAGTGTTGTTGAAGCTGAAGGAGAGAAAAGAGAAAGAGACAGAAGGGGTTTTGAGGGTTATTGAGGAGGTCAAAGATGGGTATCCAGCGATTGATCAGTTCTGTTTTGGGGAAATAATTTGATTCATGAATCTCATTGATTTTGGTTTTGTTAAATCTGGTTCTAGTGCATATTTGATTTTTTGAATTTTTTTAAAATGTAAATCAGTTAAATTTTTAACATATGTTGACAGCCCGTTAGATTTCTAACGGGTCATCGTTATCCTTGGGCACTTTTTTATTAAAACCATAGTACGCAGGTCATAGTGTGAGTTTCTTTAGTACGAGGGCAAATCGTTAATCTTTTAATAGTACGCAGGTCAAAGTGGCAATAAACTCAATATAGAATTGTGGTTATTTTTTGGGTGATTCTAATTTTTAGGAGCTGCAAACAGCTTTCTCATTCCGCCTACATTTCTGTTGACTTAAGTTCATGCACAACATGGAAACTAGACCATTTCGCTATTTAGTTAAAATAATAAAATTGTTTTCCAAACATGAAAAGGTAACAAAATACACTTATCAATTTTAAGGGACACAAGCTACCGTTAGGATACTTCAATATATATTAATCCCTTATCCCTGCAATAGTCGCTTGTCCTTATGAGGGTCACAAGCTACCTTTACGGCTTTGCTACTCCCTTAGTCTTTTTGTCTTTTGATAGAAAATCAATTGAATAAAGCTTTTCTTGGCTTCTTATTTTGTCCAATTTCAGGGGCAAGCCGTTTAGTCAGACACCTTCATGCTAAAGGAGTACCAATATGCGTGGCTACAGGGTATGACACATGGTTTCAGTTTGTTGCTTCCATTTTGTTATCTGCTGAGAGAGAGAGAGAGAGAGAGAATAGTGACTAAGAAAGAAGTATAAAATGTTAAAGCAAATAGCTTAATCTGTAGATTTATCTTTCAGTTCTCATAAGCGGCACTTTGAATTGAAAACACAAAGACACGGTGACCTTTTCTCGTTGATGCATCATGTCGTTCTTGGTGATGATCCAGAAGTTAAACAAGGCAAGCCATCCCCAGACATATTTCTTGCAGCCGCCAGAAGATTTGAGGTGAATTTCTTAGTTGAATGTTTATATTATAGTTCGGTTGATGCCAAAGAGTGTTGTAATTTTATTATATCCATATCATCATTTATTTTCTGAGCTAATAGGGTGGACCAGTGGATCCCGATAAGATACTTGTGTTTGAAGATGCACCTTCAGGAGTCCTTGCAGCTAAGAATGCTGGGATGTAAGTTCATTTATTTACTTACTCTGCAAATATTTTGTCAGAGGTCTGTTAATTGCCAATAATTTTTATGCGTATGTAATGATGCATATTGTCCTTTCAATATGCTTACTGCTGCGATGAATGCTTTCGATAAAACTATTAACAAGAAAAGAAGAACTAATGTAGCCAGACGGCCCTGACCAAGTACCAATAACAATGGCAATGCTGTTCGGAGGTGAAAACAAAACTAACATGGAAAAGCAGTAATAATAAGGATATAATGCTTATAGTTTATCAGGAAATTTTGCTTTGGGTGGAAATGACTGAATGGTTAAAGTAATCATGTAGCACGCCCCAACAATGCTTGGACCTAGAGACTTGCAAGTTTTTCTTGTTCTTAGGATAAATTATTTCATAAATCTACAGAATCGAGATTTTCTGTGTCTGTTTCCTCTTTTTTTTTTTTTTCTTTTTTTTTTTCCACCATTTGTCTGCATATTCTTCATGTTTCAATATTGCAAGATTCCAGGTTATCTTTTCCCTTTCTTCGTCCAATATCTTTATTGACTTCTCTCTGTTCTTCTTTGGGGTATTTTCCTACCCTTTTCCGTGTCAAGAATAGATGCATACTCTCTTACTATTTGGGATTGGTTTTGAAGCAAAAGTAGCTGCTCCCTTCCCTTTCAACAAGAAGATTTACCACTTGTTATTGTGATCTTAGAAGGGGGCGATTCTTTTATGTTTGCATCTGCCACATCTGGGCATTATTAAATTCATTTAAATGCCAACTTCCAAATCAGTAGTAAAACTATATCTATCCCAAAACGTACATCCATATTTGTTCTTGATCGAGAAAAGAATTGACACTTCTGTGAGAAGTTATTTTAACCTTACTTGGATATGTGCTTATTGATTAATATCGGGAAGACGTTTTCTGGCAGGTCAGCAGTGATGGTTCCAGATGCAAGACTGGATGCTTCCTATCATGGAACTGCAGACGAGGTTCTGAGCTCCCTACTCGACTTCAGTCCAACCGAATGGGGTCTTCCCCCATTTGAACCATCCTCCTAGAAATTCTGCCGATTTACTTCAGAAAAGAGACACTTGTGATCCTTGGTGAGTTCCAAGCGGAATCAAAGATTGAACATTAAACATTTTGCTAGAAGATCTTCCTTTATTTTTGGGAGGACCAAAGCCACTATTCATGTTTACTATGACAGCATATACATTCATGTTTTTATTGAAGGTGTATTTTGGGAAATGAGTTTGTAACTTTTTGTACAAGTCCATTACCCTTGCTTGTGTGTAAAAACCTGCTTCTCAGTTTTTTATATGAAATTTCTTACTTACCATGCTTACAAGTTAGTACAACCCTCTTTCGTACAAGTCCATTACATATTGCTAAACAGTACTCCCTCCTTCCCAAAACAGCTTTCACCCTTTTTGAAAAGCACGGGAATTAATAAAATGTGTAAGAAAAGTGGGTGGTGTGAGAGGGAAGGAGAGAGAAAGTGGGGTAGAGAATATTAAATTGATAGTTGTTGTGAGTGGAGAGGAGAGAGAAGTAGTGGGAATCTTTTCCATTTTGAGAAAGTGGGACTTACCAATGGGACACCCAAAAGGGAAATATGTGCTACAAATTCTTATAAGCGGCCGTCGCACCATGTGCGGCGGTTCCGCTGCTTCTCGGCCTAACCTGCTATGCTACATCCGACGGTGAGATCCACCTTCCCCTCTTCCCAGATCGCTGCCACGTGTCACCTTAAAAAAAAAAAAAAAAAACCCCATTAACTTTAAAATGCTATATCTTGAGATTTATAACTCAGAATTTTTTTTAAAAAATACCGTTGTGTTCGTCTCGACGAGACGAATAAAACTACATAGGTCATGATATGGTTTGATTTTAAAAAAAAAAAAAAAAATTACACATAAAAAGTTTGAGGTGCTTTGCCAGATGAAAATGTAACACTCTGTTCTGATAAAAGTAACACTTTCATCTTCAAAAAGTAACACTTTTCTACTGTCAAATGTAACATCAATTTTACAAAAAAAATGGGTTTGCATTTCAATTGTTACTTTCTCAATAAAAAATTGTTACATTTCATATATAATGTTACATTAAAGAATATAAACTGTTACAATTGAGAAAAAAAATGTTACATTCATTTTTTATAAAATGTAACATTAGTTTAGTTGTCAATCCTATGTTATTTTCGGAGAAAAAAAGTGTTACATTTGAAAAAATGAGTGTTACATTCCCTTATAAAAAGTGTTACATTAATTTAATTGTCAATCTTTATGTTATCTTTATCTATTGTAGCAAAATTGTGGTACATTTTTTTTAAAAAAAAAGTGTTACATTTGAATAAAAAAAAAGTGTTACATTTTGTTATAATAAGTGTTACTTTTGTTGAAGGCAAAAAAGTATGGGTGATACATTTGAAAAAAAAAGTGTTACATTTGAAAAAAGAATGTTACATTCCTTTATAAAAAGTGTTACATTAATTTAGTTGTTAATCTTTATGTTATTTTTGATCTATTGCATCAAAATTGTGGTACATTTTGAAAAAAAAAAAGTGTTACATTTCGTTATAAGAAGTGTTACTTTTGATGAGAGGAAAAAAAGTTGTGGGGCAAAAAAAAAAAAAAAAAAAAGGCAAAAAGGCAACAAAAAAAAAAACGCGGCTCGGCTGCTGGCGCCGTCGCACGCCGTGCGGCGGCCGCACAGGAGAGTCGCCCAATATGTGCAAGGTGTTTTGGGACGAAGGGAGTACAAAAAATTACATCTTGCCCAAGCCAAATTACTAAACAGAAAAACATTTCCTGCCCTCTATTCATGTCTACTCACATAGCAAGTACTCCCTCCCATCGCTAATTATTTTTCATTTTAAACATCTCATGCTTATTATTGTTAGTTGCTCAAAATATTCATTTTTTTATAGTTATTGTTACTTGCTCAAAATATTCATTTTTTTTGTCTCCTATCCACAAACAAGTCACAAAAATTATCCACCAACTTAATTTCTCTATCCTATTCCCTCGAAATATATAATAAGTATGGGATGGAATTTGGTATCAATAAGTATCCTATTCACTCGTAATATAAGTATGGGATGAAATTTGGTATCAATAATGCTAAGGCACAAAATTTTACTCACAAAACAAAATAAGATGACAATATTTTATTGGTTAATGCACCCACCACACTCTAATTAAAAACACTTACACACTTAAAATTTTGTGAGCAAGATTTTATAAGTTTTTTGTACCGCTAGTATTATTCCGAAGGTATGGGACGGAAACGGAAGGAGTATATGAACAAAGCTGATTAAGGTTAACGTCCAGATCCCTTGCCAAAGAAAAGCTTGAAAATCATAAAATCCTCCAATTCCAAACAACAAAATTGAAGAGAATGAGACAAATTTCAGTTGAGAATAGAGCTATAATACCAATTTTTCCATTAAGGCAAGACAATTACACTGATATCATCAACTAGTATTTCACATCAAAGTAGAACCCTAATCCTAATTCTAATTCTAACCACCGAAGCCGTAAAGTGTACGACCCTGGCGTTTGAGAGCATAGACGACGTCCATAGCGGTGACAGTCTTCCGGCGAGCGTGCTCGGTGTAGGTAACCGCATCGCGAATGACGTTTTCGAGGAAGATCTTGAGAACGCCACGTGTCTCCTCGTAGATGAGGCCGCTGATACGCTTGACGCCGCCACGTCTGGCAAGACGCCTAATCGCCGGCTTGGTAATTCCCTGAATATTATCCCTGAGAACTTTCCGGTGCCTCTTCGCACCTCCCTTTCCCAATCCCTTACCTCCCTTTCCTCTTCCCGACATTTTCTCTCTCTCTCTCTCTCTCTTTCTGAAATTTGAAAATGTGTTGTTTTCAAGTCTTGGTGCTAGTTTGACAATGTAGGTGTATATATATACAGCTGTTGGGCAGTTTTTGTGCTTTCAGTAGGTTTTTTTTGGACCGTCTGATTATGTAAATCGTGGTGAAGACTCGCTATCCGTGTCATGAGAAATAGAGCATTCTGATTGGTTAACTATTTTTTGACACGGATTGCATCGCTCCACGTCTCAGATCCATGCGGGCTCTTGAATGAGTCATTTCGCCCTCACTTTTCTTTTATAGTCTATTATTTTAGAAGGGTTAATGACAATTTAGACCCTAAAATCATATACCACCCTCCCAAATAGACTTTAAAGTTTTTTTTATCAGATCAGACTTTGAAGTGTTAAAAAGTTGTCAGTTAAGGCATTTTTGACGGATTTTGTTAGAAAAATCAATTAAGTAGCATGTACCATGCACGTGATTGACAAAATGTATGGATTTGTAATTGATATTAGCTATTAAGGGCTTTAATGAAATTCTTAAAATTTGAGGTTTAAAAAATCAAATGTACAATATTTTTCTGTTTATTTAATATATAAAAAAATTACCAAAAAATTATAAGTACAATTTAAAACTTGAGGGTTAAAACAATCAAATGTACAATAAATTGATTTAATTAAAAATATTCAATAAACCTTTAGTATTTTTAATATATTAAAATAAAAAAATGTATAAAAATTAATCTTTCGTTTCCACTATTTAATCTTTTCTTTTTATTTTTTGTTTCTTTCTTTTTGTCATTTTTTTATTTGTCTTGATTTATTGTTAATGTAATAATTAGTAAGATAAATTTTATATATTTTTAAATTTTAATATCTTAAAAATACTAAAGGTTTTATTGAATTTTTTTAATTAAATCAATTCTAAATCTGATATTTATTTTTAAATTGTACTTATTATTTTTTGGTACAAAATTTTGATATATTAAATATGAAGAAAAATATTGTACATTTGATTTTTTAACCTTTTAAGTTTTAAGAATTTCACTATAGCCCTTAATACCTACTACTATCAATTACAAATCCATGCATTTTGTCAATCATGTGCATGTCACATGCTACTTAACTGACTTTTTTAACGAAATCCATTAAAAATGCCTTAACTGGTGACTTTTTTACACTTCAAGGTCTGATCTGGCGGGAAAAAAAACTTCAGGGTTCGTTTGGGAGGGTGATATATGACTTTAGGGTCTAAATTGTCATTAACCCTTAAAATAAGTATCCACTTTTTAAAATATGTTTATTTTTTAAAAGTTTTATTCAACTTACTTAAAATACCAGTGGCGAAGCCAGAAATTTACTGAAAGGGGGTCGAAATTATGACACAATATTATTTTTTCCTAAATCTAAGGGGGTCAAAATTGCGAAAACCAATATTTTTAATGGTAAAAATAATATTTTTCTAAACTTAAAAGGGGTAAAATTGACACAACTCCAAAATCAAGGGGGTCGGATGACCCCCATGGCCAAAGGGTGGCTTCGCCACTGTAAAATATGTTGTTAATAAACCTAAATGTCCTAACGACGTCAATTATTGTAGAAAAAAAAAAAAAAACTAGCAAAACTTAACATAACCTAACGAGAGTTACGTAGACATAACGTGGATAAAACATGGACTGATATAACCTATGCAACCAACCATATTGCTAATAAACCTAATTATCTGAAACTCTAGTTTAACTTCAAAACTCATAAATAACATTGATTCTTACATTTGTAGAGAAAAGATACTGGAATCGAGGTGGAATTGGACGGAATCAAGGTGGATTTTGTAATTGTTGATGGCATCTCAAAACTTAAGAGAGAGAGTGAGTGAGCTCGAACTGAGCTCGGGTTTAGGCAATTTCTAGGTTGCGTAAAACTTGTTTCTTTTCCCTTTGAATTGTTTGAGTATTGGAAGACATGGTTTAATGAAGATGATATGCATTTATAAATTAACATTTTTGTGTGTGCAGAATTCTAGGCTATGTTGTGTGTTGCTTCGTTGGGTTGATCCAGAGGCAAGTGAAAGGACAAAGCTTCAAGTCTTCAACTCAATTTCATGAAGTCTTGATATCATATTGTTGAACAAGCTCATCATAAGGGTTAACTCTAGTTAGGTTGGCTTAGATTTTGTTAGTTTTTTTTAACAATAATGAATGCCGTTAGGCCATTTGGGATTAATAAAAACGTATACAAAGTAGAGTGGTTAAAATTGCAAAAAATAAACATAAATGGTTAAAAGTGGAGCTTGAGCATAGTACAGTGGTTCAGAATGTCAATAAACCTATTGAAAATGTTGTAAATTGACCAAAAAAAAAAACAACTTCTTTTTAGATGTATACTCATGTCACGTTATGTTCAATTTTTTTATTTGTTTATTTATATAACTAAAGAAAAATATAATTTAATTGCACTTATATAAAAATAAGAGATGACACTCCACAAACGTCAGATTTCATTTCATATAAGAGACTCGCAAACAACGCAAACAATCATAGAATAACAAATTATTGTATTAAAGTATAAGCCTGCACCTTTTATTGTCTCCAATTTCATATGTTCAGCCCAATGGAATGCTTCATAAACTTTCATAGTCTTTCTTTTTGT
Source organism: Campanula takesimana (assembly GCA_026119855.1). Taxonomy (NCBI): domain Eukaryota; kingdom Viridiplantae; phylum Streptophyta; class Magnoliopsida; order Asterales; family Campanulaceae; genus Campanula; species Campanula takesimana. Next base: position 96,056 of record JAOWBW010000432.1, on the reverse strand, counting down.
AGAAAATAAGTCTTGAAAATGAATAGTGATGCCTAACCCGAACCAACTCTCCATCGAACATCTTTACGAAGAATGGCTTTTGATGCTAAAATGCTTCTCCAAGTTTAACTCGGTTACTGCATATAACGGGCAGTCAGAAAATCTCTACATGTAAAGTTGACTTTGAAGACATGACAAATGAAAGCATTTGTTTGATTTGTGTTCTGACCCCTTAAACAGAATCAACCAAACTAACGGGAAAATATAAATAATCTGGAAGCGTCGTGGTTTGTGTTGAACACGGTCTCTTCAAGAAGATATTACTTGTACAATTGCTAATGGTATGCGGCAATTTTTTCTAGGCTGCGCAACTATTTTAACAGTCGTAATCTTTAGTAGAAGCATTGGAACTTCTTGACTTGAAGAGAGTTATGCTTCAAGATACTCTCTCTTACTAAGTGATGAGAATGCTTTAGATGTCTCGAATGTATGAATTGACAAAGATGCTCTCGCTTACTAAGAGATACTAATGCTTTGAATGTTTGAAAAGAATGAATTGACAAACTACGGGAGCTACTTATAGATTATGAGGAGTTAAAATGTCGTTTTAGGAATCGGCATACAATCCACATCAGGTCCATTCTTGTTATAAATATTACACAAATATTGAATAGAAACAGAATAGAAATACAAAACAGAAAATTGAAACTGGAAAGAGGCGTAGTTGGGTTTGTCCGAGTCGTGTAAACCAACACTGTCCTTAAGACAAATTCGTCCCCTCACCGGTGTTGTGCTTGAGGATACGTTGGACGCCTGTCTCCCAGGATACAACGGACGGACCGGACGACGACTGCACAATAGTGCCTCCGGCAAACTTCGATGTGCCTGGAAAGAATCACCACCAGAAAAGCAGGAGGGCCAAGGAAAACGCTAAGCAAAAAGATGAGAGACTGTTCGAAAATGTGTGTCCTAAAATGGCTGTCCAGAACACCATTTTATACTGCTCAAAATGACCCAATTAATCACACAATTAATCTGGGAATCAATGGAATTAATTTGGCTGTTACAAAATTAATTATGTAATGAATGGCTTTTAATTCTGACTGTTACAGATTTTGTTTCCAGCCGAATTCAAAAATTTAGGGACGGAAAAAATAATCAAAAAGTGAGCTTGTCACGCCTAGGCCATTTCGGAGCTACATTCGTGTCCGCAGGACGCGCACACATGAGTCCAGTGGTCCGTGGCATAAATCGACAAATTTCCAACCCCCCTGCGCACCCGGGCGCGAGAGAGAGCCTCTAGTCTGTTGGGTTTCCAAGTAACATGCGCAGCGGAATTTAGCATTTAAAATTTTGAAACCCAAAGCCATGGATCCGTTCCTATGATTAAATCAAACACGACATAAGAATAAAGGAATAAACTAACCCTTGATGGCTATCAAATTCTCTTGGTCTTTGGTGGAGGTTTGAAGACTTGATCACGATCACAAAGCTTGAACACGAACTTTGAAGATGATGATTTTCACCCTCTAGCGGTATCCACACTTCGAACGAATATCAAAGGAGCTTCTTTGATCTTGGTTGCTAGACCAATAATTGTAAAACACGCTTTCACAATTTAATAAAGAACTATATGGAATTTATTTTGTGAATTATTTTGTTCCTCAATCAATGATATCTTAGAACAAAATAAAATCTCTCTCAAACTCTTTGAGACTCACAAAATCACTCTTACATATGGTCTGGCCGAATTGGTGTTTTTATACACAATTAAGACCTATTCCAAATAGGTAACTTGTGTCAAAAACCATTCCTAATCGAATTAGGAAATTTCAAACCGGCATACCGGGCGCCCGCCTGGTACCCCCCGAGCGCCCGCTCATTTGGACAGAAAGTCCAATTCTTTTCAAGCTTGTTCAGGCGCCCGCCTGGTGCAACCCAAGCGCCCGCTTGGTTGACCAGGAGGCCCAGAACTTTCCAGAAATTCCTTGGAAGTCCTCCAACCCTAAATGCCAATATAGTCCTTTTATTTAAGATTCGTTCTATTGTGTGTGACCCTCTAGGATTATACTAAGTTGTCAATGGGCTCAAACATGATCCCATAAGATATGATTAGGTTCTAGCAAACCGTCATACCTACCCAAATAGTATAACTAGATACAAGTTCGCATTCCTTTAGAATATGTCACAATCCCTTTGTCCACAATGTCATTGAACACAAGTCATGGTCAAACAGTCAACTTGTTTTGTTCAATACTTTCTCGATTCCGAATATGTTGATAATTCAAATGCTATTGATCCAATCAATCCATTTGAGTCCGGCCGAACATTTCATCAACATCATTCCTTCGAGGGGCCCAAGCTTGACATCTCTCCGTGGAGGGACAAATCCATTTAGCTTATTATTCTTCCCAACGGGAATCCGATTATGCCAATCATACCCTTTATAACTACCGTGTTAAGGTAGCGTTTGAATATGTCAAACACAATGTTCATCAAGTGGAAGACTATAATAACTTCATGTCTAAGGATTCAAATGACATAACTAATATGAGATATATGTACGACATAGACCATGACATAAATCTCATACAGCGGGTCATGTCCAGTACCTTGTTCCAAACAAGTACCCATAAATCTAACATGATCATCCCATGATCATTTAGCCTTTATACTAGTGCTTAACAAGTACTAGGGACGGGGATTATTATAAGTAAACATGAACAACAATAATAATCAAAACATCTCTTTATTGATATGAAATAAATGATAACAATTACAACGTTTATTAAACGTGCCTAGGGCACCACTACCAACAATCTCCCACTTGCCCTAGGCCCAATCTCCCATGTATCTAATACCCATGGACCTAACATGACCATCATGTTTAGCTTGTGGAAGTCCCTTTGTTAGCGGATCCGCAACATTGTCATCAGTAGGTACTCTGCATATATTTACGTCTCCCCTATCAACAATCTCTCGAATGATATGAAAACGCCTAAGTATGTGTTTGGATTTCTGATGTGCTCTTGGTTCCTTTGCTTGAGCAATAGCACCATTATTATCACAATAAAGGTCTATTGGATTAGCAATACTAGGAACCACTTCAAGTTCAGTTATGAACTTCTTAATCCAAACAGCTTCCTTTGCAGCATCCGATGCAGCAATATACTCAGCCTCTGTTGTAGAATCAGCGGTTGTACTTTGCTTGGAACTCTTCCAGCTTACAGCTCCACCATTAATCATAAACACAAAACCCGATTGCGATCGGCTATCATCTTTGTCAGTTTGGAAGCTTGCATCCGTGTAAGCATTTACAACGAGATCATCTTCCATTCCTCCATAGACCAAAAACGAATCTTTAGTCCTTCTCAAGTACTTAAGAATCGCTTTTACAGCTATCCAGTGATTTTCGCCAGGGTCGGATTGGTATCTACTTGTCATGCTCAAAGCATAAGACACATCCGGCCTAGTACAAATCATGGCATACATGATGGACCCAATTGCCGAAGCATATGGAACATCATTCATTTTCTCACACTCATCTTTTGTCTTAGGACATTGAGTCTTGCTTAGAGAAACTCCATGTAACACGGGCAAGGTGCCTCTCTTAGAATTTTCCATACGGAATCTTCTAATGACTTTGTCAATGTATGTACTTTGGCTTAAACCAAGTAGCCTCCTTGATCTATCTCTATAGATCTTAATACCAAGTATATATGCGGCTTCTCCCATATCTTTCATTGCGAAGCACTTTCCTAACCAAGTCTTCACAGACTGAAGTGTAGGAATGTCGTTTCCAATGAGCAATATGTCATCCACGTATAAAATAAGGAATAGCACTATGCTCCCACTAATCTTCTTGTATACACAAGGCTCATCTTCGTTCTTGATGAAACCAAACTCTTTGACCGATTCATCAAAACGGAGATTCCAACTCCTTGAAGCTTGCTTCAATCCATAGATGGATCTTTGCAATTTGCATACCTTAGAATCTTGTTCAAAACCTTCTGGTTGTGTCATATACACATCCTCTTGGAGTTTTCCATTCAGGAAAGCGGTTTTGACGTCCATCTGCCATATTTCATAGTCATGATATGCGGCAATGGCAAGCAAAATTCTTATAGACTTGATCATTGCTACGGGTGAAAAGGTCTCATCATAGTCAATACCATGAACTTGCCTATAACCCTTCGCTACAAGCCTAGCTTTGTAAGTATGCACCTTCCCATCCATGTCAGTCTTCTTCTTGAAGACCCATTTGCATCCTATGGTTTTTACACCTTCGGGCGCATCAATCAAATTCCAAACTTGATTGTCTTGCATGGATTGCAATTCGGATTCCATGGCTCCAAGCCACTTGTCCGAATCAGGAGAAGACATCGCCTCTTGGTAGGTTGACGGTTCATCATTCTCAATGATTTCTACCTCATTACTATCCGTTACGAGAAATCCATATCTCTCGGGCTCGGATCGTAACCTACTAGATCTGCGAGATGCTTGTGTATTTTGAACAGGTTCCACAACTCCTTGTGGTTCTTGTTCTTGTTCCACTATTGGTTCACTGTTATTTTCTGGGTCTCGAATTTCTTCAAGATTTATTTTACTCCCACTGATTTCTTTGGAGAGAAACTCTTTCTCCAGAAAGACACCAGTTCGGGCAACAAACACTTTGTTGTCATCTCGGTTGTAAAAGTAATATCCTTTAGTTTCCTTAGGATATCTCACGAAAATACATTTATCAGATTTGTGTGCTAGTTTGTCAGAGATAAGTCTCTTGACATAAACTTCGCAACCCTAAATCCTCATGAAAGATAAACTAGGTTTCTTTCCACTCCACATCTCATATGGAGTCTTTGGAACCGATTTAGTTGGAACTTGATTTAGTGTGAAAGCAGCGGTTTCTAGGGCGTAACCCCAAAAGGATATTGGAAGATCAACTTGACTCATCATTGATCGAACCATGTCTAACAAAGTCCGATTTCTCCTTTCAGACACACCATTCCATTGTGGTGTTCCGGGCGGAGTCAATTGTGAAACTATTCCACAATTCTTTAGATGATCGTCAAATTCTTGACTTAAGTATTCACCACCTCGATCTGATCGAAGTGCCTTTATACTTTTGCCAAGTTGTTTTTCTACTTCATTTTGAAATATTCTATATATCTCAAATGCTTCACTTTTATGTTTCATTAGGTAAACATACCCAAATCTACTATAATCATCAGTGAAGGTTATGAAGTATTGAAATCCTCCCCTAGCATTGCTACTTAATGGTCCGCATACATCGGAATGTATCAACCCCAATAAGTCGCTTGCCCTTTCACCCAACTTGGTAAAAGGTGTCTTAGTCATTTTTCCAAGAAGACATGACTCACAAGTATCATACGACTCTAAGTCACATGAACCCAAAAGTCCATCCCCATGGAGTTTTGAGATACGCTTCTCATTAATATGACCAAGACGGTAATGCCACAAATAAGTATGATTTACATCATTAGGTTTAGATTTCTTATTTACATGATAGACATTATTTTCATTCTTGACATCCAAGATATAAAGGCCATTAAATGAATTAGCAATACCATAAAGCACATCATTTAAATAAATAGAAAATTTCTTATTCTCAATAAGAAACTTAAAACCTTCATTATCCAAACAAGAAATTGAAATAATATTTCTGCTTAAATCCGGAACATAATAACAATTGTTCAAAACAAGAATTAATCCGGAAGGTAAAGCGACTTCATAAGTCCCTACGGCTAATGCAGCAACTCTTGCTCCATTCCCCACGCGTATATCTACTTCACCTTCTTTAAGCAGTCTCCTATTCTTTAGTCCCTGCACATTTAGACAAATGTGAGAACCACATCCGGTATCCAATACCCAGGAATCAGTGGTAGAAAGGAGAATATCTATCATATAGATATCTGAAGTCGACGCAGCCTTGCTGCCCTTCTTCTTCTTTTGCTCTTCCAAGAAAGCCTTGCAATTACGTTTCCAATGACCAATTTCTTGACAATGGAAACAAATTGCATCCTTTTTTGTATCGGGTTTTGCCTCAGAAGCCTTGGCAACCTTTGCCTTGCTTATCTTGGGTTTGACAACTTTTGCCTTACCCTTGCCTTTGGCACCAGGCTGCTTCCCATCATGAACAAGAGCACGGGAGAACCTTTCTCCATAATTTTCATCTCTGCAGTTTTGAGCATCCCATGCAACTCAGAGAGATTCTTATCCATTCCATGCATGTTATAATTCATTACAAACTGATTATAACTTTTAGGCAATGAATTAAGAATGAGATCCGTGGCTAGCTCCAATGGGATTTGATAGCCAAGTTTCTCAAGGTGCTCTACATAACCTTTCATTTTAAGAAAGTGAGGACTCACTTGTTGCCCTTCATTCATTTTGCTAGTAGTGAATGCAACAATGGTCTTGTACCTCTCTTGCCTAGCTTGCTCTTGAAACATGGTTCTCAACTCCACGCCTATCTCATAGGCTTCCAAATGTTCCAAACTTTGTTGGAGTTTTGAACACATAGCAGCAAGCATGAGACAACTTACATCTCTAGAATCGTTACGATGTTTCTTGTAATTGTCTCTTTCTACCCTAGGGGCAGTAGGCGGTGGTTCAGCGGGGAGAGGCCCATCGAGAATGTACAACTTATCTTCTTGCCTAAGAACGATTCTTATGCTTCGGATCCAATCCATAAAGTTTGTACCATTCTCTTCGAGCTTATCCTTCTCAAGGATCGATCGCAACGACATTGATTGAGTGTTATTAGTCATTATCTACAAATATGCAAAAATTTCCAAAATTTAATAAGTACCGATTTTCATTAAAGAGATAAATAATGTATTTTTTTAAACAAAATACTCTCACTAAATTATATAACCTTCATATACATCCAATGTATAATATAATTTAAATGGGTTAAGATCCAACTTTAATTTAATTTCAAGTCCGCTAAGGCGGATTACACAAAATCAAATTAATTAGGTAGACAACTCTTGTCAATCATATCTCATATGACTCTTAGTTCCTTTTATGAGATTCTTTAAGAAATCAAATTTCAAAAAGCATGTTAAACCTCATCTTTGCCTAGGCCCAAAACTGTTTTGACGCCCAATTAAGTCTAACCATTTTAAACGCATAGTTAATGTGTCCCGCTAGGGCGTGCCCACACTATTATCTTGCTCATACATAAACAAATTTAATGCATCTTGCTAGGGCGAATCTATATTAAAATCACTCATGTACTAACAAGTGTTTTAATCATGGCATGGCAATAAAAGACTTAAAACTTTCTTTGAAGGTTCATCACATATAGCATATAACACATTTATGAGCACATAATATAAACATGTTACACATCAAGTTTAGCCACTAAATTAATCTCCATTAATTTAAGCATGATATTTATGTGTCATTAGTTTCTCTATAATTATGAGGATGAGACTATTTCAACTTTGGTTATTATCTCCAAATCAAGACAACAAGAAGTGCGGTCGAACTAAGCCATTAGGCAACCACAATCCCGCACTAATTCAAGAAACCAAGAAAGTAGTCCATGTGGCCGAAACTAAGCAATAGATGGTCTCGATGAACGTAGGCCAATTGCATTCACAATTCCACATGGATCTCCAATCATTGAATCAAGAACTTTGTTTCTCAATTTTAGCAATTATGAACTCTTCATAATTCTAACTTCGTTTTATCTTTGAAACTTTGATTGCGATCAATTTTGGGAAACACAATCTCGATGAACGCAGATTAGCCATCCAAAACTTGAACCAATCTAGGAATCACAAGACTAAAACAAATAGGAAAATCAAACCCCAAAATCCACACACAAACCAACTACCCAAAACCCATTCCAGATCAACAAGTCTGGACTGGTTCTGTTACTGGTTTTGTCGAATTTATTGAAAATTCCATATTCAGATTTTAACCAAAAATCAGAACAAATCTTGACCACCGAGCGCCCGCCTGCAAAAGACCAGGCGCCCGCTTGAATGGCCAGAATAGTATGGAATTTTAAAGTTCGAAAATTTTGTCTCAAAATTATTTTTCCCCGATTATTAAAACTTTGATCCAATCAAAATCAATAATCGAAATAATTCAGAATCCACCATAATTTTTATTGCGATTGAATCGTGCGATTAAAGTTGGAAAAACAATAAACCACATAAAATCACAAAACACATAAACATCATATAATCCAATATTCATATCATGCTTGGCACATAAACAATTTATATACACACAACATGATCCAAGTATTGAATTAATTAACATGAACGGGGCTCTGATACCACTGTTGGGTTTCCAAGTAACATGCGCAGCGGAATTTAGCATTTAAAATTTTGAAACCCAAAGCCATGGATCCGTTCATATGATTAAATCAAACACGACATAAGAATAAAGGAATAAACTAACCCTTGATGGCTATCAAATTCTCTTGGTCTTTGGTGGAGGTTTGAAGACTTGATCACGATCACAAAGCTTGAACACGAACTTTGAAGATGATGATTTTCACCCTCTAGCGGTATCCACACTTCGAACGAATATCAAAGGAGCTTCTTTGATCTTGGTTGCTAGACCAATAATTGTATACACGCTTTCACAATTTAATAAAGAACTATATGGAATTTATTTTGTGAATTATTTTGTTCCTCAATCAATGATATCTTAGAACAAAATAAAATCTCTCTCAAACTCTTTGAGACTCACAAAATCACTCTTACATATGGTCTGGCCGAATTGGTGTTTTTATACACAATTAAGACCTATTCCAAATAGGTAACTTGTGTCAAAAACCATTCCTAATCGAATTAGGAAATTTCAAACCGGCATACCGGGCGCCCGCCTAGTACCCCCCGAGCGCCCGCTCATTTGGACAAAAAGTCCAATTCTTTTCTAGCTTGTTCAGGCGCCCGCCTGGTGCAACCCAAGCGCCCGCTTGGTTGACCAGGAGGCCCAGAACTTTCCAGAAATTCCTTGGAAGTCCTCCGACCCTAAATGCCAATATAGTCCTTTTATTTAAGATTCGTTCTATTGTGTGTGACCCTCTAGGATTATACTAAGTTGGCAATGGGCTTAGGTTCTAGCAAACCGTCATACCTACCCAAATAGTATAACTAGATACAAGTTCGCATTCCTTTAGAATATGTCACAATCCCTTTGTCCACGATGTCATTGAACACAAGTCATGGTCAAACAGTCAACTTGTTTTGTTCAATACTTTCTCGATTCCGAATATGTTGATAATTCAAATTCTATTGATCCAATCAATCCATTTGAGTCCGGCCGAACATTTCATCAACATCATTCCTTCGAGGGGCCCAAGCTTGACATCTCTCCGTGGAGGGACAAATCCATTTAGCTTATTATTCTTCCCAACGGGAATCCGATTATGCCAATCATACCCTTTATAACTACCGTGTTAAGGTAGCGTTTGAATATGTCAAACACAATGTTCATCAAGTGGAAGACTATAATAACTTCATGTCTAAGGATTCAAATGACATAACTAATATGAGATATATGTACGACATAGACCATGACATAAATCTCATACAGCGGGTCATGTCCAGTACCTTGTTCCAAACAAGTACCCATAAATCTAACATGATCATCCCATGATCATTTAGCCTTTATACTAGTGCTTAACAAGTACTAGGGATGGGGATTATTATAAGTAAACATGAACAACAATAATAATCAAAACATCTCTTTATTGATATAAAATAAATGATAACAATTACAACGTTTATTAAACGTGCCTAGGGCACCACTACCAACATAGTCTACACAATCTTAACCCATACAAATGGGTAATTGTATTTATACTAGCTCAACTTTTTATTCTAAACCAATGTGGGAGAAGTTCACTTGGCTTTACCCACAAATGGTCTTAGAACATTATTTCTCCCATTATCCCATTTGGGATACCCTTTTACAAGGAAGGATCCTAAGGAATTTTCCATTCCCTTTCCATGTGGGATAGTAACCCACTTCCCCAACTTACCCATTCATTTTTATTTTTTTTTAGCATTTCAACTTCTACTTTTCATTACATAAATTGGACACACCAATTTATTACTAACAAGTAGGAGTTATTCTTTAATCAACAAATGATTTTTATTTAAGAAACGCGCGCAATTTCTCAAATTTCCTTCACACATTTACACATTTTCCAACAATTCTTACCATCTAATCGCATCTGGTCAAAAAAATTGATTTAGCGAACTTGTCCAATCCTGTGTGAATCGTCGAGTCCGATCCAACCATCGAGTTTACCATCATAATCATAGTAGCTCCGTTGAGCTAGCCAAAGGCTAGCCCAATGAGTCACTAGATTGTCACTCGGAGGTAACCACTTGATTGTCTCCTCCTTAATATTGATTCACTTAAATGGTCTTTTTACTTGCCATCTTGAATTAATCCTCCTTGAAATTGATTCACTTAAATGGTTTTTTCACTTGTCATCTTTAATTAAAGTGAGATGTGTCTTTCCATATTTTTCATACTCTTCAGTACCATTATCAAGCTGCATACTCTAGCCATTAGAGGTGTAAATGGTTCGGTTTGGGGGAGGATTTACGGATCGAATCACTAGTCATCGGTTTGTGAAAATTCCAAACCGAACCAAACCAAACCGCTATGGTTTGGTTTGGTTCGGTTTAGTTCAAACCACAGTTCAATTGCGTGGTTCAAACCGCGGTTCAAACCATAGTTTACACTACGGTTCAAATCACGATTCAAGCTGCAACTCATTATTACAATTTTTTTTTAATTTTCCGTGATCACGGAGGAAGTGCAAAAGATGTGGGTCTTGAAGCAGAAAGTCGGATGAAGAGAGAGACTAGAGGAAGAGAGAGGTCGAAGGGAAAAAAAAACACTTAACAATATAGACTGGGGAGAGAAATTGGTAATTTATGTATCGCAAATCGCAATGAAGATAACAAACGATGAAATTAATATTAAATAAAATACAAAATGAGAGTTAGGATTAGTCTATGTAATGTAGGCTTTCTTATTGATCTATTAATAAATATTAATAAATATACAAAAATATTAAATAAGATGTGAAACTGGAGTTGGGGTTAGTTTATGTAAAATATGATTTGGTTTGGCAGTTCAGCTTGGTAGTTCAGTCTCGTGGTCTCAAACCGTGGTTCAGACCAATTTTATTCAATTTTAGTGCTCTATTAAAACTAGTTCTACAATCATGCGAATAAAACATCCCTAGAAGAGTGGACGAGAAAGACCATTTATACTGGCCACATAATTTGTTAGAGGTGGAAGATAACACAACACTCAGACATGCCGGCCGGCCGGCCGGCCTACCTCTGCTACTAACCATTAACCAACATGCATGCATGACCTAATTAAAGAAGGGTCCATACCCTTATACAGCAATTAATAAACCTAATTAAAGATGGTCCATTAACCTAAATATGCATACCATTTAATTTCTTACAGAAAAAAACAGGATCCATACTGTACCTTTATTTAAAAAAGATTCCTGGGTGCATAATAAATAAATAAATTAAGTTGGATATTTTGTTGTGTATGACAGAAATTTAATAATCACCTTTTTTTTTCCAGAAAAAAAAAGAGAGAGTAATTTCCTAACTCAAATACTTAATTATAGGGATGAAACTGACTTTAGCCATATGCTCAAGCAACTCTGAGTAAATAGTTGAATCCTATTTTATACTCCATCCGTCCCAGAAAGATAGTCCACCTTTTTTCGTTGTTACTACGAGGGAACTTTGAGCAGTTATAAATGCTACTTATAATTATGTTAATGTGAATCTAAAAATTGATATTAATAATATTTATAATGGTGTATCAAGAACAATTTCAAAAATTTCATTAGAATAATTAAAACAGAGGGAGTATTATTGGAGGAATAATTAAGAACTGGAATTTCAATTGTAATTCATGCCACTAAAAGTAAACTTTTTTTAGTCAATCATAGATTTTACACAAGATTTTGGGGGGAAACTAGTAAATTCTTTGTTTTTCAAACCGTTTCTAAATGTTCGCTAGTATATATTTGAAAAAGATGGACTTTCTGTAATTTAATGAGAAACCAGTTTCCCAAAAAAACTACTCTTGATTTTAATTACTTAAGCACTTTCTGTAATTTAATGAGAAACTTGTTTCCCAAAAAACCTACTCTTGATTTTAATTACTTAAGCACGTCATCAAATTACTTGTTTGTGCAAAGGTAGTGAAACATAAAATTTTATCAAGGTAGAAAAAACTTAGTCCATTTAATTTATGCATAAAAACAGGTAAGAATTTATCATTTCAAGAAGTACATAATCATTCCTTAAGCACACACACATTTCTTTTATGCTCTCTCAAGACTGAGAAAATAGCTAGGTTATGTTCAACTTAGAGAAGATATAAGGCCATACATACTCATATGCATAGCTACATGTATAGATTGCAAGCATATACCAGCTAATTCAAAATTCTCCCCTTCCTCGAATTCGCCTTCACGGGCACTATCCGAATCCTCTTCGCTACCCTTATAAAATCCCTACGAATAGATGAAGAAGATCATTTTCAAAACCTTGTCAAATTCGCTGACAAAATCTACTTATAATTTGAACGGCACATATATTTTGAGACGGATCAAGCTAGGAAGTGTATAAATATCAAAAACATAAAATATACTGTACAGAGCAACCCTTTGTTAAGCAGTCGAGAATTTTATAGCAAAGTGGAAAAATATCACTTTCTCTGTCTCAAAATAGATGTTCATTTTTTTTCTTCATCGGAAAGAAACAGATATGGACTTTTAATTTTGACACGGAGGGAGTATATATATATAACTTACTTCCAATTAAGATCACCAACAAGAAGAAGATCATTCTCCATGTCTTCATAAGCAATGAGATGACCTGGCACTGCATTTGATAGATCCACTACTTCACCATCTGAATTAGCAACATCATCGACAACGAACATCTGACGAAGGGCCTTGGCTAGGCTTTGGTAGTTGTCATGCTTATGAAGGCTAATCCTCTGGCAGATCGAACGGCCCTCAAGAACCACTGTAACCGCCGGTGGGATTACACCAGAGATTAACCGGTGATCGCGATCAAATCCACCCAGTGGGTACTTATTCATCATCATCATGTTCATGTTGTTAGGGTTAGGTATGAAGTTGGGTTGAGAGAGATTCCTTATCTCTTGCCACCTCCTCTTCATCAAGATTGATGCTTGTATTTCTTGACTGTTCATCTCTCTCTCTCTCTCTCTCTCTCTCTCTTTGAGATGTATGGAAAAAATTAGGTTTTTGGAAGGGAAGAAGAGAGAGATGTTTAGTGCTATGTTTTGATGTGTGTTTGTGTGTGAGAGAGAAAAAGAGAGAGAGAGAGAGAGGATATGAAGGTGCAGAGAGATGTCGGGGAGAGATTAAGGGCGTGTCTGAGACAGCCCTAAACTTGAGCTATCGTTTTCAGAATTAAAGAAAAAGGGGGAAGATGCCATTAAATCTATAGGCTATGACTGTCAATTTACTCCAACTCTCAGTTATTTATGTTCATAACTGTATCAACTCACTGTCTCGGATTTCAAATCTCACCGTTGAAGATAATCGATACTCAATCAGTTCCATTTAAAATCTTCGGTCTAAAATAACAGTTGTTTTTAGACTTTTCACAAGGTTTAAAAAATGCAATTAGTATCAATCATTTTTAGATTTTTCACAAGTTTTAAAAAAAAGCAATTATTGATCGTTTTTAGACTTTTTACAAGTTTTAATAAATGCAATTATTAGTCGTTTTTAGACTTTAGTACAACTCTTCCTCTTACATTAGTGTTTTTGTGCGTGTAAAAGAGACTTAACATGAAAAATCAAGTACTAGTAGAAAAGCTGTAGTGAGTAAATGATGTTTGCTTGTAATTGCAAAAGTGGGTGTGGTCGTATACTAGGAGTAATTAGTTGTTTCTTCTTCATTTACAAGATTAAATTAATTGATTGATAATGATACTATTATTAAGTTGTTAAATAAAATAGAGGAAGTTTTGGGTGAGACGGCGAGACAGATCTACGAGAAATGAAATGGGTTTCCCAGCCCGACCATAAAAGGGCAAACCATTTACTCTGTCAACGAGACCGGTCGTCTGTCTTACGTGTGCGAATGTCTAGCACAAATTTTTGTCAATAAAATCAAGTTCATGGGGATTGTTAATTATATGCGTGAAGATTAAGTTAAGCCGAAATCTGACATTTAACTATGTGTACAAAATTAAATAAATAAGGAAATAAAATCTTGTAACTTGGGATTTTCATTGGCAATGGAGACGACAGAGTTACGTTCGCCGAACGGCTCGCGGCTTTGACTCTTCGACGGTCGGTGCCCTCGATTTCTTATTCTCTTATTTAAATTGTTTTCCTTACATTTATTTATTTTATTTTGAATTAAGGAACTTTTATGATTATCATTTTTTTTATTTTTTTTTTATTCAACTCACACACCCACCCACCCACCCACACATGCACGCTCAGAAGCGCCTAGGATATAAATCCTAGGGAGAGAAAGCCTTCCCTCTAACTTCTGGGGGGATCGAACCCATGACCTCCAGGTTGGAAGCCAAGAGCTCTAGCCATCAGGCCAAATCCCCTGTGCTTTATGATTATCAAATTATTAGGAGAGACAATGGTAAGGGAAACTTGCTAAATGTTTCATGACTAGTTATATCCATCCTCGTTTGAATTTTATTTAATACTCCTAAATTATTTAATGAATGGCAATACTCATCCTATTTTCTTGAAATCAAATCATATTTGTGTACCAAAAAAAAAAAAAAAAACTAAAAGAAAAAAAGGAAAAGAAATAAAACGTGACACATATTTTTTTTTAAAGACAAGAAGAGTAGAAAAAAAGAATGTTGTGGAACAATTGATATATTGATAGGGCAGTTGAGTTTTTGTTTGTTTGATCATTTATTAAGGGTATTGATAATCATCTTACCTCTCACCCCCCAATAAATAGAAATAATTATTTATAAAAAAATAAATTGGGTTGCTGATGTTAGTCACTACAAGAAAACCGCAAAATAACGACGGACAAATCCGTCGCTATAAACAAAATTTCCGTCGCTAAACAATATTACCGACGGAATAGTAACAGCATTTTTCCGTCGTTAAAATAGGCGTCGGTAACAATTACCGACGGAAATTTCACGCCGTCGCTACTTAACGACCATTAATTCCGTCGGTAATGTGATTATGGCCGTCGTTAATTTCATCAAGCATACGACCAAATTGTGGAGCTAGCGACGTCTTTAACGACGGGTATGGACGTCGTTATTTTTAGTTTTCGTCGTTCAGACGACCAACTTTAACGAGGGAATAACGACGGAAATTCCGTCGCAGAATTCGAATTGAAAATTCATAATTTCATATTACCGACGGAAATGTCCGTCGCTAAATTTTTTAAATTTTACGATACAGCTTCTGTTTAATGGATGTACCTCGTGTTTCAAAGCTAATGTATAAATATATAAAACTTGTGCCACATACAAACTGACACAAAAAGAACATCTATTAATTCAGATCGAACATAAAATACCATACTGTTCAAAAAATGTACGATTCTGATAGTTCAAAATAACCGTAAGTTATCATCATGTTCTAAATAAGTACTACCCACATAAACCACTAGTTCAAAAGAAAACATGATATTTAACTAAGGAGTTTAAGTATCAACACTAAGAAGCTATTGCCCAGATGAACCGTTAACTTGCTCTATCAAGCGGTCTAATTTTTCCTCCATTTTTTCTCGTTTTTCTCTCTCTTGATCCACTTTGTGTTCCAACTCAACAACCTTGGCTTTCTCATCCGCTAACTCGTTCTCCAATTTTTTTATGCACTCAACTTCTTTAGTACCAATATAAAGAGAACAAGAGGCATTAGACTGGCCATCACTCACACAAGTCTCACTCATTGAACCAATGCCATATACACGTTGCTTCTTCACTCCCCCGACAATGTCCAAATAAATTTGATTTTCATCCTCGGTAGTCAACTGTCTTTTAGTAGATTCTTCTTCAAGTTTCGTCTCATACTCCTCCTTCAAAAAGTAATATACCTTATTATTAATCAATGTAAACAAAAACAATTAATTTACTAATATATACTTACACTAATCATCTTAGAACGCTCGTCCACAAAGTTCCCATTTTTGCGCATGTGAGTCTCCATCCTCAGATACGTGCTCGGCATGCCACCTCATCATTTTAGCTGTAGCATTGGATGTGTACAACCTTTGAAGGAGAGGAGTCAATGGGAAGTAATACATTTGCTTATACGCAATATTGGTCTTTTGCCGCTTCATATCCCCCGACGAGCTTTTTTAAACCGAGGATGGTCACAAAATTTGCATGTGGTCAAATGTGAATCTCCACCCCAATAAATCATGCAGCCTTTATCACAACAATCAATTTTCTCAACCGGTAACCCCATCCCACGCATCAACTTCTTACTCTCATAGAAGTTCTTAGGGACTAAGTTGGGTTTTGGAACAATCTCCTTCATGAGTTCAGTTATGTCATCAAAGCATTTTTCAGACATTCGGTGTTCAGACTTCAAACTCATCAGTCGAGCTACAAAAGATAATTCAGAGTGCTTCTCGCATCCAGGCCACAGTTGCTGTTTAGAAGCTTCCAACATGTCATAAAACTTTTTAGCCTCGGGATTTGGTGGCTCCTCAATGTCTTCATTAGCATTAAATTCTGGGCCAGCTGCATCTAAAACCATAGTGGTGTAAGTGTTTGATACATCTTCACCAATAGAAGAAGATGACCCTCCGACGTCAATATTCTGGTTCTCGGCAGGCATGGGGTTTGTCTCCCCTTGAAATGTCCAAATATAATAATTTGACACAAACCCATATTTAGCCAAGTGGAACTTAACCATTTCAACATCAAGAAATCTGCAGTTTCGACACTTAATTAAATTGCATGGACACTTAATTTTAGCCCCGTCCTTCCATCGTTGTTGATTAGTAGCAAACTCAACAAAATTTTCAACTCCTTCAACAAAAGTGGGATTCAAATACCCACCCTCAAAGCGTTTATACATCCAACTACGGTCCATATTCATTTTGTAACACCTATATTTATTAGCCTAAAGAAAAAAACAAAACAAACAATGAGATCCATAGCATTATCGTGAACCAAGTAGTTATCTTTATACAACTTCCTATCATGGTAAAAACCTTAATACTCCATTTGTCCCGAAAAGATGTTCCCAATTTTGTTTCAAATACTAAATTTCAATCATTTTATGTATTTATTATACAGAAATATGTGTATACGCCATACAGGAGCAGGGCTATATATTCTGAAGCCAAAGAGAAGGCGATATCAATGCTTTTACATATACATATCAAATACTGGAATGCTTCTACTGGATACACTACTAAAAGAAAAATATACACACTTGCTGGCAAACCCACTGCAATCACAATCAGTAGAGGAAAAAAAATCAAATTTCAATGAACCAATTAAATATGTTTCCAGTTAACATATTCTACATCTTATTTTCAAACACCTAAACCAATTCTATGAAAAGAATATAATAGGTGAAACCCTAAATCTGAAACTTCTAATAAAAAACCCAAAATAAAATTTGAAAACCCTAAATTGATAGTCTAAATCATGAACTCATGGGTAAAAGAGTTGAGACGATACCTGTGAGCCGGAAAATTGAAAAGATGAGGCTTGATTGAGCTTCGAATCGAAGAGAACCGACTGCCCGCAAAGGAAAATTGAAAAAAATGGTTAGGGCAGGCGTTTTTGGGGGGAAAGGGCTAGGATTTTCTGGGGAATTAATGGGATAAAGAGAGACGATACCTGTGCGCCGGAGGAAATCGAAGAGAACCAACTCGCCGCGATGGAGAACGAATCGCCACGATGGAGAACGAAATCGAAGAGAGTGAAACTGGGAATTAAGAGACACGTTTTATTTTTTCCAAAGGTAAAGTGGGTACAATAAAAGAAGCATTTTGTGTATTTGTTTAATTAAATAACGAGGGACCAATCCGTCGTTAACAATATAATAAGTTCCGATAAATGCATCCGTCGTTATTCCGACGTTAAAAAAAATAATATAAAAACATATTTTTTAAAATTTATTTAGTGAGGGACAAATCCGTCGTTAACTGTATAATAAGTTTCCGTTAAATACATCCGTCGTTATTCCGACGTTAAAAACAAATAAAATAAAAACTTACTTTTTTAAAATTTATTTAGCGATAAACAACGTCCGTCGTAATGCTAAAAAATAGAAAAATACAAACTTCCGTCGTTATTCCGTCGCAAGCTTTAGAAATATTATATTAGTTTATTTTTTTTAATTATATAACGACGACTAAATCCATCGTTATGATTAAAATATATATAAAATAATTAAAAATTAACTTCCGTCGTTATTTCGTCGGTAAATTGTCGGTATATAATTCGCGCTTTTTTTGCGCCATTATTGCGATAGATTAGCGTCGGATCTTAGGCCGACGCTAAGTCGGTCGTTATTCCGTCGGTATATACGTCGTTATGCATTTATTTTTTTTCTCTTTAAATCGACGGTAATCGGACGCAAATCCGTCGTTATTTATTGAATATAACGACAGATTTTTTTCCGTCGCTAAATCCGTCGGTATTTAACAGTTTTCTTGTAGTGAGTGTTGCTAACTGTTATACAATCTAACTACAACCTTCGAATGATAGAATCTGCATTTACAATAAAAAACTCTATAAATTAATAATGTTCGGATCGGTAAAATTTATTAAATTGTAGAGTTATTAAGTTGATAATTATTAATCTATAGAGTTTTAGACGGTTCACCGAATTTCAGATTTCTGTATACACTAAATTCATTGCATACTAGTATGTATGTAATAAGTTGAAAGTCATTGGAAATTGAATATCTACAACGTATTTTTGAAAACAAACTAGTATATAAACGACATAAAGACTTTAAAAAATTCAACATATCTTATACACTCATCTAAAAGGTGTTGCAAAATCAACTATAGAGTCATATTTTACTAAATTGTATTTTTTTTTAATTTTTAAAAATTATTAATTTTATTATTTTATCGATTTTTGTAATTTTTTCAACTTGCCTAAGTCAGGACTGGACAAATTTATTATTTTAGAGAGTTTATCAATTTATCGAGTATTAATTTAAAGAGTTTGTACTGTAGCTCAGTGTTGCTAACTGCTATACAATCTAACTACATGTCCAAACTTAATAGAAAAAAAGTAAGAGGGGGCGAAGTATATATATCCAATTTCTAAGGTAAGTCCAAACTTAATAGAAAATGTAAGAGGGGGCGAAGTGTATATAGCCAAGTTCTAAGTGAGCTAGTGGCGACTGGCGAATAGGGATGGCAACAGGGCGGATACGGAGCGGGTTTGCTTATAACCAAAACCGCCCCGCCCCGCCCCGCATGATGTTGAACCCGTACCCGTCCCACCACGTATTCCATAAAAGCACAATTTTATGGATGAAATTAACATCATAAATTAACATTAGAAAACGAGAAAGACGTATTCTATATGTTGCAAGTAGAGATGAAACTAAAATCAGCAATAACCACGTAAAATATAAAGGAGTGTATTGGAACATTATAGTAAATAGAAGCATGCTTTAGTGTACGGGGCGGGGCGGTGACCCGCGGGTTGGGGTGTGTTACCAAACCCACACCGTAACCCGTCGGATTATGAAAAATGATTACCAAACCCGCCCCGCTACGGAGCGGACTGTCCCGAATACGGGGCGGGTTCGGACAAATTGCCATCGCGAGCCCCCAAACCCCGACAGTAAAACCCTTCCGCCGGGCCTGTGGAATCGGAAGCGCGAACTACAGCCGACGGAGAAGCTCTAGTCGCCGTTCGAAATGGCTGTAAGCTCCTTCTCTTTCTGAAAAAACTCTCGATTTGATTTGTGTTTATGTTTTTATGTGTGATCTTTTTGGGTTAGTCATCTTTAGCAATATTTAGGGTTCTAGGTCTTTGAATAGATTTTGAATTTTCATGGTGAAATATTTGCAATTTAATCATGTAACGCCTTGATTTTGATTGGGAATCTATGTAATTAGGTCTTTGACTATAATCTAGACTATTGTAAAGATCATCAGAAACTTTGGAAGCACCATTTGACTGCGAAGAACAAGAATCCGTAGGTCATTGACCAATCTCGATGATGCTTTTTGATCAGCGTATGACTTTGGTAATTGACAAATTGTCGTTTCAAGATTTTCTGCATTAGATTATGCTGAATCATTGGAAAAGCGGCCCTTAGCTCTCTATGTGATCCCCATAAACTTGATATCTTAGAGTTGTGGATATTTGATTTTGTGAATGGAGATAATTTCACCAGGCCCCCTACTGAAGCTTTTTGTTAGTAGCTTTCTCCAGATAACCCTTTCCTAAAAGTTTGTTATTGATGTTTGCTGAATTCTCATAAGAGCTTGATATGGGCTCGGTTCGCGATTAATAAAGATAAACTTATTTTTTTTTAGCATCATTAGATAATTTTCTGTGAAACCTTCAATGAAGTCATTGTCTAAAGCCCGAGGATATTTGGATGCACATCTCTGTGAGTGTGGTTGATGCTAAGGAATTAAGCTTGCCCTGTATCATAGAAATTTGGGGAGGATTGGGATTTGAAGAGGTTTAATTGACTGGTTTGGGCTACTACTTTTTCTGCATAATTTAGATAGATATCTACTTGGGGTTCGATTCCGGAGCCAACACATAGGAGTAATTCTTCATTGTAGGTTGATCACTATAGGTGCACTTCTCTTGGACCAGTCTAGGGGGTGAAAAAATTATGGACGTGATAGTTGGCCTTAATGATTTTGTCTATTTAAAGGGTGTTCTTTCTCCTTTTTTTTTTTTTTTTTTTTTTTTTGAGAATTGCTTAGATATCAATTAATTACTCAACGACGTCCACATTTCAATAGTAAATATATTTTCACTAATTCTACAATATTTTAGACCAGCCGAACTGATCAAAAAGCGGTTTGGTTTTGTTTGGTATTATTCAAATGGTTCAGCCGTTCAGTCCTTGCTATATGCTAGCTGATTAGACACGGGTTGGTCTTTAGTTTGCTTATAAATTGTAATCCAAACCAAAACCGAACTATGTACACAGTGCAATGATTAATTGTATATAGTGTTACCTCACTCAGTTTCCACATTTATAGCAAATATTTCTCAGTTAATTGTGTCACTTGCATTCTAAATTTACAACCTGAATGTTGCAGACTGTACCAGTTAATCCCAAACCGTTCTTGAACAATTTGACTGGAAAACCTGTCATTGTGAAACTCAAGTGGGGAATGGAGTACAAAGGTATTTGCTTCAACTTTCTATCTTCACTCTAATCTGTCGTGGAACAATTTACGGTGATATCGTAATTTACTTCTGGAGAACTTGCTTAATCATGTCAGTAACTTCTCTAATGCGTGGGCTTCACTTTCAGGTTATCTTGTCTCGGTGGATTCCTACATGAACTTGCAGGTACATACATAATCTTTCTTCTTACTTCTCATTCAAGCTGAATGCTGTCTAACTGTCAGTGCATACATCTGTATCTTTTTATTAATACTCCCTCCGTCCCAAAATGAAAGTACGAAATTACTCTTCATCAATAGCAATTTCGGACATTCATTTTGGGACAGAGGTATTAACAAGTTATAAAAAGTCCACTTTTTAATATAGTTTCACCCTTAAAACAGTGAGTTTGGGCCTTAAAACACATAAATAAAATAGCCTGTTTAGGCCTAAAACGTCTAGAAATAAAATAACGAGTTTAGGCCTTAAAACACCTAGAAATAAAATAGCGAGTTTAGGCCTTAAAAACACCTAGAGATAAAATAGCAAGTTTAGGCCTTAAAAACACCTAGAGATAATATAGCGAGTTTAGGCCTTAAAACACCTAGAAATAAAATAGCGAGTTTAAGGCCTTAAAACATTGAGTTTAGGCCGTAAAAGTTAAAACACCTAGTCCGTATATTTAAGAACATGACTATAACTTATGGAGGAACTAGTTTCCCCGTGTTCACTTTTTGTTCGTACTAAATGACCTTAAGTCAGTTATGTGTGGGAGTCACTTGAACATTGAATATGATATGATGCTTGTTGTCTTGTGTTTTTATGTGGACTTATTAGGAGTAGGTTATTCTGCTGACCTCTAAGTCTCTAACCTCAATTTCTGAACTTCTTCAGCTGGCCAACTCTGAAGAATACATTGATGGACAGTTCACTGGAAATCTTGGAGAAATTTTGATAAGGTAACCTGTTATCCTGAACTTCATTTTTAGCTTGAGTCCTTCAAAATACGGTTTCCTTTTAAAGTATCCTCAAGACACATGCATCGAGGTTAAAAGTTGCAAACCGTTGAGAGTTATGCTTCCTATTAATATGAATTCGCAATAGCTTTTATGAACTACTCCCTCCGTCCCATTATGTTAGTCCCCTTTGACTATTCAAATATATTAACAAAACAATTTCGTTTTCATCATTATCCTCCCTTCTTCATCATTTGCCTTTCATCATTCACTCACCCTCTCTCTTTCTCACCTCTCATCCTTAGTCATCACAAGGGCAAGTATGAACTTTCAAGGAACTTAAACCCCCCCCCACCCCAATTATGGAAATGGGACAATCTTTATGGGACAAACAAAAACAGTTAGTGGGATTATCTTTCCGGGACGGAGGGAGTATCATAAAGAGTTGTTCTTGTGAAAAACGCGTTTTACACTAGTCTTAGTGTAAAACGTGTTTTCCACATAGAAGGATTTTGGGCAGGCACTTTTCGACAATGTAGGAGGCACATTCCAATATTTTTACAGCAGGCACTTTTTTTGGGACTTTCACAGCAGGCACTTTTTTACCTTAGAGAAAGCACTTTTTTTGGCACTTGAAAAAAAAAAAAAAAACAGCAGGCATGTCAAAACATGTGCCTGCTCTAGTGTTAAAATATGCCTGCTGTAATATTGAAAAATGCCTCCTATAGTTTTGAAAAGTGCCTGGTGAGTTTTCATAAGTTCCAGTTATTTACATCAATGCCACCGCGCCTCTCACAGCGTTCTCCGCTTTTTGCGCAAGCTAATATTTACAAGTTTGCCACCGGCTTAAAAACACGTTTTACACAAAGTTAGTGTAAAACAGGTTTTTCCCAAGATTTTGTGTATCATAAAACCATCCGAAACCAAGATAAGGAGCAAAAATTCTCCCCGTCTCTAACCAAATTAACTTATGGAAGTGTGGTTACCTCGACCTCCGTCAACGGGTCTTTTGCACTTATTACATGTTTATGTAAAATACATGTGCAGATGCAACAATGTTTTGTATCTTCGTGGAGTACCTGAGGATGAAGAAATAGAAGAAGCAGACCGAGACTGACTGAGGGAGGGAGAATGAATGCTGACATGAGTTGAGTCCATTTTTTCTGTTGCAGTTATCCAACAGTTCATTTCTAGCTTCAGATGGAAGTAGAGAGATTTTGCTCATGACTCTTTAAGTTAACTCTACTTGAATACTAAGGACCAGATGCAGGTGTTCCAATTAAAAATATGTTGTTGAAGGTGAAATCTGTATTTCTGGTTTATGTTGTTATTTTTTTATTTTACCATGTGCGGTGGGCTCTTTAGAAAATGGTGAATCGGGGACTCGCATCATCTTTTGGTTGCGAGTGTGAATGTGGGTCCCATTAAATAAAACGCTTTCATTTTTGTGTTTTAATTCGAATGGAACATCCGAAATGAAAATTTGTCCTAATTGAGTGGGACGGAGGGAGTGTAACCAGAAAGAGTCTATCTGCACTATTTAGAAACCACATGCGATTTTTCCTTTAATTTTTGAGTACGTTTTGGGGGAAACTAGTTCCTCCATAAGTTATAAAAAGTCCTGTTTTTTAACCCTTAAACCCTAAACTTTAAACCTTAAACCATATACCTACAAACCCTATAAAACAACCTTAAACCCTAATCCCTAAACCTTAAACCCTATAGAATAGCCTTAAATCCTAAACCCTAAACCTTAAACCCTATAAAACAACCTTAAACCCTACAAAACAACCCTAAACCTTAAACCGTATAAAACAACCTTAAACCCTAAACCTTAAACTCTATAAAACAACCTTAACCCTAAACCCTTAACCTTAAACCCTATAAAAACATGACTTTTTATAACTTACGAAGAAACTAGTTTCCCCCAAACTTTGTAGAGATCTGAGATTTCTGAATGGTAGGTCCTAATGTTTTGACAAGTTGTATTGTTCCACAATTCGAGACCAAAACGTATTGCTCGACTGGTTGATGTCTATGATTTGGCATTGGGAAATGTCAACATAAACTCGGGATAGGAGTTCGTCCTCAACAGCAATGTACGATGAACTTCTCTGTTTTGAAGACATTTAAAAATGAACCACAAAAGAAATATGTGTTTTATGACAAACGAGGGGGAAGATTTCTAAAGAATAGAGTAGCTGATGAGTTGTGAGTTCTATTGGAATGTAATATGGCATTTATAGAAAATTCGCCAGATATTTTCTAGAAAAATATCTAGATATTTTTGTTTGGATGGTCAGATTTAATGAAATCTAACCGACGACCAAGATGTATCCCAAATAGATTTTTGTTATCTTATCCATCTGCACAATTATGATCTTTATAAACAAAATGGTGGACGAGTTTATCACATCAAATTTATTCATCCCAAATCAATATGAATTTAAATATTGGTGGTCCATCACTTTCAGTATTATCAAACTCGTCGTCTTCTTCATCTTCTGATGATGACGAACTAATTTTGGAGAAAATTTCAAAGAATCGAAAACTTGCTTCACAACTACTCGCTAATCATCATGCTATCCGTAAGGGATCAATTCCTGGCCATATGGTCATCAATCGATCACGTGAAATGGGTGATCGTAATTTGTTCAATGATTATTTTGCAAATACCAGCACATGGCAGGAAGATACATTTCGGTGTCGGTTTCGGATGTCTCGTGACTTATTCCTACGTATCGCTGAGGCCATAAAAACTCACGACCATTACTTTGTTCAAAGAAGAAATGCGGCTGGTGCACTTGGGTTATCTACTTTACAAAAGATAACAGCGGCGATGCGAATCCTAGCGCTTGGTATACCCGCCGATGCTACTGATGAGTATGTCAGAATAGGAGAGTCTACTGCAATAGAGTGTCTAAAGCGTTTTTGTCAAGGTAATATCGAGGTATTTGGAGGGGAGTATCTACGTTCACCTAACGCTGCTGACGTTGCTAAACTACTAGACATTGGTAAGAAACGTTACTTCCATGCATGTTAGGCAGCTTAGATTGTATGCATTGGCATTGGAAAAATTGTCCAACTGCATGGGCTGGCCAATATGCTGGAAAAAGTGGACATCCAACCATCATTCTCGAGGCCGTAGCCGATTATGACCTTTGGATTTGGCATGCATATTTTCGTATGCCCGGCTCTAATAATGACATAAATGTCCTAGAATCGTCTAACCTCTTTTCCAATCTTGCAGAAGGTATTGCACCCCAGCAAACTATATCATTCAAGGAAAAGAGTATAACACGGGCTATTATTTAGCCGATGGTATATATCCAAAATGGGCAACTCTTGTGCAAAGTATCCATCATCCACGGGGTCCCAAAGAAATGATGAATGAAAATACCCGATTTCATCGGTTTCTTGAGCGACACAAAGAAATCAAAGATAAACGAGCTCACTTTGCACTTAGAAATGCCTTGATTGAACATTTATGGGAGGAATATGTGAATTCAGAGAATTAAATGTTCATCTTTCATTATCATGTAACTTATTTTTCCATTTAAATTGTGTTTTGAAGCATTTTCATTTAATTATCAAATTTAGTATTTCTTTTTATATATTTATATTTTAAATATACTAATTTATATTTATTATTTTCATATTTAATTACTTAATTTTATAACATAATAATATTTAATATAATGTTATTTGAATCATTTAATAATAATGATAATATATGTTAATGGTTAACATTTTAATTAAATGAAATGATAAGGAATATTCTGATTTGGTGCAAGATTTGAAGTAAGCTGTTGGAGATGGTGGAAGATATTTGGTGCTGAAGTTGCGTGTTTAGTGTTTTGGTTTATAAACTATAGAGATGCTCTAAGTACCTTGTGACAATGGAAGCAGATTCAATAAAATATAATATTAGGGTGACAAGAGAGTGACACTGCAAGAATTTCGATTCATACAAAGCTTGTGGGCATCGCACAATGTCTCGTGCATACAATGAAAATCAAATGTCACAAAAAAAAAAAAAAAAAAAATTGGCTCTTACATAGCGGAAAAAATAAAAATTGGAAAATCCAAGTAAAAGAAACAGCGATCACTGTAATTTGTATACTTAAATCTTTCTTCCAGCAAGTACATTATACTACTAGTACTGATGTGGTGGATTTTGTATATGTTAATTCCCTTATTTTCCTATGTATTTTGGTTCATTTTCATGTACTTTAGACTTGATTTGATGTAATTGGGGCATTATTTATAATCTGGGCTTTTATTGTAATCCGGGGTAGAATAGTTGTTTTTGTTTATTTATTTCCCGGATGTAATTTTTGATGACTTCAACGTCTGCCTCGATGGTCAAAGTCAAGTCAAAGTTAATTGGAGGAAAAGACTGCAGGGACCGAACTGTAATTTCTGGAAGTTATTGAGCTGTTTGGACATTTTTGAAACTTGGAGGACTAAACTGACAACATTGAAACTCTAGGGGCTGAATTGCAAAATGGTGGAAGTCAACCTCCGTACAAGTGGCGGCTGGGACTATTTTTTTGGTTTTTGTTTATTTTATTTTATTTTATTTTATTATCCTTTTATTTTTTATTTGAATTTTAAAAGAAGTTATTATTAGTTTAGAATTAGGATTAGGTTATTGATTCTCGCTGGACTTTGAATAGGACGTTCTTTCTTTTTCTCTCTAGAGTTTTTGTAAACCATTAATGGAGAACTAAACTCCATTACTTTGGGTTGAGATCTTGAACCTTCTTTCATTCAATTGAGGTAATTTTTCTTATTCTCTTGTGTAATCTATTCATAATTTTGCTTGTATTGATTCTAGATTAATATTTAGGGTTTGTGGATTTGGCCAATCCATTAGTTCTAGGTGTTGATCTATGCTAGAATTCTCTGTTCTGTGCCAGAATTAGGGTTTTCACCGTAGCATCTTCACGAATTGTGTATGTGCCATAGCAATTCGGGAAGTAGGCAAAATTAGACGATTATCTATATGAAATAATTGTAGAAAGCGTTTTTGATCTTAGTCTCTTAAATTGAATCAATTAATTCCGCGATCTAGACTGTGCCAGTTAGATTAATTTATTAATTAGGGTTTATAGTGAGTGTGCCACTGCTATAGACTAATCTGTAAGAAGAGACAGAGATTGCAATATATCTCGTGATCAAGTGAATAGGATTAACGGAGAATAAGAAGTACCAATGAAATTGAATTAGAGGATGGGGATAGTGATCAATCCGAAGTGCTTTTTAAATCATTGTTTTAATCACATTTAGTTTAATTTCCCGTCTAGGAATTAAGTACAATCAAAATCAACCCCCAATCTGGTCAAGTGACTGTTCGTAAATAAATAACCGTTCTTCGTGGATCGACTCTGGACGTGCCCTAGCTATATTTTTAGAACCTAGTCCAGGTTTAATTTGTAGGTGTGCGACTAAGCCTACCAAATTTTGGCGCCGTTGCCGGGGAACGGTGTTTATTTGTTTACGTTCTTATTTTAATTTCTTGTTCTTTTTATTTTTATTTGTTTTTAATTAGTTTAGTTAATTTAATTTAATTTTTAGTTATTTGTTTTTAGTGTGGTACCTTGTACGGTCCACACCCGTTCTACTGATAATTGCTTGTGAGTTTTTAAACTAGAAAGCAGATGGCAGCACAGACATTGAGGCAGAAAACTGCACCAAATTGGGGCGAGCAACCTCATGCAGTTCAGTTCCCTACTCTGCCTACTGGGGTTACATTTGAGTTGAAGCCGGGTTTGTTGAGTCAGTTACCGCACTTCATGGGTATGCCCGGTGAAAACCCAAATCAACATATATCCCAGTTTGTGCAGATCTGTCAGAGCATGAAGCCAGCAGCACTTCCGATTGAGCATCTCCTCCTTAGAGCGTTTTCTTTCACTCTGAAAGATGATGTTAGTGCGTGGTACTATCATCTCCCACCTAACAGTATCACCACATGGCAGGAGATGAAGGAGGTGTTTCTTGATGAGTTCTTTCCTCCCGATCAAATCAATGTGATGAAGCGGGACATTAGCAACATGGAGCAGAAGGTGGATGAGACCTTATATGATTATTACAACAGGTTCCACAAGCTTTGTAGAAGTTGCCCGTATCATGGATTTGATGATGAACAGCTAATAGTGTACTTTTATGGGGGATTGACGGTTCAGGATAAACGCTTAGTGGATGCGTGCTGTGGAGGTAGTATTCTGAACAAGACGACTGAGGAGGCTAATGAGATTATTGATGAGTTGGCTAAGAGCACTCGGACACATGGCAGGAGGTCGAGTTTCAGACAGGTCAGTGTTGCGAATTCTAGTAGTGGTGTGACAAATAAGCTTGAGACAGATGTTGAGGACCTTAAGGGGATGATGAGACAGTTGTTGATGGGTCCACCACAGAGTCAGCAGTATCAGACTAATCAGTATAATCAGTACAGACCACCATATGGGCAGCTGCAGCAGTATCAGAGCACCCCTCCGAGACAGTCTACAGATGACATGATTCATTCCTTAGCACAGTCGGTGAGCATGATGAATAGCAATTTCCAGCAGTATCAACAAAAGACCGATGTGAGTATTGGTAATCTAGAGAGCCAGATTGGGCAAATAGCTGATGCGGTTGGGAGATTAGAGGCTAGAGAGGCAGCGAAGGTACAGTCTAGAACAGAACCGAACCCTAAGCAGAGTGCATGTGCCATGACTTTGCGCAGTGGTAAGGAGATTGGGAATGAAGTTGTACCGGAGGAGCCATTGATTGAGGTTGAGCGGTTTGTGCCTGAGGAGAAGACCCCGGAGGAGGAGAAGAAAGCTACACCAAAACCACCAGTTTTTGAGCCGGATGTTCCATTTCCTGAGGCTTTGAGAGAGCATCGCAAACCGGAGTCTGACAAGGCTATATATGACACTTTCAAGAGGCTTGAGGTAAACATCCCATTTTGGGATCTTTTGCAGACTGTCCCGAGATATGCTAAATTCTTGAAGGAGTTGTGTACATTGAAGAGGGATCAGAAGGCAAGGAGTCAGAAAAAGGTGAAGATGAAAGAGCATGTCCCTGCAGTCTTTTCCTCCAATTAACTTTGACTTGACTTTGACTACTTGACCATCGAGGCAGACGTTGAAGTCATCAAAAATTACATCCGGGAAATAAATAAACAAAAACAACTATTCTACCCCGGATTACAATAAAAGCCCAGATTATAAATAATGCCCCAATTACATCAAATCAAGTCTAAAGTACATGAAAGAGCATGTGTCTGCAGTCTATCACAAGAAGATGCCCAAGAAGTGTAGTGATCCGGGTATGTTTATTATTCCCGTGTCTTTGGGTGATGAATCTGAGCATATGGCGATGCTTGACTTGGGTGCTTCAATCAATGTCATGCCCTATGCATTGTTTGAAAAGCTCAAGTTGGGACCTTTACAAGATACTAGGGTGGTGATTCAGTTGGCGGATAGATCTAATGCATACCCCAAAGGGAAAGTTGAGGATGTTTTGGTCCGGGTTGGCAAGTTCATTTTTCCCGCTGATTTTTATGTTTTGGAGATGGATACGGATCCTAAGGCTCCCATTCTGTTGGGGAGGCCATTTATGTCTACGGCTCACACTAAGTTGGATATTTCCAACGGTTCTTTGACTATGGAATTCGATGGAGATTTAATGGAGTTTAACATTTTTGACTCCAAGAAAGACCCTAAGGATGTTCATGGTTTGTGCTTTATGGATGTAGTTGAGCTAAAGGTAGAGGATGTGTCCAATATTTGTAGTGGGGGTGATGATTTGAAAATACCTGCGGTAAAACATGGGCCAAGAAAGGTGAAGAATCTTCCCGAGCACCGAAAGCATGCATTTGGAGGTGAGGAAGAATTGATGATGGCTAGTGGTTCGTTTGAGAAGCATGGAGGTTTGAGCACAATGAATAAAAAGGGATTCATGAAGATAATTCGAGCTCAAACGGGGTGGAGCGTGCACTAATGAGGTACCACTTATTCCCCGAGTCTTATCAAAGACTATAAATTTTGATGAATGCCGGGTGCTTTCCCGGCATTTGGTCTAGCTAAAGACGTTAAAGAAGGGCGGCTAACCGGGAGGCAACCCAGATTTAATTTGCTTAATTTTCTTGGTTTTTATTTTAGGCTTTTAAATTAATTGTAGTTGTATATTATGTTTTTAATTTTTGTAGTTTTATTTATGTTTGGAATCGGTGCTACTAAAGGTATGTTTTGTTTTTGATGATGTGCAGGAAATCATAGCATAGAGGGTTACATGGGAGCACTTTGAGAAATTTCATCCAGTCCTTGTGCCACAAGTGCTCAATTCTTGTGCCACAAGGGCTGGCCAAAAAAAAAAAAAAAAAAAAGGAAGGGGAAATTTCATCCAGTCCTTGTGCCACAAGTGCTCAATTCTTGTGATTAAAACAATGATTTAAAAAGCACTTCGGATTGATCACTATCCCCATCCTCTAATTCAATTTCATTGGTACTTCTTATTCTCCGTTAATCCTATTCACTTGATCACGAGATATATTGCAATCTCTGTCTCTTCTTACAGATTAGTCTATAGCAGTGACACACTCACTATAAACCCTAATTAATAAATTAATCTAACTGGTACAGTCTAGATCGCGGAATTAATTGATTCAATTTAAGAGACTAAGATAAAAAACACTTTCTACAATTATTTCATATAGATAATTGTCTAATTTTGCCTTCCTTCCCGAATTGCTATGGCACATACACAATTCGTGAAGATGCTACGGTGAAAACCCTAATTCTGGCACAGAACAGAGAATTCTAGCATAGATCAACACATAGAACTAATGGATTGGCCAAATCCACAAACCCTAAATATTAATCTAGAATCAATACAAGCAAAATTATGAATAGATTACACAAGAGAATAAGAAAAATTACCTCAATTGAATGAAAGAAGGTTCAAGATCTCAACCCAAAGTAATGGAGTTTAGTTCCCCATTAATGGTTTACAAAAACTCTAGAGAGAAAAAGAAAGAACGTCCTATTCAAAGTCCAGCGAGAATCAATAACCTAATCCTAATTCTAAACTAATAATAACTTCTTTTAAAATTCAAATAAAAAATAAAAGGATAATAAAATAAAATAAAATAAACAAAAACCAAAAAAATAGTCCCAGCCGCCACTTGTACGGAGGTTGACTTCCACCATTTTGCAATTCAGCCCCTAGAGTTTCAATGTTGTCAGTTTAGTCCTCCAAGTTTCAAAAATGTCCAAACAGCTCAATAACTTCCAAAAATTACAGTTCGGTTCCTGCAGTCTTTTCCTCCAATTAACTTTGACTTGACTTTGACTACTTGACCATCGAGGCAGACGTTGAAGTCATCAAAAATTACATCCGGGAAATAAATAAACAAAAACAACTATTCTACCCCGGATTACAATAAAAGCTCAGATTATAAATAATGCCCCAATTACATCAAATCAAGTCTAAAGTACATGAAAATGAACCAAAATACATAGGAAAATAAGGGAATTAACATATACAAAATCCACCACATCAAATTCCCCCACGCTTAGACCGTTACTCGTCCCTGAGTAACATCCTAACCCCACTCTAAACTCCGGTCTAATCAGCGTAGCATGGGAGAAATTGACCCCTAATCTCCTCTAACCTCCTCGGTCAAAAGTCAACAAACACAATCAACTCGGAGTATAAGAAACTCCGTCCCCAAATAACTCCAGAAAATCAAATAAAGATCAATGGCCTTAGCCCGATACAAACTCCAAAATAGTAAAAAAAAAAAATGTATCCGGACTAAGACACTCATAAAAGCCACGGGGAACTAAAATATCCTAAATTTCCCCCACGCTAGTCTCTCACTACAAGTCTCCCTCATAAAAAATAAGTTTTTAGCCGGGTAGTGGTCCCGCGTAAAACTCACCTCGTATTTAGCACCTACTCCCCCTTATAACTCCAAAAAAGAACGAGGGTCTCTCTCTCTACTCACCTCCATTGAAGCCGGCACCTCCAAACCGCCGGCACCCCAACCCCCATTCATTCCGGTGACCCCCCCTCCCTCACGATCTCCCTCCCTCACGATCTGTCTCTCATCCCGTCTCTCCCTCTCTCCCCGTCGGTCTCTCCCTCTTTGTCTCTCTCTCTCTTTCCCCCTCCATTGTCGCCGGCACCCCCATTCATTCCGGCGACTCCCTCTCCCTCACAGACTCCCCCTCCCTCACGGGGTCGCCCCCTCTTTCTCTCTCTCTATCTCTCGCTCTTTCTTTCTCTCTCTATCCAGATCAATAACCCGACGACTTTCCCCCGGTTAACCTCCATTAATTCCGGCAGCCACAGCTTGAACTCCCGCCTCTCCTCCCTACTACCATCACCACCGGCACCCCACATCCATTAAAACACCATCCCCACCCCCAAAATCACTTTCAATCACCATATCTACATTCAATTTCGAATTTGAAGTCCAATTTCAAAAACCCTAGAATTCGATATTTGGGCCTTTTTGATTTTTCATTCTTGGAGCAAATTTGGAGGAACAAGATAGTTATTGGCAGTATTGGAGCATTGTAAGGTAAAAATCTTCTCGATTTTACTTGCAGTTTATTTTCTTGTTGGATGTTGTGGTGGCTCGGTTGTTGATCGGAGGTTTGATATCGTTTTTGCGATTGTGCTCTTGTTATTATTGTTAATTATTATTGTTGTTGGTGAGTGATTGTGAGCGAGGATAGTGTGGGTGAATTGTGAACGGTGATAGTTTTGTGGTTGTGTTGAGATTGTGGTATTGATTTTATTGTTGAATAGTTGTTGGTGAGTGATTGTGAGCCTTGATAATCTGGGTGAAATTGTGAATTGTGTGGTGATAATTTCTTGTTGGGAAATACGGGAAGGAATAAGGTCGGAGCAAGTAGTGGTGAGAGTAGTACACCTTTTCCTTACGCTTTTACTGTCCTTGCACTTTTATTGTTTCACACACATTGAGGATATTGTGTAGTTTAAGCGTGGGGGAAAGTTTGTATTATGTATAGTACGTATTTTTCATTTTCAAAAACAAAAAAAAAAAAAAAAAAAAAAAAAAAAAAAAAAAGAAATGAAAATAAAAAAATAGAGAGGCTAAGTGAAAACCCGAAAGGGCGCTTAGGCAAAAGGTGAGGTCTTGAGTGATTTATCATTTATTCACCGGTGTTGGCGTCATAAGGGGGTTTGGAGTCTCGGGTTAGGATTTTTATACTTGGTGTAGGAGGCTCGGTTAGAGGTGATTAGGATAGAAACTCTCGTTCTTTTTTGGAGTTATAAGGGGGAGTAGGTGCTAAATACGAGGTGAGTTTTACGTGAGACCACTACCCGGCTAAAAACTTATTTTTTATGAGGGAGACTTGTAGTGGGAGACTAGCGTGGGGGAAAATTAGGATATTTTAGTTCCCCGTGGCTTTTATGAGAGTGTCTTAGTCCGGATACATTTTTTTTTTTACTATTTTGGAGTTTGTATTGGGCTAAGGCCATTGATCTTTATTTGATTTTCTGGAGTTATTTGGGGACGGAGTTTCTTATACTCCGAGTTGATTGTGTTTGTTGACGTTTGACCGAGGAGGTTAGAGGAGATTAGGGGTCAATTTCTCCCATGCTACGCTGATTAGACCGGAGTTTAGAGTGGGGTTAGGATGTTACTCAGGGACGAGTAACGGTCTAAGCGTGGGGGAATTTGATGTGGTGGATTTTGTATATGTTAATTCCCTTATTTTCCTATGTATTTTGGTTCATTTTCATGTACTTTAGACTTGATTTGATGTAATTGGGGCATTATTTATAATCTGGGCTTTTATTGTAATCCGGGGTAGAATAGTTGTTTTTGTTTATTTATTTCCCGGATGTAATTTTTGATGACTTCAACGTCTGCCTCGATGGTCAAGTAGTCAAAGTCAAGTCAAAGTTAATTGGAGGAAAAGACTGCAGGGACCGAAATGTAATTTCTGGAAGTTATTGAGCTGTTTGGACATTTTTGAAACTTGGAGGACTAAACTGACAACATTGAAACTCTAGGGGCTGAATTGCAAAATGGTGGAAGTCAACCTCCGTACAAGTGGCGGCTGGGACTATTATTTTGGTTTTTGTTTATTTTATTTTATTTTATTATCCTTTTATTTTTTATTTGAATTTTAAAAGAAATTATTAGTTTAGAATTAGGATTAGGTTATTGATTCTCGCTGGACTTTGAATAGGACGTTCTTTCTTTTTCTCTCTAGAGTTTTTGTAAACCATTAATGGGGAACTAAACTCCATTACTTTGGGTTGAGATCTTGAACCTTCTTTCATTCAATTGAGGTAATTTTTCTTATTCTCTTGTGTAATCTATTCATAATTTTGCTTGTATTGATTCTAGATTAATATTTAGGGTTTGTGGATTTGGCCAATCCATTAGTTCTATGTGTTGATCTATGCTAGAATTCTCTGTTCTGTGCCAGAATTAGGGTTTTCACCGTAGCATCTTCACGAATTGTGTATGTGCCATAGCAATTCGGGAAATAGGCAAAATTAGACAATTATCTATATGAAATAATTGTAAAAAGCGTTTTTGATCTTAGTCTCTTAAATTGAATCAATTAATTCCGCGATCTAGACTGTGCCAGTTAGATTAATTTATTAATTAGGGTTTATAGTGAGTGTGTCACTGCTATAGACTAATCTGTAAGAAGAGACAGGGATTGCAATATATCTCGTGATCAAGTGAATAGGATTAACGGAGAATAAGAAGTACCAATGAAATTGAATTAGAGGATGGGGATAGTGATCAATCCGAAGTGCTTTTTAAATCATTGTTTTAATCACATTTAGTTTAATTTCCCGTCTAGGAATTAAGTACAATCAAAATCAACCCCCAATCTTGTCAAGTGACTGTTCGTAAATAAATAACCGTTCTTCGTGGATCGACTCTGGACGTGCCCTAGCTATATTTTTAGAACCTAGTCCAGGTTTAATTTGTAGGTGTGCGACTAAGCCTACCAAGTAGGCTTGCCAAACTCATTGTACACATACACAAGTTCAAAAATCTATTTCTACAAACATTATTATAATTAGTAAAATATATAGTGTTCCGTTTCGTATATAAATTACACGAACCAAAAATGGTTTAGACAGAGATGTGAAAAAAGAATCACGGGGCGAGTCATTCAAACACGACAGACGCACACCTTTTTTTTTTTTTTTTTTTTTTTTAACCTTGCCTTCTTACTTTAGTTCTTCCATTATCAAATAAGTAGGCCTCAGCAAAAAAGAATCACGGGGCAGGCACTGGAAATATAATTTACCATACATCACGAAGGTATCTGCCATTCATTTGTAGATTCTTCACCATGCTCTCTGCCTTTGAACTATCTAGTGATCCCTGAAATGAGAAATGGTGGCATGTGGTTAGGGAAAGTTCTTTTGATGATATGGAATGGGAACTAGAGAGCGGGTATTAAGGTCATTCGTAACGGTCATGGCACCCATAAAAAACGTGCATTTATCTGCATCTTGAGTTTATCAGAAAGAGAGAGAAGCAAGCGAATATAAAAACATTTAGTGTACTCCCTCCGTCCCAAAAAGTTAGTCCCATTTCCAAAACTAATGCTTCAAAATGACTAAATTTCCAAAACTTATAATGTAACCTTAAAATGTTTGAAAAATCAAATGGGACTACCAATTTGGGACGGAGGGAGTAGCTTTTTTTTTTCTTTCAAAAACTAAGAGATACCCCACAAAACCCCAGAGGAGTTAATAAATGATTCTGGTTAACATTGCAGCCGACCACCTACCCCATCACATATTATAATCTCAGTGGGGAAATTAAAGCACAGTAGGGCAAAGGAAATGAAAGCGACTCTCCCTATGGGTGTATTATTCTGAACCACAGAGTAATTTGAAGGGTGGTTGCATCAAATAGTCAACCACCCAACTTAACTTATGATTGGTCGGTCCAAATGATTACACGTATTGTCCGACAGTCGGGGGATTTAAATCAAAGTTTCAAGAAAATGAACAAACCTGCTCTATCAAAATAGTGTGGAGAGTTCGGTGAACATCTTTGGCCATGCCTTTGGCATCACCACAGACATAAACATATGCTCCCTCAGAAATCAAGTTCCAGATCTCCGAAGCCTGTAGACAAAATAAAAAATTGCTCCCCATCAATTACTAAATAAAAACTGCCTAAATTCATGCTAGAACCTGATTTTCAACGATTTTTTTTTATCAATTTAAACCTTTGTGTACCTTCTCGGTCATCTTATGTTGCACATACTCCTTAGTTGGGCCCTCACGCGAGAAAGCAACAACCAATTCAGAAAGCGCACCAGTTTTAACAAAGTTGTTTAGTTCATCCTCGTAAATGAAATCCTACACATGCAAATAACTACGGCATCAGAATTTTAGACGCATACACAAAAGCAATTTTGTTACGGATAAAAAAAAAATGCTTACCACTTTTCGGTTCCTACATCCAAAGAATAAGATGGCAGATCCTAGTTCAGTTCCAGCTTCCTTCTGGGCTAATCTTTCCTGAAATGGGGTTTTACAGTATGGTTACAATTCTGTCGCAATAATACTCACAAAATACTCCCTCCGCCCCAAGATGTTGTTCCTTCTCTCATGTTAATACGAAGGAACTTTGGGCAATAATTTTAGTTTAATTTAATTATCCTAATGAAAATATAAAACTTGTTATTGATAGTACTTATAATGGTGTACCAATAACAAGTTTTATATTTTCATTACGATAGTTAAAATAAACTAGAATTATTACTCAAAGTTCCTTCGTACTAACGTCAAAAGAATAGGGAACAATATTTTGGGACGGAGGGAGTGTTTAACATGATGCAACAACAGCTGATATGCTTATACCTGCAAGAAACCCCTAAATGGAGCCAAACCGGTTCCAGGGCCAATCATGATAATAGGAACTTTAGGATCAGCAGGAAGCCTAAAGTTGGATTGCCTCACGAATATTGGAGCCCAACTGCAATCGTTGCTTTCCTCCAAAGGTACAGCATTCTGTAAAATAACCAGTAATTATAAACAACAGAAATTGGAATTCTAGAATCTTACGAAGGTAAGCCAAGTGTAGAAGATCCACAAAACAAAAAATCATCTTACAAACATTTAGGGTGTGACTAGATATTTTTTAAGAAGACTCATTTTGTGCAATTCCGACTACATACCTTCATCCATGTCGAACACACTCCTTTGTGAATTCGGCCTGTAGGTGTTTTCTCATGAACTAGAGCACAAGTAACATGAATTCTTGATGGTGCCATCCTGCAGAAACAAGTCGGAGAAAATTAATACATAATACAAGTTAAATGAATGTCCATTTTCAAGAGTTTTTTTGTCCCAAAATGAAAGTTGAAAAACATTGTCCCTAAATGTTTTTTACCTTTTTTTTCACTAGTCACTTATACTTCCAAAATTAAGTGTTTAGAAAGTGGATGACAAGAATATTTATGAATCTTTCCCATTTAATTGTCTAAAAAGTGAACATTTTCACTGTGTCCCGTAAACGACATTTAGACATTCTTTTAGGGATGGAGGCAGTACAGTCTATGTAATAGCACTAACGTGGACCCCAAACTCATTAAAAAAAAAATAAAGGCAATCGGAATGTACTTACTTGGGGGAGGAAGAAATAGAATAAAATCTGGGTTGCAAACGTGGTGCAACTGCTGCAAAGAATACGCCAAGTGGCGGTCTGGCTGATGGGAATTCTTTCATGATCTCAAGGAGACTTCTTTGGCTTGCAACAATCCACTGAGCATATTCATCCTGAAAATAAAAAGATCAATACCCGTATGAAGCACAACATATTGACCGCTTTAATGTTGAATTCACAGGAAGCTATATGTGTATGTGTGTGTGTGTGCACGCGCGTGTGTGTGTGTGTACCTTTCCAGCAGGGGATGCAAGATGTTTGAGTCGATCAGCCTCACTTGGATCAGAAGCATAAGTAGCAAGTGCGAGTAAAGAAGACTGACATCAAATGAAAATCAATATTACAAACTATAACGGAATTTAAAGAAGTGAATAGAGCAAAAGAGGTGGGGGACGGAGATACCTTTTTGGGAGAATTTAGAAGATCTGCATAGCGAGTCAGTGCTGTTCTTAAAGTGCATGGTGGGAAGGGAGGTGGTAAAGAGCTTCCCCCAAGTGGTGTTCCGTCCTCTTTATCAATGTGAACCGAGAAATAAGTATCTGGTGCTAAACTGAATAATTTTTCAGCCTCGTCCACTACTTCACTCAAATTCTCACAAAAGACACCCACATGGTCCCCAGTTTCGTATCTGAGAAAGAAGTATAAACACATTTGAGCAAGACTCAGATAATACCGCCAGCAGAAAAAACAATTTCACACCAAATGGAAGTTCAGCTGTCAAAAAGAGAATTAGAAAATAAACTTACGAAAGTCCAGTGTGAGAAATGTCAAATTCCAGATGAATGCAAGATCGATCAGATGCCGGTGAATGAAGCTCACGTCTGATAGCCACATTAGATCTTCATACACAACAGACGTGTTAGGTCATAAAGAAATACTCCCTCCGTCCCAAAATGATAGTTCTGTTTGACTTTTCAAACATTTTAAAGTTTAAGTCTAAGTTTAAGTTTTGGAAATTCAGTGATTTTGAAGCCTTAATTTTGGAATTGAGACTAACTTTCCAGGACAAACAAAAAGGGGAAATGGGACTATCAAAATAATTTTAACAAGCCAAGAATATGATATCCAGGCATAGAACATTTTATAAATACCTGCATGGGTGATGAGCATCATAAACAGTATGACCATTTGACTGAGTGAATCTTTGATCCTGTAAAAATTTGTCTGTTTGATCATGAAACTCGACACGGTATTCCAAAACTGCAGCTGTGTAAGGAGTGACAGCGGCTGTATCGTCTTCATCACGAAGCAATTGATCCAACTTGGGCCACACCAATTCTCTCCTAAGTTACCAAAAAGGTAGATGAATAAATTAAAGCTTATGTAAACAGATGTATAATGTCCATAAAACAGATGATAACACAGTTTTCAAAATAAAATATGTATGCTTCTACTACCATGCGGTGAAGTCATCTTCTATGCATTGATCATCATCTCCAAGACCAACTTGAACAAGGCGCTTTGCACCTGCAAGCAGTGTTTGATCAAGTATTGTTAGGAAAACTGTTATAACAGTAATTTATTACTCAGTCTTCCCAAGCAAACTAGAGTACACATCTATTATTATCACCTTTTAATAGATTTTCACATCAACAATTAAGAAAAAATAGACCGAGAAAAGACGAAGAAATTTCCCCACAAGGAGGCACAAAAAGCATTACTGAGAATACAACACCTGGCTGCACCTTCCACCAAGCAGCAATTTTGGAAAAAAAGAAAAAGAAAAAGGACATACTCTATATTCTAAGAGCATTACCCTACATTGCAACTTGAGGTAGGTAGATGAAGTAAAACGAGACTAAATTATCGTATATACCCCCATTCTCGAGGGAGGCAATGATGTAAAATGAGAAATTATCATATAAAACACCAATCTTGAACTGTTAAAGCCTTAAAGGAAGATACTTTGTACAAGGGGGATAGATATAACAATGCAGCTCATGCCAGCTCAATGTTCAAGAAATGGGAGTTACAAGCACATGAGGATGATTATACTAGACCTCAAAAGAATGTTGATAGATACAGTTATGTTACATTTGGTGAGTTTTGATTATAAGAGACTGATTAATCTAACAATAATGTCTGATGTTATATATAGAAACTCTTCGAATCCAAAGATATAACCAATTTCACCAAGCAAATCAACATGAGTAGCGCAACTTTTCAAACTTCACAAGAAAGACTCTTTCACACCATCCGCTTTTGGTACAGCATTGCACCGATGAATTATGATAATATATCTTCCTCGAAATAAGTCCACTAAAAATGACAGGACAAAAAAAAACATACCCTGCTCAACAAGGCCATCATCCACCACCTTAGCAATCTATTCATCAAAAAAAAAAAAAAAAAAGGAAGCTTCAGCTAAATATACACACAGCCGATTAATGCCAACTGGTAACGGAAATATTCACCAAAAAAAAAACACTTCAGTGCACATACCTTGTTGAAATGCTCATACTGCCTATTCCCAAGGCCAAATACACCATAATGAAGGTTCTGAAGCCATTCTCCTCTCTCATTTCCCTACAAAACATATTAATCAAAAGTCAACACCAATACCGCGGTTAAAATAGACGTCCATTGACCACAATTTAGTTAATGCACAACACTTACCTCTGTAAACCATTTGTAAAATCTTGCGGCATTATCGGTTGGCTCACCATCACCATATCTAAACCATCAACAACCACACCACACCAAACCCAATTAATATGTATCTAACAACCTAAATTCTACCAGCACTTAACAAGGCACGAGTTTAAAAAAAATAACTCACGTAGCTAAAAAGAAAAAAGCCAAAGATTCCTTCTTCAGTTTCTCCTCATACTCATCATCAGCAGCAGCATAATCATCCTAGAACATTTCAATATAACAATATAAGAAATCAAAACTCCAGATACACTAATTTAAAAGCATAAATATGTTATGGTAACATGAGATTAACAATTGTCTGGCTAAACTTCTCTTTATGCCAAACTTAGATCAATCACAAATTAAACATCCAATGCAGATAAAGCTTTACTTTCTAGGCATGAAGAATACAGCAATTTCTAAAAGGGGTGAATTAAAAAAACAGTTTAAAATCTCACCAAATCGACCACTTTGAATACTGCCTTTTCATATCTAGCTTTAGCTTCCTCCATAAGTGCCTAAATCAAGAACAACAATTAACACTTGATCTCAATTATGCAATCAAACAATCAATCTGAAAACCGCACTAGTTCGCGAACCTTGGCAAACCCTTCAGCGGTACCGGTTTGAGTGCCGAAAAAGATGGTGACTTTCTTCTTTCCGTCGTCAACCTCCGGCACTTGAATTTTCGGCACCGCATTTTTTGGTACCTCGATAATAGCTTTGGCCGACTTCTGCGAAGATGATCTCCGCCACACCAAAACGACGACGCATCCAATCAAAACCGCCACCGACGTGGTCAGTAACATGAGTAACTCTCTGTTCTCCAGTAGCATCGCAAGAGTCGGCGGCAAAGTCGATTCGCCTGATTCCGATACGTTGGACTGGTCGAAAACTCTTCCTCTCAGAATAGCTGTGACCAGATCGAATGGAGAGTCTTTTATAGAGTTGGATTCCATGTCGCCGTCGCCGGAGCTGATATAATTGAGTCTTGATTCCGTGTTTGTCCGGCGAGATATGTGATTTAGAAGAATTGGGAGTAAGAGAGAGAAAAATGGAAATGGTATTTCTTCTTTTCTCCCCCCCTCTCTCTCCTCTCCTGAAGTTGGTGAAATTGGTGGTGTAGTTGGAGAGACTTGACAGAGGAAAGAGAGAGACGGGAGATTTATGGAAAGTTGGAGAGAGATGACGACGACTATCATACCAGACTAGTCAAATACACCTAACCTTCTTAACCATGGTTGGATGTTTTTTTTTTTCCTTTTCTTATTTCAGCTGGACTAAATTAAATCAATTTAGTGAGTAACCTTTTCTATTTATATTACTCCCTCCGTCTCAGAGTAAGAGTAAGAGTCTTATTTTCCTTTTTAGTCCGTCTCAGAGTAAGAGTCCTATTCCTAAAATAGCAAAATTTGAATAGTGTCTTTTATACGTATTCCATTATAAAGTTGATATATTTACAAAAAAACCTCTCCTTGTGTGTCTTGGCCTATATGAGTAGAATGTAATTTTACACCCTCTCTTCTTATTTCTACCCACTTGCAATTGTTTATTCATCTTTAAGCATTTTTCTTAATAAGTGTGAGATTTGGGGGTAGGACTCTTACTCTGGGACGGAGGAGTAGATAAATCCGTCCCGCTCGTAAGAGAAAAAACTATTTATTCTCTCAAAGAAATCTGTTTTATGTATGAAACTATCTCACACAAATTATTGTTTTTATATTATTTTCAATAGAAAGCGATATTCCTTTTGTTTCAACCGTCTTTGTAACTAGTGGAGCAAGAAAAACTCCACATACAAATAGTACAAACAGTCTTTTAAATTCATCCCCTCCATTCACTAACTCAGAAATGCGTTCTACAAGTTT
This sequence comes from Campanula takesimana, assembly GCA_026119855.1. NCBI lineage: Eukaryota > Viridiplantae > Streptophyta > Magnoliopsida > Asterales > Campanulaceae > Campanula > Campanula takesimana. The sequence goes on along the minus strand of JAOWBW010000432.1, from coordinate 53,555 downwards.
ATGTGCAGAAAGACCATCTTTAGGCTTTCCAAATTCTTGAAAATACCGATCTCTCAATTTCATTTTTTGACTAGATGATGGACTAACCACATCATTTGCAACATTCCTAGGCAGACAAAAAATATCAAACACATCTGACGTTGTAATCACATATTCTTTTGACGAATCAATTTGTTGTATCCTTGTTATAGGTTCGAACCTCTCAACAAGAAAATGCACAAGCCAAAGTGGCAACAATTTTACCTTAAGACTCAATAACGAACCAAAACCTATTTAGTAAACTACCAAATTAACCTGCGTACTATTCCAGATTTTCACTTTAAACTGCGTACAATCAAAACAACAAAAGTAACATGCGTACTATTGATAAATTAACGAAAGTAACCAAAATCTTTATGAGTGTTAGTAAATGTTAACTGACGTTAGTAATTTAACAGATATTGTTACTAAAATGTTCAAATTTCCCCCATAGTTGAACAAACTCCTAACCTGCTCAAATTTCACCCCCCCCCCCCAATTTATTTTGACTAAGCCTTTCTCTCCTTACCAAAAAATAATTTTGGAGAGAAATCATAACTACTCTCTCTAACACAATCACTACCACGTTTGCTACCGTTGTTCGTCCCTCGTCGTCGCCGTCATCCGCAACTACCACCCTCCATCTCTCTCTCATTTTTCTTCTCCATTTTGATTTGATGCTTGCCCTGACAACATTCCCCATATCCTTCCCCTTGCACCATCGCCGTTCGCCCTGTAACTCTCTTCCCAATGTAGCACCAACACCATCTTCATCTTATTCTTCAAACTCCGGCCATCTTCAAATCTCTCCATCACCGTCGACGAAAGCGAAGCAACCATCCCCTCATCCAGTCGTTGTCCCTCCCCGTCCCCTCTCCCCTACCTATCCATTTGATTTGTATCCCCGACCAAACAGATCTGAGATTTTGAAATCAAATCTAAGTTTTGAATCTCAGATTTGTGTTTGAAATGTTTAGTTTTGAAACCCATATTTTGTTTGATTTTGTTTTGATGTAGACAGCGGAACGAGTAAAAGGGATAAAAAGGATAAACACTATTAATCTGTTGAATGTCGCAACAATACCGAAAGAATAGTATCAAACACTGTTGAATCGCGCGCTATTGCCAGTGAATGATCTTCAATTCTCGTTGAATCGCGCACGATTACCGAATAATTGGCATCCAAAAAGAATTTAATCAACTTTTAGGAAAAAGAAATAAACACTCAAGTTTATTCAATAAAATCAACTAATTTTCGGAATTACATTTTGACATATATTTATAGCACTCCTAAGACTTGTAAATCAAGTCAAACACTAATAAAAACAATTCTAACTTATATGGTAACCTAATGGAAGCCTAAAATAACAAAATAAACCTTAAATCTACTTCTAATCATGAAAATATTACCTACTAAATATTAAATCCGAAAATACCTAAAATAATCAAAATAAAACTATTCATTTTCTTATCTCCATCATTCTCCTCGGCTTCAAAAAATTCGTCCTCGAATTTGAAACTGTTTGCACTTGAATTTGTAGCAGCATAAAGAGAGCATGTAACATGATTTTCCTTTCGTTGACCCTTGACATAAGAACATGATAATCTTTAAATCCTCGACGAATGTGAAATTTTGCGTAATAATGTCCATCCAATCCGTCCAATGCAACGCAATAAACTCTTGGAGCAATAATTTTTTTATGTAACTTGAAAAAATGCCTCCGTTTGTGGATTAGAGATGTCAAACGGATCCTCATAACGATGATGCAAATAAACAGATTCAAACGTCCACATTGAGTGAGTTTTTGGAAATTCAGGATCAACTGCTGTCACACTAACGGAACGGGATATCATCTTTTGACAGATTTCACAATGACATTCATCAAATATAGCGGGTTTGGACCAATCAACAAAAAGCTCATCACTCGAAGATTCAGAAAAAGACCACAAAAAATCAACCATTTTTTTTGAATAAATAAAAATAAAAATTGATAACAAAATACCTCAACCTAGAAAAGAATTCCCTAGTTTCGGCTATGAATACCAAATGATGTAGACAGCGGAACGAATAAAAGGGATAAAAATGATAAACACTATTAATCCGTTGAATGTCGCAACAATACCGGAAGAATAGTATCAAACACTATTGAATCGCGCACAATTGACAGTGAATGATCTTCAATTCTCGTTGAATCGCGCACGATTACCGAATAATTGGCATCCAAAAGGAATTTAATCAACTTTTAGGAAGAAGAAATAAACTCTCAAGTTTATTCAATAAAATCAACTAATTTTCGGAATTATATTTTGACATATATTTATAGCACTCATAATACTTGTAAATCAAGTCAAACACTACTAAAAACAATTCTAACCTATATGGTAACCTAATGGAAGCCTAAAATAACAAAATAAACCTTAAATCTACTTCTAATCATGAAAATATTACCTACTAAATATTAAATCCGAAAATACCTAAAATAATCAAAATAAAACCATTCACTTTCTTATCTCCATCATGTTTGGACTTTGAAAACCAAGATTTAAATATTGATTTTAGTTTTGATTTTAATTTTGATTCTAATTTTTGCATTGTCTTTGGATTCAAAATTCATGTTTTGGTTTGAAGGAGATTGATTTTGACTTTGGAGCTCTAATTTTCCCCAAACCCAGACTTTATTTTTTTTTCAATTTTGATGGTGGTGGTATTGATTTGTTTGATTTTCTGGATTGAAATTGCTTGATATGATGGTGATGTAGTGGTCGTGGCCATGGTGGCTGCAGTAGTGAGTGGTGGTGAGCAGTGGTGGGTTGGCTAATGGTGAAGACTAAAATGAGGAACAACTACTACCATTCTTTACTTGAGTTTACAAGGAAAACTAAAATGCACTAACCCTCCAAAGCCACCGATTCTTCTTTGATGTGTAAGTATGTTTTGAATTAATTTTTATGAGTTAATTAAAAAATTATCATCTCTTAATTTTTTTTATTTGATTTAAATTAATTAAATGATATTTTAAGTTAATATCAATTTTGTTAAGATTAATGTAAATATTAATAATGGTAAATAGGTCATTTTAGCACTTAATTAAGCTAGTTACAATTTTGTTAGGTTATATGGGCAGTTTGGAAATTTTGAAAGTAATATCTGTTGAATTACTAACGCCAGTTAACATTTATTAACACTCATAATGATTTTGGTTATTTTTGTTAATTTATCAATAGTACACATGTTACTTTTGTTGTTTCGATTCTACGCAAGTCAAAGTGAAATTTTGGAATAGTACGCCGGTCAATTTGGTAGTTTACTCAAAACCTATTTCCCTAACATTTCTCTGCTGAGCTGGAGTTAATTTGAGTTCAACTAGTCTTTTAGGAGTACAAGAATGTTCAAATCTATCACCCTCTGTTTTTTTTCGTGCTAGTAGTATCAAAACGAGAGTCGGCTTCCTTAAGGGAGTTCTTCCTCAGTAGCTCAGTGGTAGAGCGGTCGGCTGTTAACTGACTGGTCGAAGAGAAAAAAAGAAATGTTCGGTTGTACGCCTCATTTTCCTGGACCCGCAACTCTCGGAAAGGCCACCAACCGCCCCATGATCCGCTTTCGTATCTTGAAATGCCATTTCGTCAAAAGAAAGTCTGGATTTTCCACAGAAGCCTTCTGATTCATGTGGTCGTTCTCTGCTGCATGTTTTCCCGAGTAAGTAAGTTAGGGCAGTAGGTCTCTCGGCTTGTTCCTTGACTAGGTCGGCCCTTTTAAGTACTTGAATATTGCCTAAATGTCCCGCCCACTCTTTCTTGGCTTGGATTGAGAGGGAATTACTGGAAGGGGTACTACTATTGAAATGGTTCGTCAGTAGAGATGTTCCCACAAACAAAGACGGCATGCTAACTCTTAAGGAAGAAGGGGCTAGCCAAGACAATAGACCTTAAAAGCGAAAGAGAAAATTGATGCCGAGATGGCATCATCATCATCACATCCCTCTTATGTTTTGACAACTTTGATGGACCCAGAAAAACATAAGACAAAACATTACATATTGCATGAGTCAGTGTCGGTGCTTAAAATGTGCTTGTGTTCAATTTTTGAATGTGTTAGTGTTTGTCATTAATGGTACCATGAATGCATTGCTAAACAAAAACACTGGCACATTACTTCAGACACACTGGTACATTATCACACAGTCATTTTTGAAAAAGTAAACTGTCGCGACCCCGACCCCGCGGGCCGGGAGCTCGCGAGCTGGACGTCGACTTAAAACAATAAAACACCAAAATACTGAAAATAAAAATTCCCTTTGATACCAAAAGATGATAATACACGGTTTTAGAAATCCAAATCTTAACAACATTACTAAACCACTAGTATAAGCTTTACAAGCTTACACCAAAATACAAAAATATTACAACTTTTTAATGACGTCATAGTTTGGTAATACTATCCCAAAGGTTATACATTTAAGTAATGCAAACCGAACAACAACCTGCCCAAAAGCCACGAACCCTATCGACGTCCTCCTCGTGATCAGCGAGTCCTATTACTTTCCTCCTGAGGGGGGGTTAAGGAAGAACAAGGATAAAAAGAAAGGGGGTGAGATAAATCTCAATAAGCCACTTATGCAACTACATGACATGCTATGATGCAATAAACAATAATAAAACTCACATAGCACGTAGCATTTAACAGTTCACAGATAGCAGCAGAAATAAACAAGTAACAAAGGATATTGAGCCAAGGTTTCCACCAAACGGATATAATAAGAAAACCCTGCGCAGCTTCAATCGATCGACCAATCAACCCATCTTCATAGAAGCATAAACAGCTGAAGATAATAACCCGGTACCGGAACCATGTAACAACGATAAAGTAACAAGGGGAATATGACACAAAGTCATAACCCAAACGACTAGCTAGAATACTCACCAAAGGGAGCTAGCTCATCCCAACCAAGGCCAATCTGGAAAGGGAAAAGAGGAACCAATGGACGATACTATACTGGACTTGGCTCGTGTGCCATTATAATATTATCCATTGCCTAAAGAAAACACAAGTACCAGCTGGACTTTCAAATAAATGCCAAGTAATAAATACTAGCTTAAATAAACAATTAATAATTCCAAAGTAGGGAACCATGCCAAATAATCATCATAAAGATAAATCAATCAAACATCACATTATAAAGTTGTTCCAACATTCTCAAACAATACATAGTTAAATTCCATAACACATTTGTTCACAAGGGAACCAATCTCAAGCACTAGAGTGTTCCACGATATTAACTTAAGTTAACTAGAATGGTACCCCGAGCCTAGACCAAGCTGACTTCGAAAAACAACTAAAATAACCATTCAGTTCAGTTCATGGGCGGTCGCCCAAATCCACTCTGGGCGGTCGCCCAAACCTCTGTATTCAACATCATCCAACTGACCTCCTGGGCGGTCGCCCAACCCAGCCATGGGCGGTCGCCCAAGCCCCTGTTCTGCCGGAACTCGGCAAGATGAACTGGGTTCTTCTAAAATTTCTTACCCATTCACAATCAACCAAAATCTAACACCTCTAACTAGTATACTAAGGTACTAAAACAACTTATAAGCCTAAGAGGACTCATATAATCACATCTAAACAACCCAAATCAAGGAATGATTCAAACATCAAATTCTCACAAAAAATGAATAAAATGTCAATCCACTCCAAATCAAACCAAGAAGCAATATATAGTAAACATAGCATCATATAAGCTTAGTATGAACATTTTAGCATAAAAAGGGGGAAAGTAACTTACTTGGAAATTTATGAAAGGAAATGAAATTTGGATTTTCTTGGCTATAAACGATCCTAGCGACGATCTAAACATTTTATATAAAAGGAGTAATAAGAAAAGATGAATAAAAGAAGACCAAAAGAAAATAAAATGAGATGGAGCTTTCTTACCTTCAACAATGGAAGAGAGGGAGAGAAATGAGTGTGTGTGTGTGTGTGTGTGTGCAGGAGAGAGTGAGGGAGAAGGGAGGGAGTAGATAGGATATTTAAAAAAAAAATAGTTTCACAATTAACCCCTCTACTTCTACCTTGAACACATAAACCCTTATAACTGGTGATGTTCAAACGGGTTATCCGGCCCAGCCCGGCCAGCCTTTGGTCATGTCCGCGGGCTTGACGGGCTTGACCGGTCCGGCCCGTCGTTTATGTGTGGTCCGCTTTGGTCCGGACCGAAAGGTTTACGGGCCAAACGGATTTTGTCCTTTTGTTAAAAAAAAAAAAATCAGAAAAACTTTTAAAAAATTATAAAAAAATAAAATGACTTAGACTTATTAAAATATATAATATAAATTAAAATACATATAAAAAGTGATTTAATATCTACTTTAATTTGTCTTTTATATTTAAATAGAGTTAGTTATTAAATTTAAGTTATTTGATAATAATTTTATTAAATTTTAAGGCATATAGCCTAGAATTGATTGAATTCTTCATCTAGGAAATAACAAAGTCTTTAAGATAATAAAGTTTTAAAAAATTACAAAGTCTTCTACATAATAAAGTCATCAAGATAAAAATCTTCAAAGTCTTTAAGATAAAAAATAACAAAGTCTTCTACATAATAAAGTCGTTAAGATACAAAGTCTTCAAAGTCTTTAAGATAATAAAGTCTTAAAAATTACAAAGTCTTCTACATAAAAAAAAAAAAGAAAAGAAGAAGGGCCAAACGGGCCAAGTGATCCGCGTGCTTTAGCCCGGCCCGTGCGTCATTTTCACTGTCCGGCCCATCCTTGTGTCCGCACGGGCTTGGAGCGGGCTCAGTCCGTGGGCTGACGGGCTCGGAGTAACGGGCCTCGGGCCGGCGAGCTTGACGGGCCTCCGTGGACTTCGGTCCATTTTGAACATCACCACTTATAACCCTCTTTCAACTAAAGCCCCTAACTTCACACTTAGCACAATTGATCAATTAAAAAGCTAGGCATGAAATATTATAAAACACAAAATGCACACATAAATAAATAAATACATAAATAAATATTTACTACTAAGAAAATAGAGACGGGCTTTCGGGTCGCGACATAAACACCGGCACATTATGAAAAAGCACTAGCACGTTCAATAAACAAACACTGGCAAATCGACCTAAAGTTTGATTGTATGCCGTGATTTTTGCTAATAATCAAATAACCTAAGAAACAACCGTTGAATGAATATTGAAATGCAAAAATTTGACCTAAAGTTTCGAAAATACCTTCATTCCCGACCTTGATGGATTTTTTTCTTTGTTTGGGCATAATTTTGTCGGATAATTTATGGCTAATCGACGGAATCAATGGATAATCGCAGTTCGGATTAAAGAACAAAGAGAAAACTGACGAATGAAAATCCCAAATTTCGACAGTTCTGAGAGAGAATGAAAATGAACCGGGTTGTATCGGTTCAACCAGCGTGTTTTTCCGTTAAATATACAGCGGCTTGAAAACACGTTTTTGTTAAGTTTAACAAAAAACGCATTTTTTACAAGATTTTAGTCATTCATTTTGTACGTAGAGAGAATTAAATTGCTATATTGAATATCTGACTATAAAAACTACGAGTAATGAATACAAACAATTTAATATTTGTGGTTGTAATATATTCGATTTTTAACATTTAAGAATAAATAGTTATTTTCAGTTTAATAATATATATTTAAAAATGTTACATCCTCTGTTTTAATTTAAAGTTCTCAAATGACATATAATTGTCAATATCAGACATTAAAAAATTTCCATTCAACTATTTCTTTCTAGGCATCATATGTTAATGTCAAAATAACTTTATTTTTTATTTTATTATCATGTAGCAAAATTTTTATTTAGTTGTTTTGTTTCTATTGTGAGACTTATATATTTTTTAAACTTCAATTTTAATATTTTTTTAAGTTTTAAATAAACATGTATTTTTTATTATAAAAATCAAAATAATATATTCACTTTCAAAAAATAAGTAAGATTTATTATGCAGTATGGTGAGATTTTAAAAATATTTATGTATTAATGCTACTAAATTTAGGAACAATACCAAAAAGTTACTCAAAAACTTTGATATCCAAGTCTTAAAATATTTATTCTATCTAAAAAGCGCCAAAATTCAATTTAAAATACCAAAAATTCTAAAATTTAACGATTTAATTAATGTTGTTAAGTTTGAGGATTTACATAAGTGAAAAATGGATTTTTTAAATGAGTCACACTTATGAAAAACCTGTTAGTAAGAGATAAAAAAAATTATTTTTTCATAAAAAATAATAAACAAGCTTTTCACTAAAGCGAGCGTCAAACAAGTTTTTCAGAAGATTTTCACTTTTTAAATAGTGACGTGCTGTGACTTTTGAGACTTTTCCATATATTATATGACTTTTCTATATATTATCTCTACCATCATTATTTTTAGAGTTATTATTAAAACTAGTATAACACCCGTGCGTTTAACGCAAGGCTAAAAAACTTTGACAAATAACGAAAAATAAATAAATAAAATTACTAAAAATGACACTAAAATATATTCATAATGAAATTAATAGTAACAATTACAATTTTTCAAAAATTTATTGTAAACAACATTTCATCGACAATGTATTTGACTTTATCAAACACTAATAATTTCAACTCATCACAAGTAATTACCTTTAGACATCAATATACAATTGACTGAACAATATACAATTGACCTGAACAAAGGTCTTTTTATTGACCACTATATTTTTATTTACATGACTACTATGTGTAGAAGCAATATAATCCCCATTCAACGCGAAAAAATATGTTTTTTAAAAAAGAAAAAAGATTAACGTAGAAATTAGAATGAAGAAATTGAGGCAGTAAGGAAAAAGAAATATAAACCATCCCGTCTATGCAATTATAACTGACAATGCTGAAGTATCATTTGAATTATATTTATTTTATTTAAGATTTTAATAAAACAACCAATTTAGCTCTCAAAATAAAACCAATTTACAAATACCCAAACTCCATTTTTTTTAAACGCCCATCAACTAAATTTTAGAAACAATACGTATCTATTTTACCCGTTAAAATGGGAAATAACTAAACTAAATCATACACCTAAAATAATTTTTAGCCTTAGATTTGAGGTAAGGAAGTAAAAGTGGGAAACTAAAAATTCATTCCTTTAATTTATCCTGTGAAATCCGCCAAAATCGCAACTGAAGATAGATTTTTAACATAAATTATCATATCCTATATATAAGGCTTTAAAAATAAGCCAATGCTTAAAAATAATAATAAAGACAAATTATGTCGATGAGACTGTAACATTAGTAAACTGTAACCAAGTTAAGATAGCTTCTACTTTTCAAGCCTAAAAAATCGGCCCGCTTTAAAATAAGCCAATGCTTAAAAATAATAATAAAGACAAATTATGTCGATGAGACTGTAACATTAGTAAACTGGAACCAAGTTAAGATAGCTTCTACTTTCCAAGCCTAAAAAATCGGCCAGCTTTCCAAATACCTAGGCCAGAATTACCCTTTCCCAAGTTTCCCTTTTTAAAGAAATGTGTTTGAGCGGGAAACAACTGATAGAAAGGGGCTGAGCCTACTTCAGCCATTATTTATATATAGATTATAACTTTTAATAGCTTTACAATTCTATTACTAAATTTATATTTAAAATTTTATTATCATTATTGTTATTTGTGCAAAACACGTACACCGCACGGTTTCAAATATATTATAACCATAGCAAAAATAATAAAGTGATGCTATTAAAAGTTCGACAATCATATCCAACCCAAACACCAGTGGCGTATCCAGGATTTGAATTCAGGGTGTGCAAAAATGAAATATAAAAAAAAATGTAAAATAACGAATATGCATCATTTTATTAATAAAAATAAAAATTGCAAAATAAAATAATACATGTTTTAAAAATTGATCACCCTTTTATACTTATCCCATTCGATAGCGTAAACACCACTAATACTTTAAAAAAAAATGAAAAATTCTTCATGTGTAGTCGCATTTTAAAAAATATATTCTAAACACGACATAGACGGAATCGAGAATTTATACAAATATATTATTTTCAAATAATTAATAAATGTGTTAAAATATCATTACTTTAAATTAAATTAAATTATTTTTATAATTACATAATACAATAACAATATTTTTTATATAATAACCTACATTAAAATTTTGGATTATTTGTATATCAATTTGTATGTAGTTTAGGCCCAGTATGAATAAAAAGAAGCCCATCCAGCCCAAAAGCCGAATAGCCCATATTATATTTCCTGCTAACTAAACCCACCATAACCCATCTTCTCCCTAAACGGCCGCCGTCTTCTTCTTCCTAAACCCACCGTTGAACGGCTGCAGATCCGCCCCTACTTAACACACGTTGTCATGGCTCGGCGGAAGAAGAAACCTCCTCCACCACCTCCATGCACCACCTCCGAACCCTGCACCACCTCCGAAGGTGAAACCTCCGACGAAGAATATGCGCGCTATAACGGCGGTAGTAACATATTTGGTATTTCTTATCTACGCCACTCTCACCCATACCTCCTACTCTCACCCATACCTCCTACGTCCCTACCTACATACGGTTCATTTTCCCTCCATCCCTACCTCCACCACCTCTATCCCTATCTCCACCGCCATCTCCACCACCTCCATATCTACCCCTCCACCACCTCCATATCTACCCCTCCACCACCTATGTCTCCACCCCACCTCCTCCGTCTCAATCTCCTCCACCACAGGCTTTGAGAAGACTTGTTTGGAAGTTTACGATTCATGGCCTATGGCCCAATACCCATGGATATGTATTGCCTAGGAATCCTCCTCATTCATCATGTATCTCTGATTATTACTACGGACACTCGTATTCCCACTACTTGGTTTAATTATAATTCTCCTGTTCTCTTTCTATCAATTATATTTCATTTATTAATTTTTGTTTGGTTTTTTGTTGGTGTCAGATTTTATGGCTGCTATCATACAAGCATGTCCAAATTTCCTAAATATTGATTTTTCTGGCCTTTGGAGACATGAGTACAATTTCTATGGCGCATGTACCAACCCCACTAGACCGGGAAAGATGAAAGTGTATTCACATAAAGATTATTTCAACATTGCTATCTCGTTATATAATAGATATGACCTTTTTAAATTTCTCAAGGACCATGGTGAGTGCTTTGATATTTTTGTGTTAGTTAAATTATATTTTTATATTTTTATTTGCCTTTTCTTATTAAACAATTTTATTTAGGGATTCATGATGATGACCAGTTATATGATGTTTATTTGATCAAGAATGCCATCAGAAGTGGAACCGGTGTTATTCCAAAGCTAATGTGTCGAAGTGTTGGAGCAGCGAATCTTCTTATTGAAATCCATCTTTGCATTGATGCCTACAGTCTCAAATTTATAGATTGCTATTTTGAGAGAACTGGATGTTCCTCACATGTTGTTTTCAAAGCTTTTCAAAATATTATTTGAGATGTAAATTCTAGAATATATTGGTACATTTAAGTGTCATGTATAGGGGATAGTTTTTAGGATCTAGATTATTTCTTTGACAGAAAACATAGGTTGGTATAGTATAGTAGACTTCATTGACATGAAAAGCTCTCAAAGCTGAAGTGACTATTACCACCGTGCTATTATTATCTCTTTTACTCAACATGTTGTTTTCAAGGCTTTTCAAAATGATATTTGAGATATACATTCTAGAACATACTATATACATTCTAGAACATACCGGTACACTTAAGTGTCGTGTATTACTTTCGTCCTATATTTTCCAAAATTCTGGTGGCCAAATAACCTCTAATTGTTTAGGTGTTTCCTTAAATTGCATATTCCATTTCTTTCCTATTCTCTTTAATAGCTTTACAATTCTATTACTAAAATTATATTTAAAATTTAATCATCATTATTGTTATTTGTGCAAAACACGTACACTGCACGGTTTCAAATATATTACTACCTCCACCCAGTTTAAGGTTCTTAGTTTTTTTTTTTTTTTTTTTTTTTTTTTTTTTTTTTTTATGTTTGTCTGAAGGATATTTGAGCAATTATTAAAGGTTAATCTAATTATCCAAATGAAAATCTAAAAATTATTATTGGTACACCATTATATATAATATCAATAACAAGTTTTTGATTTTCATTAAAATAATTAGATTAACATGTAATTATTGCTCAAAGTTCATTCAGACAAACAACAAAAAAACTAAGAATCTTAAACTGGGACGGAGGGAGTATAACCATAATCATGTTTATAATATTACTGCTTTTTGTGCATTCCACGTGCATCGCACTATTTCAAAACTAAATAAATCAATCGGTTAAAAAAAATAAGTTTTACAAAATAAATATCCTAAAGACCCATAAATTTGACTTCCCCTGGGCCCATAAACTGTTAAGGATGGCCTTACCGCCACCACCATCTCTACCACCTCCGATGCATTCACCTCAATCACCACCAGTATACTCCTCTACAACATTGTCGGTTTCCGTCTCGTACAAGAGTGGTGACCTGCATTTTGTGCCTTACCGGCTAATTCATATTATCAGTCGACACTTGTTAGGAAGTTTACCATTCATGGCCTATGGTCTCATACGCTTCGGAAGTTTACCATTCATGGCTTATGGTCTCATACCCTTAGATATGTATTGCCAAGTGATCCTCCTCATTCATCATGTATCTCTTATTATTACTATGGAACCCCGTTTCCCCCCGATATGGTATAATTATAATTCTCCCTCTTTCTACCAATTTCTTCATTTCATTCATTGTTTTTTGTTGTTGGTTCCAGATTTCTGATGTGGCTGCTACCAAACAAGCATGACTAGATTTTCTAAAATATGATTTTTCTACCATCTGGACACATGAGTACTTTGTCCATGGCGCATGTACCAACCCCACAAGATCGGGAAGGATGAAAATGTATTCGCAGAAAGATTATTTTAATGTTATCGTCTCGTTATAAAATAGATATGACCTTTTAAAATTCTATATGACCACGAGTTAGTGCTTTGATATTTTTGTGTTAGTTAAATTATATTTTTATAGTTTTATTTGTATTTTCTTATTAAACAATTTATTTAGGGATTCATGATGATGACCAGTTATATGATGTTTACTTGATCAAGAATTTCCATCAAAATTGGAACCGGTGTCATTCCAAAGCTAATGTGTCAAAGTGTTGGACCATCGCATCTTCTTATTAAAATCTCTATTTGCATTGATGACTACAGTTTCGAATTTACAGATTGCTATTTTGTGAGAACTAGATGTTACTCGCATGTTGTTTTCAAGGCTTTTCAAAATGTTATTTCGGATGTACATTCTAGAACATATTGGTACATTTAAGTGTTCGTCCTACTAATTGTGCCTACCAATTGGGAAAATATATAGACTCCCTACGTCCCGAAATGAATATCCCAAAATGTCCAAATTTATTCTTGATCAAGGGGAAATTTGAACTTTTTTCAGGCTTTCATTGGGAAGGAGGGAGTTTTATGTAATTGTGTGTCTGAACTGTTTTTAATAGCTCTTTAAACATTATTGAAGCCTCTGTTATGTATTTAAAGACTAGATAATTCCTAATTTTGACTGCTTGAAAGGTGTCATAGGGCACTTGTTAGCAGTACCATTAAATATTAAGTGATCAGGGGTTTATTGAAGGCTGTGTCCAGTGCACTTGAGCCGTGCTATCAATTTTATTCTTTCAGCCATGGTATTTGATATAGTACCAACCATATTAGAGGTATGCTATATCATCTTCTTTTTTTCTTCCATTGAAAGATGTTTAAAGTATCATGTCGGCCTATAGAGAACTATCTTGCAACATTCTGTGGTGGTCAGATGACATCTAATTGTTTAGGTGTTTCCTTAAATTACATACTCACTCCGTCCCAAAACAAATTGCACCATTTTGATCAAAATGATCAACTTAAGTGCAATTTGACCAAGACTTTATAAAAAATTGATGATCTTAATAAAAAAAATAAAATTTGTTATTAATTCACCAACAAAAATATTATAGATAACAATTTTTAGATTTTTATTAAAATTATCAAATCTTTTACAAAGTGAAAGTCAAACTGTTACTAATTTGACCAATTTTGGTCAAACTGTGCAAGTTGTTTGGGACAGAGTAGTATTCAATTTATTTCCTATTTCTCTTTGGTATGAATTCAGTTTTGAAGAGCAAAAGAATAGGAAAGCACAATCTGTTTGTTTGTTAGCCTTGGAAACATAGCTTATACCTTCTGTGGAATTGAGAAGCTGTATATCATGTAACTATATATACCCCTCTCCTTGAAATCCACATGCAAGTTGATACATGGGAGAACTTCAGATTATTTTTATTGTCATATTCACTTGATCAAGTCTATGGGTTTGTTTCTTTGATTTTGTCTCTCTATGTGTGTATCAGGATTGGGTATTTTGGGGTGCTTGTGGTGGAGGGGTGGTTTATATAATATTTTTAGAACCTTCAGTTAGCTTTTAGCTCGGCGTTAAACTTCACCCTTAAATATCTGTTATTAGATTTTAGCTCGGCGTTAATCTTCAACCTTAAATATCAGTTATGGCAATAAATTTGTTTCCCATTTGCCTCTTCCTGCAGGAGAGGGCTGCTATTAGAGATGAAGTCGATGCAAAGCCTCTGAAGTTAGATGGAGGTGGCATTGAATTCGACTTCAGGTCTGTATGTGCTAATGCATTCCTATTTAAATTTAGCTCGACCTGAGATAGACCAAACATGATTTTATATTTTATATGACGAATCTAATACCAGAAACTTCAATTTATGGCCATCAAAGAGAATGTGTTTCTAGAAAATAACCAAAATGTTTAGGTACACCGTACACATCTGCGTCCCGCAAATTAGTTCTGCAGATACTGGCTAGAGAGATCTAGTAGACTGATTGCATTCTAAACTTTATGTTGAGGGTGACTCTCAATTCGGGCTTGATTTGAATTGGTCTTGCAACAAAGAAGAAAACGGAGGACTGTAGCAGTGAGCGACTGCCCAAATGGTGTTGGGCGATTGCACAAGTTTGGCTCGGATTGTACCAGATTTGTTGGTTTTGGGCGGCCGCACGGTGTTGTCGGGACTGGGTTTCTGATCCAATTTGGAAACATATTTTGGACGGGTTTTGGACTCCTATTCTTCTAGGGTTGAGTTTATATCTTGTGTATAAATATAAACAAGCCTCCAGACCTATTCTTGTGACCTAGAGTGATTTTGTATAGATCCTTGAGAGAGATTGATAGAAAAGCTAGGTTATTCACTATTGTGAGAGATTGTGAG
Source organism: Campanula takesimana (assembly GCA_026119855.1). Classification (NCBI taxonomy): domain Eukaryota; kingdom Viridiplantae; phylum Streptophyta; class Magnoliopsida; order Asterales; family Campanulaceae; genus Campanula; species Campanula takesimana. The sequence continues at coordinate 38,224 of JAOWBW010000432.1, read as the reverse complement.
ATTGTGTGAAAGGTTTTCACCTTGATTCTCCTTGTACTCTTCTTGATTATAGTGAATTGATTCTCTGTCGCCTGTTGATGTAGCCAAGTTGGTGAACCACGTTAAATCTCTTGTGTTCATCTATTTTTCAATTTTGTTCCGTTCTTGCTATTTTGTTATTTTGTGCTTTCATCTTTATCAATTAAGCAATTGTGTTTGGGACCTAAATCCTAACACTTTATGTTCCTGAAACATACCTTACTGACCGCATCTTTCTTACACTTCAATTATTGTATTTTTCTTTAAATAAGGTACTATAATTAAGAATTTCCTATATGGGATCTGGATATGAAAATAATTTTTTCCTTGAGATAAATTTGAAATTGTTTTGATATTAATCATATCCGAAAACAATTTGTGGTGATGGTGGCTAATGATCAGATCCTTTAATATCACCAAATGACTATGATCAGGGTCAGTTGGGTATATGGGTTGGAGATATTGTAGCCCTTATCATATGATGGCCTTTTGTTTCCTTAACTGTGATATTTAATATATTGATGTGCTATTTTTATCACGTCCTACTATTATGGTGTGTGGAGTATCTTCTTTCTATATAAGTCTAAAATTACCACAAGTATAATTTACTTCTTGCTGATTTTTACTTCATTTTGCCCATACCTTAGTTATCTTACAGAAAGAAAGATTCTTGATGGGATATCTTTTGTTATGCCAGTTGGGAAGTGTGGCTATTGTTGGAATCAGTGGCAGTGATAAGGTTTCTTCTCTGTGAAAACGTTACGTTTTCTATAGGCTTCGTTTCTACTTTAAAGCTGAAAGTTGGAGCCTGCTTTTCTGGACAAATGTTTCGTGTATTCTTCGGAGTGATGTATATATAATCCTATCCCCTTCATGACTATTTGATCCATTCTCAAGTACTTGTTTTTGTTCCGGGTATCTAGATACATTTCAAGAGATTCCATCGGAGTGCAGATCATGAGATGATTGTTCTTTATAAATGGATTTTTATCTATGAGAATTGTTCCGTGTCAATGGTTACTGAACTTAAGTTTGGAGGTGGGCTATGATGCAGGAGCCACTACAAGAAAAAAGGTCTTTTGTGATGGCATTTCGAGATGGCAGAAAAAGCAGTCACGGTAGATGGGATTGCGAGATGGCTTCCGTGAGTTCCGTCATTGCATTTGGTTCCATCGCAGTATGTTTATAACACGAGGGCGGTAACCATAAACGAGCTTGGCGGGGGTTCAAATTTTTCGTGAAAATTTTAGGCGAGGGCTATTTAGAAATACACGATGGGTATAGCAATCACCTTTAAAAAAACAGAAATTAGCACGCTAAAAAAATAAACATTTTTATGAGGAACGGAATTGCCAATCGCATTTGAGGTTAAAAAAGATAAAAATATAAAATAACTAATTAAATTGTAGTCAGATTAAAACAAAAAACCCTATTTCCTTCACCCAATTTCTCTTTCTCTCGCTAAGGAGAAGTCAGAGAGAACCAAAACCCTTGGACGGCGACTTCTTCAATTGTGCCTATTTTCCTCCCATGGGTGGTTCACTCTCTCTCTCACTCACTCACTCCTTACCAAACTCTTGTTCTCTTCTCCTCTTACTCTAAGCTAATTGATTATTTTTGCTCTCGAAAATTTGACTTTGATTTCTCTTTGGATGTGCAGGGCTTATTGAGATATGAGAGGTATGGTTCCGGCAACGTCGGTACTGGTATTTAAGGTAAGTGTTGTCATCTACAATCCGGCATAATTTCTCACCTTCCAGTTCGAATTCCGATTTGTGTGTGTCTCCGTTGTTTCAAAATTTAAAGAGATTCTATGTTTAGCGTTTTCTTGTTTGTTTAAATTGGCTGTTCATGTATTGGGTTTCATTTTTCTAATTTTAGGGTTGTGTTTATTTGGTTGATAAGATTACAATTTGGGCGAATGTCTCTCAACAATATGTTCACGGCTAATTGATTTGTTCCCAATTTCACCACACAATCAAAAAATCCATTTCAGTTACTCTTATTTTGATGAGTAACAGGTTAGTTTTTATTTACGCAAACTACTTTTTTTATAATATAATAGTGTGATGTCTTACATAATGCTTCTTTCAACTCTGAGTCATAATTGCATTTCTTATGTGTATGAATATGAGGATGCATTTTCTAAACAACTTCTCTTTGGAGTTACAAGAAACTGCTACATTCGTAGATAATTGTTTTTCAAATGAGAATTCCTAAGCATTGTACTTTTATGCTCCCTCCGTATCAAAATGATAGTCTCGTTTTACTTTTCAAGCATTTTAAGGTTACATTGTATTAGAAAATTTAGGAAGTTTAAAGCCTTAATTTTAAAAATGAACTAATTTTTTGGGACTAGAAAAAGGGAAATGTGACTATCATTTTGGGACAAAGGGATATATCCTCTAACTGTTGCTATATGAAAAATTTGGCTAATTTCTCCTTAGGAAGCAAAAGTGTTAAAGAACAAGAAATAAGGTTGAATGCTCAAACTTCACAATTTTTGACGTGATTATTTTATAATCAACCAACTTATAGAAGAAGGTATTTACTTCTTATATGGTATATAATTGTTCATTTTCTTTTAAAGGAATATAGGTGCATACATGTACAGAAAGAGGTTTAGATAACAAAGTCCACGTGGTGATAGAAGTCTACAAGTAACAGTCGACCATGGGATCTGGATAGTATAGTCGATTAGTCGCTAGTGGTAATTTTTCTATTCTTAACTTTTGACTATCATTCTTTAGTTTAATATTTAAGCAAGTTTACTACCACATCTGTCCCAAAATGAAAAAAATATCAAATTTTCCCTTGATCAAAAGCAAATTTAAAATTATTTACTCATTCATTTTGAGACGGAAGGAATAGTATTTTAAATAAAATTAGTGTATAATTCCAAGTGCAATGATCATTTTTTTTTTCAGTTCCAGGACTAGCAAAGGGTATAAATGGCACAAGTTCAAGTGGTGCCAGTAGTCTAACGCAAGGAATAGTCAACCACGAACTATGGAACACTAAACAGTATGCGATTGTTAACTCAGTGCTAGCCCTTCATTAATGATGACTAATGAGCATACAGGTGATGCAGAGAGATGGGTTGATGCAAATTGGGTGGTACATATATGTTTGTAAATTGATATTAGTATGGAATCCTAAACTTTTTTTGTTTTCTTTTCTTTTCATAGAGGTAGTGTTATGCTACGCCATTTGTTACTTTCTGGATGAAGCCAGTGGTATATTTTTGGACAAATCTGGTAGTGGTTTAAATTTTTGGATGAAGTTGATGATGGGTGTATATTAGAACATAATTTTTGGTGATGTATATTTTTAATTACACAGTTCATGCATATTAATGATGAGTGTGTTAAGAGAATTTTATGATTAATCTACATTTACTTGAAATATTATGCAGTAATAGTGAGTATAAACAGGTCCAAGAATATTGAATAACTAGATATAAATTAGATAATTAAAAAAAATCGTGATGGCCTTTATTTACCTTTTTGCGACTGCCATTGCCATCTCGTTTTTCATGCTAATGCGATGGCTTTTATGAATTTAGAAAATAATAAATAAAAATAATTTATGGTTTAACGCGACGGGAAAAGCAGTCATAGAATGTAAAAAGCTACTGTGACTGCTTTTCCAATCGCCTATACTTTCCGCGACAAGGGTTTACGCGATGGCTTTCGCGATGGTTTTCCCAGTCGCCTTATCGTTAGGCGATGGCTTTTGTACATTACGCGATGGCTTTTGGCAGTCGCGAAAAGTATTTTTTCTTGTAGTGAGCAATTAGAATAGATTGACTTTGTTGAAAGGTAGTGTGGAAGTTCCCACATGGTTAGTGCAGGGCCTACACGACGTATACCTAGAGTAACCATGAACATCCCGTACTTTTGGATCACCGGGAGTTAACGACTATGTGCTCCAATCAAATGGATACACGTGCCTCATTACCATCTTTGGTTAATAATACGGGTGGGCGCCGCCAGGATTCATGTGGCGCTCTCTTGTGCGCCAGTCTGGAAAAGTATTGTGGCAATGTGTTGTACCAAAAGTGATATGTCACTATAAATACTCTAGCTAATTTAATGAGTATCAAGAACCACTAATGCACATTACTCGTTTCGGAAACCTTGCCTGCAGTTCCTTGTGCTTTCCTAAGGGAATTCCAGATTCAGGTTCTAGATTAGTTGGCTATGAAGAGAAAGCATTATGTTGTTTCAGTCACCTGGCCTTCTCACATTTTATTCAACTAGCTTTGTTTTCTTTCTCAATATTAATTTGTTGTTTCATGTAAAACCCCACATTTTTTCCTTTTCCGCCGTGACAGAAGTATTGTTCAACTCATTCAACTTGCTTTTTTTTTCTCCTTATTTTTCAAGAGTTTATTGTATTCTTTTATGTTTCATATACATGTTCTTTATATAAAAAATAGTTTCACAGAGTTGTAGAACATCCCAAATGACTCAAGAATTTACCCCGCAGTTGTATCGTTCCCCTAAGAATTTGGTTTAATTCATTTCCTCTTGCTGGAGATAGTCTGCGTTTCATTTACATAAAATGTGTATTTGACAGCAATAACAGTTTAGAAAACGGATTTAGAAATAATGGGAATAATATCCATTATATATCTCGACAATGATCTCTCCAATCAACACTTGGGATTTCTTCGGATTTTTTAAAATTTGCTGTTGCTCTTTTCACTTGGAAACTCCTTCCATCTTACTTGCCAGCTAGTTTCGAGTTAATCAAAAAATTATCCAAAACATGACGCTGGTGGAGTAACTATATATCTTATTTACATGAGCCTGCCTGGAGTTGTGCAAAATTTGGCAGCTAGATATATCAACTCAATGAAATCTATGTACTTTAATTTATATAATTATCTGTTATAATATTCGTATCGTACTCTATTATTGTGGCAGACTTATACCGGCGGCATTCTTATTGCCATCAATCCATTTCAAAGATTGCCGCACTTATACAAGGGAGCACCATTCAGGAAGCTAAGTCGTCATGTTTTTGCAATTGCAGATGTTGCTTTCAGGTGGCCCCTATTCTTTGATTACTTTACGTGGTTTCTAGTAAAGGATGATCTAACTAGTGTTACTGAGTTACTTGAGATGAATCAGGTCAATGGTCAATGCTCCATTTTGGTCAGTGGTGAAAGTGGGGCAGGTAAGACTGAAACAACTAAAATGCTTATGCGCTACCTTGGGCGGCCGTAAAGGTACTCAAGGACGGAACAAGTTCTTGAAGTAAGCTGTCATTCTAACTTAATGTAAACGAGCATGTTTTAAAATGTCTACTTCGTTTTTCTATTTAGGGGAAAATCACTAAAATATGCAACGTATCGGGTGTTAAAAATCAATTAATGCAACGTAGTGCTTACTTTTGAAAATAGACAACGTACTTGCTTATTGTGTATCAAATAATGCAACGTGATAACTTTTTAGTCTCTACTACGTTGCATTAATTGATACAACGTACTTCAAGTACGTTTGTCAAATTGTTCGAATTTTGCATTATTTGATACAACTACTTCAAGTACGTTTCACAATGTAAGAATTCGCTACTACGTTGCATTAATTGATATAAATCGGACACTACGTTGCATAAATTGGTCGTTTGCCCTTCTATTTAGCAACCTAAATTCAATATATCAAGATCCGGTGAGGAATATTCATGTCTATCACAAGGGTCCGTCTGGATCCTAGTGCCCACATCAGTGACTGAACTTGTCTGGGTTACAATTGAGCATAATTTACTTGAAAATTGCATTCCAAATGAAATTTTAAAGTTCATATTCTACACTGATCAAATATGTCTTAAGTAAATCAGCAGCACCAGCCGAGAAAACGAGCGCCCGCCTGGATGAGTCTGAGCGTCCGCCTGGAATTCAAGAAATAGTTCTGCCGTCAAGGGCGTCCGCCTGGTCAAGGCCAAGCGCCCGCCCGCCCGCCTGCCGAACAGGATTTTTACGCAGTTTCGTTTTTCGGTTTAATAAAACACTTTAAGGTATTTTTGGTACTCTTGTTGTTTTCGTTTTTGGGAGTATAAAACCTATTTTAGGGTTTGTAAACATTATTCATTGTTTTAGCTATTCAATTGCAACTTTGCAACTTTGGGTTAAACCCTAGAAAACCATTGTTGGTTTGTTTGAAGGTGGATTCCTTCGTTTCTTCAAGAGCTTCATCGTTATTGTTGTTGTTCATGCCAAACCCTAATTCGTGGATTCGAATTGGGTCAATTAATTCGTTGATTCGATTAATTGCCTATCCGGTTACTTTTATTTTAATTCCGCTGCAACTCTTTTACATCAAGTGCTCTAACCGACGATGTTGCACGGAACGCGATGGAGACCAAGACAACGGTGGGGTTGCTACAGATGCTGTCAGACATGTATGAGAAACCGTCTAATATCAATAAGATGCATTTTATAAAGAGTTTTGCGAATACGAAGATATCGGAGGGGCAGACAGCAGCAAGTCATATCGGCAGTTTCAAAGGTATGGTGGACCAATTGAAAAGTGTTGATATTACTTTCTCTGATGAAGTGTTAGCTTGCTTTCTTCTAAAATCGTTGCCGGATAGTTGGGAGGTTACTGTCACAACGATTAGTACGTCGAAGGCACCATTGGTGTATACGGAGTTAGAGATCTCATCCTTCAAGAGGAGTTGAGAAGGAAAGAGAAAAGGGGAGAATCTTCCGTAGATGGGGCTGCACTTAGGGTGGAGAGAACAAGGGGAAGGGGAGGACCGAAAAAGGGGAAAAACAAATCGGTCAAGTGCTACAATTGTGGCGCGCTAGGTCATATTAGTTATGACTGTCCGGATAAGGATGGTGACGCACACATGATGGATGATGCGGATGTATTAATCCTAGGAGAGGAGCAGTCGGGTGAAGATTGGGTGTTGGATTCTGGAGCCTCTTGTCATGCTAGTGGGGATGCAGAATCAATGGAGCGGTATAAAGCTGGAGATTTTGGGGTTGTCTATCTTGGTGATGATCAACCATTGAAGATCAAAGGTAAGAGGATGTGATGATGAAGACACCTAACGGGGCTGTTTTACAATTCCATGATGTGATGCATGTTCTGGATTTGAGGAGGAGAGTGATTTCCGTTGGACAACTTGATAGTGAAGGGTATGGTGTAACCTTCATGGGTGGGTCTTGGGAAGTCACAAAAGATGCTAAGGTGATAGCTCATGGGGTTAAGGAGAAGATGTTGTACTCTACCTACAATGTCGATGTTCGCTCGGGTGGGAGCAAGAGGCGAAAGAACCGGCCTATTGGTGTAGAAAGGAGAGACATCAAGAAACGGTATGTTAGGGGGGAGAGGGACACAAAGTTGATCAACGCGGTGTGGAAGTCCAAGTGCCCTAACAGAGAGCTTGTTCAGACCAATAGAAGACGATGCAAGAAACAAGGTGTGTCCAAGTTTCAAGGGGAAGCATTGCGAGGAAGGTGGGTCTGGAGGGAGAAGTCGAAGTTAGACTTGCGGGGAGAAATTAAGGTAGAAGCTGATTTGGGGAGGCAAGAACCATCTAACACGGAGGGGTTGAAACGTCGCTTGGTTTCAACTCGCCTTGGTACTTGAGCGGAAGGCTCGGTAATGTCAAGCCAATATGGGGGTAAAATGTGTTCGAAGGTGTTCACTCCGTGGTGGGAGTTGATGGGTGTTTCTGTGCTTACTAGTTTAGTCTCCGGTGGGAGATTGTTAGGATTGGAGTCCTAAACTACGAGGAAGAAAAGGAGCCTAAGTCGAGGGAGTTGGTGGAGATCAAAAAGGGTTCAAAACGGAGGAGGATTTCTGGGCGGAGGAGCAGGCGGGCGCTCGGTAGGAGGCGAGCGCGCGCTCAAGAAGGCAGAAAGTTGGTCCGCTGTGGAAATTAATTCAAGCGGGCGCTCGCATAGACCCAGGCGGGCGCTCTGTCTGCCGGCTGGACTGATTTGTTTCCTGTTTTGACACGATCTCTTCCTAATTCGACCTAGGGCTTCCTTGTACTGCTATATAAGCATAGATACGACCTAGAACACATTGAAGCAACATATTAAAAGGTGTTTAATAATATATTGGCTTGGCAATTGCCCCCGGACGTAGTTCATGTGTTGAACGAACCGGGTAAACAATTCTTGTGTTCTTGTGTGTGTGATTCTCTCATAATTGTGCTTGTGGGTTTATTGTGTTCTTGATCTAGATTGCAACGGGGTACCACTAAATTCCCAACAGTTTGATCCTAATATCATAGAACGCTTCAAGATGAGCTCACCATAACAATGCCGGAAACAGACTTGGACAACTACAGTATACTTGAACAATGTACTTCTAGTTTCTAACTTAACCTTCACTTTCCCTCCACTAATTCGTGTTTTCTGTCATCAGGTAAAAATCCCTCTTTCCTCTTACTTCTAGGGTTTATACGACTCTGTAATTGTTGCTACATCCATCTTACTGTTTAGTGAGAATGCTTTTGCGCCAAGTACTTGAACCAAACTCTTGTGACTTTTGAATTCCCTGCGTCGCTTTATCAGTTTCCATGCAAATGATCCGCTGCGATTTCTTTCCCACGTTCCAATGATATCATATGTCCCCTTGGTTAATTGTTGTGTGATCTCTTAGTTTGATTCGTTTTCAATTTATGTAAGTTTCAATTGCACTTCCCCTTGGTTACTTGTTGTGTGATCTCTTAGTTTGATTCGTTTTCAATTTATGTAAGTTTCAATTGCACGGACTTGCAATTGTGTCTACTCTATCTTGCAATAGAGGCAACGAGATATTGAAATCTGCCAATGAACAAAGGCAGCGGCGGTAGGTGTAATTAGTGTAAAATTGCATTTGATTAGTTCATGAGCATTATGTGCTTCACAGTTGATAGAATAGGCACATGCCAGATACCTGTTTACAATAAAACTGAAAATCTGAAATGATATACATAATGGAAAATTGGAGGTTGTTTTATGTTAGCAATTAGTTTCGTATGGGAATAAAATTGGTTTCATTTACAAAATAAGCAGAGGTTATTTTATCCTTTATGGTTAAGGTAATAACTACAATGCGAATACCAGTGGTACAATAGAGGACCCGAGTATGAATACTTTTTTCGCCGGATCTTAGAGCAATAATTTTAAGTCTGACTCAATTGTACTAATGAAAACCTAAAACTTGTTGTTGACACACCACCAACAATACTATCAATAACAAGTTTTAGATTTTCACTAGGATAATTAAATCAACCTAAAATCATTGCTCAAAGTTCCTTTGTAGTAATGTCGAAAAAAGTATGAAGATTATTTTGGGACATAGGGAGTATATCATAATATGACTAGTCATGTTATGAGAAAGAAAATAAGGATAGGGATCAATAAACCAAAGACAACAAATGCTCTAAGATGACTTAGGTTTTACTGTGATTTGTGTAAGCACTTATAAATCCCTGTAAGAGGACTAATATTTACATGATATTTCCAAAGCAAGTGAGAACTCAATATATACACGAGATGAAGAAATCTTGATCAGGCATGGAGATAATGAATTTGCGCTTTTTTTTTCTTCCCCCGGGTAGGAAATGGTATTGTGTTGAGGCAAGTACAAGCTGTGAAGAAGCTAGTTCTCTTACACTGCAGGAGAAGCTAAACCAAGTTATGATGGAGAAAAAGAAGGAATCTTGATCAGGCATGGAGATAATGAATTTGCTTCAGGTATCCGGAAATATTGACTGTTTATTTTTGTAGGAAAAATTGCATTTATAATCAGCCAACTATTGACCATGTGTGGCTTTGATCACTCAACTATTTCTTTTTTGCATTTAATAGCCTGAACTATTTTTTCTGTGCTTCTGTGATCACTGGGACTAACTCCATCAAAAAACAATCGTTAACTAACTCTTTGCTTATCGATGTACCCTTTTTGGAGGGTAAAACAGGAAAAGTAGGTTTATATCAAATTTTAGTGTAAAAGGTACTTATATCAAATATTAGAATAATTTTTAAGTAAATATTATTTTGCCTTTCAAAAAATATATTTTAAAATCATATATTAAATAAAAAAATAAAAAATTAAGTTTCTTTCAATCCTTAAAATATAATTCGATTTTAATCTATGACCATCTTTATTTTTATTTTTGTTTTAATAAACACGGTGTAATTGATCAAGAGGATGATTAAAGTGAGTTGATGAAAAATGTAAAAACATAAAACTAAAGGGAAAAAAAAAATCTAGCTGATCAACCATTCAAATTATACCTTTTAAAAAATAAAAATAAAGCAACCTTTTATTAACATTCAAAGTCTACTTTTAAAAAACATTTAAATTCTATGTTTCTTTGTATTCCTAAAAAAAAAAAGGGCACGTGGACAAGCAAAGGGTGAGTTAACGATTTTTTTTTTTTTGATGGAGTTAGTCCTAGTGATCACGGAAGCACAGAAAAAATAGTTCAAGCTATTAAATGCAAACAAAAATAGTTGAGTGATCAAAACCACTCATGGCCAATAGTTTGGTGATCATAAATGCAGTTTTTCCATTTTTGTAATCTTTTGGGATATTCAAGAATTGAATGCTTTATGTTTTGTATCAACAGAAAGAAGGGCGACAACGTGGGACTTGGACTTGTAAACTAGAGAGGGAGAAGAACACTTACTTGTTCAATTGTATTGCGGAAGCGTAGAATCGAGACCTTGAATTTGATCACCGAAGAACTTGGTACAATACTTTGCTGCGTAGGTCGGGAGTGAAATCACAATCGGAAATCACTCACTAATTCACAACACTGATTTGCTTTTCTTTGATCAGACGAGGAGATTCAGAGAAGAAGGAAGAAGAGGATATCAATTTCTGTTATTTTTGGAATCCGTTCTCCCTTGCCGTTATAAAGAGATGCGAGAGTCACAACCCTTCCCGTGCGTGTGTCTAGAAAATCTGTCTGGAATCTAAAAGAAACGACGACAACTTTTCATTCTAAGACACCCGTTCACTTATGTTTTATTTTCTTTATTAAACATAATTGGGCTAGGGTTTGGATCGGGCCAAGGCCATCTTGGGCGGACCTCATATAATTCCAACATCTCCCACTCGCACATGATGGCTTTATCATCTACGATCTATCATTCAAGCAAATGTGTCGTGTGACCAACGAGCGTGCATGTACGTGTTAGCTTTAATATTATGCACCGTTAGGCATGACATAATAGCTACGACCACTACAAGTTCAACTTCGACTCGTTATACCCCAGAATAATTTGAATAAACCAAGTCCAAACATACCTTGGTCCCTTTAAGGCTATATTGACTCTTAGGATCGTATAGTGTGTTCATAGCTATGTCTGTGACATAACTGGTCGACCAATGAACACAATCATTAGGTATAATCAAATTTTATCTTCCTTCCTCACACCCGTTCACTTATGTTTTATTTTCTTTATTAAACATAATTGGGCTAGGGTTTTGGATCGGGCCAAGGCCATCTTGGGCGGACCTCATATAATTTAAGAAGGCTGACAATGATATTCACAAAAAGATTGTATGTAGTTACTATGAGTTCATAATCAGTTAAAGAGTTTCTTCAGCCCGTATGAACTTGCTTATCGTTATGCTGTTTTAGGTTGATGCGGACCAAGCAAAGAATCAAGAATTAGTCGGGGATAATGCAGATTTAAGAGCATTATGAAGATCAATGCAGGTAATCATAGTTGGAATAATCTGTACTGTTTTTATTTAAATACGAAAAAGAAAAAAAAAAAAAAAAAGGAAAATCAATACTGCTTCTATATGATGATATGAATCTCAATATCTTAAAACATCCGTATCACTACCGCCCTATGCACGGAACAATGATACATATATTTTTTCATATATACTGTATACTCAAAACATCAATATCACGAGCAAGAATCAAGAAATATCTGTCTTCTCCTTTGTGACAGAACAATAAACCGGTGTCACAGTTAAAATATCTACCAAATAACTAGCCAGAACAAATGTGCAAGTTTGATGTAGCTGAACTGTTATCAGTGGTGAAGTTATAGTGTTAGCCAGAACAAATGTGCAAGTTTGACATCTAAGCACTTTTAGTAGCTTATAGTTAAATATCCTTAGTGATCTTACCATGTAACATTATGAGTTTTAAGTAAAAGAATGAAAGGCAAGTTGTATTTCTCATTTACACTTGTAATATTTATAGGTACAATGAATCCTATTCTAACTTAACAATCAAGAAAAGATAATTCTAAATCTAGAGAATATACAAAATACAATATTCAAAAATGAGAAGATCTCTAAATATTAACAAACTAATAACAACTCAATGATTTGAGTCAACCGAGATATTGGATGAGGAGAGGAGATCTCGGTTGTTGATGAAGATGTGGAAAGTTTATTCTTATCACGCTCCCGCAAGATGGACGTTCCTTGGATGAGACCAATCTTGGAAATGAGAGAAACAAATTGAGCCCGGGAGAGGGGTTAGTTAAAGCATCCGTCAGTTGATCGGAACTTGAAATGTGTTGTACGCGGATAGAGCCATTCTGGACTAGTTCTCGAACAAAGTAGAATGCCAAAGCAAGATGCTTCATTATGGAATGGAAAACTGGGTTTGCGGAGTAGTGTGTTGCTCCAAGGTTGTCACAGTAAATGACTGGGGTATGAGAGAGAGAGATATACCGAGTTCAGTCAGTAAATTACGAATCCATAGGAGCTCGGCAGTGGTGGCTGCAACAGAGTGAAATTCAGCCTCGGTGGATGATCTAGCAAGAGCTCTTTACTTCTTAGAAGACCAGGCAATGGGGTTTCGACCTAGGTAAACCAAGAAGCCAGTGGTGGAAACAAAGTCATCCTTGTCCCCCGCCCAATCGGCATCACAAAAAGCATGGAGATCAGAGGTGGTGTGCCGAAAGAGTTGGAGACTAAGGTGAATAGTGCCATGAAGATACCGGAGAAGTCGTTTAAGGCCCGACCAGTGAGACTCATCAGGGTGGTTGAGATATTGAGCTAATTTGTTAACGGAGAAGGCAATGTCGGGGCGAGTGAGAGAGATATATTGAAGGCTACCAACAATTTGTCGATATTCAGTAGGGCTGCAAATTGGCATTTGATTAGAGGACGAAAGAGGGGGATAAGTGGCCATGGGGGTGGATGATGGCTTGGAGTTGATCATGTTGTGTCGAGTAAGAAGATCGTGAATATATTTAGACTGAGAGAGAAGGAGACCATTAGAGTTGGGTTGTACTTCTATACCTAGAAAGTAAGAGAGAGGGCCGAGATCCTTAAGTGAGAACCGGGTGGAGAGAGAGTGAATGAAGGAGGAGATAAAAGACGGTGATGGGCCCGTGACAATGATGTCATCGACATAGACTAGGAGAAAAATGGTGTGAGAGTTTTTGGTGTAGATGAAGAGGGAGGGGTCGGCAATGGAGGATTTAAACCCAAACGTGAGAAGGAAAGATTTGAGCTCGGCGTACCAAGCACGAGGTGCCTGTTTGAGTCCATAAATTGCCTTGGTAAGACGACATACATGAGAAGGAGAGGAGGGGCTGATGAACCTGGGAGGTTGAGTCATGAACACGGTTTCTTGAAGATGACCTTGAAGGAAGGCGTTGTTTATGTCAAGTTGACGTAATGGCCACCCATTGCAAGTGGCAAGAGAGAGAATGAGACGAATGGTGACGGGTTTTACGACAGGGCTGAAAGTGTCAGAATAATCAATGCCGGGTCGTTGATGGAACCCTTTTGCAACAAGACGGGCTTTGTATTTTTGAATGGAGTTGTCGGGGTTGTACTTGATGCGGAAAACCCATTTGCAACCAACAATGTTGGGGGCTTCATGGGACGGAACAAGGGTCCAAGTATTATTTTTGAGGAGTGCGTTGTATTCTTCTTGCATGGCGGTGTGCCAAAGGGGAGAGGCAAGGGCCTGTTTGGTGGAGGTGGGTAGGCTAGTAAGGGATGATAGGTAGGAGAGATTTGCATATTTAGGATTGGGTTTAGTAATGTTGTTGGAGAGGCGAGTTGTGATGGTGCGAGATGGTGGAGCCGGGGTGGGGGGAGGAGGGGGGCAGTGGTAGTTGTGGGAGAAGGAGAGGTAGGATTGGTATTTTCTGCATAGGAGAGGAGGAGGTGGGGATGTTTGTGGGAATGGAAGAAGTGGCAGGAGGATTTGAGGAAGGACCAGTGTGTGTTTCGGGTTGGACAGTGGGTAAGGAAGTCTGGGAAAGAGGTGAGGTGTTAATATTTGAGGGTGTAGGTTGGGAGGGTGCTGGAAGTAGAGGGATTGAGAGGGTGAACCATTGAGTAGGTGAGATGGTGGGGGACTGACCGGAGGAAGAGGTGAGAGAAAGATAAGGAAATTGATTTTCGATAAACTTGACGTGTCGGGAAGTATAAACACGATTTGTGGTGGGATCGAGACAGTAGTACACGCTTTGTGATGGTGAGTACCCAACAAAGATGCAAGGAATGGATTTTGGTGCAAGTTTATGAGGGTGTAGGGGCGGAGCCACGGATAACATAAACAACCGGAGCATCGGAGTTTGGTATAGTTGGGTGAGATTTTGAACAGTGAGAGAAAGGGGGAAGAATTATTTAAAGAGGGGGGTAGGCATTCGGTTTATGAGATAAGTAGCGGTGGAGAGTACATGAGGCCAGAATTTGAGAGGGATATTTGAGTGAGTTAAGAGAGAGAGGCCCGTTTCAACAATGTGGCGGTGACGGCGTTCGGCATAGCCATTGTGTTCGGGTGTGTGTGGTGGAGAAGTGAGGTAGGAGATGCCATGATTGAGTAAGAAAGGTGTAAGTATGAGGTACTCGCCACCATTGTCGGAGTAAACTTGTTTTATGGGACGGGCAATGTATTTTTCAACTATGGCTTTGAAGCGATTGAAAGTGATGAAAGTGTCTGATTTATTTTTGAGTGGGTATAGCCAAGTGTATTTGGTAAAATGGTCAACAATAATGACATAATATTTGTAATTGTCATAGGAAACAATCGGAGAGGTCCAAACATCGGAGTAAATTATGTCAAGAGGGGCGATGGAAGTAATAGTAGAGACAGAAAAGGGGAGCTTGTGACTTTTATTAATGTTGCAAGCATTACAAAATGAACTAACTGGAATATTTAAAGAAAATTGCCGACTAATAATGGAAATTATTGGAGGAGACGGATGGCCGAGACGGTGGTGCCATGGGTGAGGGGAACCGAGAGTGCCAAGAAGAGCTTGTGGAGGAGTTGGATGCCAAACGTAGACTCCATGCTCAAGAGTTCCGTGGAGTAGAGGACGATTGGTTGAGATATCCTTGAAAAGAAAGGAAGAGGCAGAGAATTCAATGATAGCATTATTGTCAAGACAAAATTGAGAAACGGAAATTATGTTACGGGAAATAAGGGGAACATGAAGAACATTAGTAAAAGAGAGAGTTGTGAAAGATGTGGAGAGAGAGAGAATGAACCTAGGTTTGAAATTGGGAGGGCGGATCCGTCCCCATTAAGTCTTCATCATTCCCATCATATGGCTTTGTGGAGGGCAAGGTTGGAGAGGTCATGAGTGATATGGTCGGTGGCACCACTATCGATGACCCAGAAGATGATGAGCCGCAGCAGTGTGGACTTGGGGGGGGGGGGGGTTTTGTGCGGTTGTTTCTGTTGGAAGTGGGAGGGATGGAAAGACAACATGAGGGTAGTCATGTTTTAAGGATCGACATTGGGAGATAAGGTGTCCTTGGTAACGGCATTATTGACATTTTCCTTTAAAGGTTCCTGGGTGTGGAGCGTATTTCGGCTGGATGGGTGGTGTACTAGGAGTGTGCAGGTGATAGGCTAAATCGCACACCTACAAATTAACCTGGACTAGGTTCTAAAAATGTAGCTAGGGCAAGTCCAGAGTCGATCTCCACGAAGAACGGTTATTTATTTACGAACAGTCACTTGACCAGATTGGGGGAAAATATAATTATTAAATCCTAAGAACATAAATTAAAACTATATGAAAAAACAATAATTAAAGAATACTTCAGATTTGTTTCCGTCCCCACCTTTTTAATCAATTATCTCGGTACATCAATTCACTTTTACCCTATTCCTTGATCCGAGATTTATTTCAATCCTCTTTTCCTTCTTTCAGATAGTTACTAGCAGTGGCACACTCACTAGAAACCCTTTTAATAATTTAATCTAACTGGCACAGTATAGATCGCAAAATTAATTGATGAACGATTTAAGAAACATAAAATCAAGAACACTTTCTACAATTATTTCATATAGATAATTGCTTAATTTTACCCTAATCACAATTTACCATGGCACATATGCATAAATCATGAAATTGCTACGGTGAAACCCTAATTCTGGCACAGAACAGAAGATTCTAGCAAAGATCCATCACAAAGATAAATAAATTGATCAGGTTTATAAACCCTAGCAACGGATCTAGAATTAAGAACAAGTAAAATTATGAATAGAAATCAAATTGTGAAAAGAAAATTACCTCAAATTGATATAAAGATGGTTCAAGATTCAAACCCAAAGCTTGGGTTTTTAGTTCTCCATGGAAGAAAGTAAAAACCTAGATCTAAAATTATTGTCTAAAAGTTGTAGCCTCTAAAACTAAATAAACTTAGTTTTTATACCTAGGATAAGTCCTAAACTAATAAGGAATGAAAAAGAATTAAAAAAAACAAAAATAACCAAAAATATGGATTTTCCAGCCGTCCACGCGCCACTCACAGCACCATCACTCTCGGTCCAGCCTAGTTCACGCGCCAGCTCTGCGTTGTTCACGACGGCGCCAGGAACGCAGAAGCGCACCTGGTACGTGCGTTTTATCCGATCCGCTTTGGGCCAGAGAATGGCCTTCCGAGTTGGACTGTTGGGCCGCCTGCTTTGCTTTGTTGGCCCATCCGCCTGGTGATATGGGTTGTGCTGGTGGGCTGGCTCTTCGAATTGGGCCGCCTCTCCTCTTCTTCCTCAACACTTGGGCTTGATTCTCCTCAATTTAATTCTTTTGGCCAGCCCTTGTGGCACAAGAATTGGGTACTTGCGGCACAAGGACTGAGTGAAATTCTTCAATCCCTCTATCTCTCTTCATTAAACTTGGGCATTTACATTTAAATTCCATTTTGGAGTTTCTTTTGAATAATAAAATATCTAATTTGGGTAAAAATATAAAATACTAAAATATACCCCAAATTACAATTAACCCCAAAAATACATAATTGCCCAAAATTACATAAAAACTATCTAAAATACATAAAATTCATATTTTAAGCTCATAAAATCCTAGGAATAAAGTGTATCAAATACGTCTCATCAAATTCCCCCACGCTTAGACCTTTACTCGTCCCTGAGTAAAATCCTAACCCCCTTCTAAACACCGGTCTAACAGCGTAGCATGGAGAAAAATGATTCCTAGTCTCCTCTAAACCACCAATCATAAATCAACAAATAAAATTGAAGTGTAGAAACTCCCGTCTCCTTATAACTCCTTAAAAATATAATAACAATGACACTAGCTTGATACTAACACCATAACAAACAGTATCCAAACTACATGTCCACTCAAAAGCCAAGGGGATCTAAAAATGTCCTAATTTTTCCCCCACGCTTATCTCACACTACAATCTCCCTCATAAAAACAAGTTTATGCAAGATTTATATAATTAAGCACAAAACTTACCTCGTAAAAAACACCAACACCCCCTTATATCTACAAGAAAAGAACGAGGATTTCTAACCTAAACTCCACTATCAGAACCTCCTACTCCATAATAGTGTATAACCTACCCGAAAACTCCAAACCCCCTTATGTCTTCTCTCCGGTGGATGTAAGATATTTTATTACTCAAACCTCACACTTTTGCCTAAGCGCCCTTTCGGGTTTTCACTTAGCCACTCATTTTTTATTTTTTATTTTTTATGCACACCCTGGTTTTTTGCCTAGACTGCCCTTTCGGGTTTCAATCTAGTAGGCTTCTTTTCTTGTGCGTTTTTTTTTTTTTTTTTTTTTTTTGAACTAACTATCCTAGAATGAAAAAGAATGAAAATGTATACTATACAACTACAAATCCTTCCCCCACGCTTAACCTACACAGTGTCCTCAGTGTGTAAAAGTGAATAAAAAATACGGACAGTTTAACGTAAGGGAATAAATGGTACCTCATTAATGCACACTCCACCCCGTTTGAGCTCGAATTGTTTCCATGAATCCCTTCGTCTTTTTGTTCATCGTGCTCAAACCTCTTTCTTCTCAATCGAACCACTACCATCATCACTTCTTCCTCACCTTCAAATGCATGCTTTCGATGCTCAGGAAGATTCTTCACCTTTCTTGTCCATGTTTTACCGCAGGAATCTCCAAACCAATCTTTATATCATCATCCCACTGCAAATATGGACATATCCTCTACTTTGGCTCAACTGTATCCATGAAACATAACCACGAACATCCTCAGGGTCTTTCTTGGAGTCAAAAATATTGAACTCCATTAAATCCCCATCAAACTCCATAGTCAATGAACCATTAGACACATCTAGTTTAGTATGAGCTGTAGACATAATGGTCTCCACCAACAGAATGGGAGCCTTAGGATCCGTATCCATCTCCAAACATAAAAATCCGCAGGAAATATAAACTTACCAACCCGAACAAGCACATCCTCAACATTCCCCTTAGGGTATGCATTCGACCTATCCGCCACTGAATAACAACCCGTGTATCCTGTAAGGGTCCCAACTTGAGTTTTTCAAACAATGCATAAGGCATGACATTGATTGAAGCACCCAAGTCAAGCATGGCCATATGCTCAGAATTATCACCCAAAGACACAGGATAACGAACATACCGGATCACTACACTTCTTGAGCATCTTCTCATGATAGACTGCAGACACACGCTCTTTCTTCATCTTCACCTTTTTCTGACTCCTTGCCTTCTGATCACTCTTCAATGTACACAGCGCTTTAAGGAATTTGGCATATCTCGGGACAGTCTGCAACAAGTCTAAAAATGGGATGTTTACCTCAATCCTCTTGAAAGTGTCAAAGATAGCCTTGTCAGGCTCATGTTCTCGCGATCTTGTCCATGCCTCAGGAAATGGAACATCTAGCTCAAAAACTGTGGGCTCTGGTGTAGCTTTCTTCTCCTCCTCCGGAATTTTCTCAATAGGCACAACCTGCTCAACCTCAATCACTGGCTTCTCCGGTACAACTTCCTTCTCAATCTCCATACCACTGCGCAAAGTCATGGCACATGCACTCTGCTTAGGGTTCGGTTCTGATCTAGAATGTACCTTCTCTGCCTCTCTAGCCTCTAGTCTCCCAACCGCATCAGCTATTTTCCCAATCTGGCTCTCTAGATTACCAATACTCATATCGGTCTTCTGTTGATACTGTTGGAAATTGCTATCATCATGCTCACCGACTGTGCTAAGGAATGAATCATGTCATCTGTAGACTGTCTCGGAGGGGTACTCTGATACTGCTGCTGCTGCTGCCCATATGGTGGTGGTCTGTACTGATTATACTGATTAATTTGATACTGCTGACTCTGTGGTGGACCCATCAACAATTGTCTCATCATCCCCTTAAGGTCCTCAACATTTGTTTCAAGCTTATTTGTCACACCTCCACTAGAATTCGCAGCACTGACCTGTCTGAAACTCGACCTCCTGCCATGTGTCCGAGTGCCCTTAGCCAACTCATCAATAATATTTTTCGCCTCCTCAGTTGTCTTGTTCAGAATACTGCCCCCACAGCAAGAATCCACCAACCGCTTATCCATGACTGTCAAACCCCCATCGAAATATACTATCAACTGATCCTCATCAAATCTATGATACGGGCAACTTCTGCACAACTTATGGAACCTGTTATAATAATCATATAGCGTCTCATCTACCTTCTGCTCCATGTTGCTAATGTCCCGCTTCATCACGTTGATCTGATCTGGAGGAAAAAACTCATCAAGAAACACCTCCTTCATCTGCTGCCATGTGGTAATGCTGTTAGGCGGCAGATGGTAATACCATGCACTAGCATCATCTTTCAGAGTGAAAGAAAACGCTCTAAGGAGGAGATGCTCAAGCGGAAGTGCTGCTGGCTTCATGCTCTGGCAAATCTGCACAAACTGGGATATATGTTGATTCGGGTTCTCACCGGGCATCCCAGTAAAGTGCGGTAACTGGCTCAACAAACCCGGCTTCAACTCAATGTAACCCCAGTAGGCAGAGTGGGGAACTGAACTGCATGAGGTTGCTCGCTCCAATTCGGGGCAGTTTTCTGCCTCAATGTCTGATCTGCCATCTGTTTACTAATTCAAGACTTCCAAGCAGATTGTCAGTAAAACAGGTGTGGACCTTACAAGGTTCCACACTAAAAACAAATAACAAAATTAAAAATAACTAAAAAGAAAATTAAATTAATTAACTAAACCAACTAAAAAAAAAATACAAAGAAAATAAAAAGAATAAGAACAAGAATTAAAATAAGAACGTAAACAAATAAACACCGTTCCCCGGCAGCGGCGCCAAAATTTGATAGGCTAAATCGCACACCTACAAATTAAACCTGGACTAGGTTTCTAAAAATGTAGCTAGGGCAAGTCCAGAGTCGATCCACGAAGAACGTTTATTTATTTACGAACAGTCACTTGACCAGATTGGGGGAAAATTATAATTATTAAATCCTAAGAACATAAATTAAACTAAATATGAACAAAAACAATAATTAAAGAATACTTCAGATTTGTTTCCGTCCCCACCTTTTTAATCAATTATCATCGGTACATCAATTCACTTTTAACCCTATTCACTTGATCCGAGATTTATTTCAATCTTTGTTCCTTCTTTCAGAATAGTTACTAGCAGTGGCACACTCACTAGAAACCCTAATTAATAATTTAATCTAACTGGCACAGTATAGATCGCAAAATTAATTGATGAACGATTTAAGAAACATAAATCAAGAACACTTTCTACAATTATTTCATATAGATAATTGCTTAATTTTACTCTAATCACAATTTACCATGGCACATGCATAAATCATGAAATTGCTACGGTGAAAACCCTAATTCTGGCACAGAACAGAGAATTCTAGCAAAGATCCAATCACAAAGATAAATAAATTGATCAGGTTTATAAACCCTAGCAACGGATCTAGATTAAGAACAAGTAAAATTATGAATAGAAATCAAATTGTGAAAAGAAAATTACCTCAAATTGATATAAAGATGGTTCAAGATTCAAACCCAAAGCTTGGGTTTTTAGTTCTCCATGGAAGAAAGTAAAAACCTAGATCTAATTATTGTCTAAAAGTTGTAGCCTCTAAAACAATAAAGAAAACTTAGTTTTTATACCTAGGATAAGTCCTAAACTAATAAGGAATGAAAAGAATTAAAAATAAAACAAAAATAACCAAATATATGGATTTCCAGCCGGTCCACGCGCGCCCTCACGCACCATCACTCTCGGTCCAGCCTAGTTCACGCGCCAGCTCTGCTGTTCACGCGCCAGGAAACGCAAGAAGCGCACCTGGTACGTGCGTTTTTATCCGATCCGCTTTGGGCCAGAGAATGGGCCTTCCGAGTTGGACTGATTGGGCCGCTTGCTTTGCTTTGTTGGGCCATCCGCTTGGTGATATGGGTTGTGCTGGTGGGCTCTTCGAATTGGGCCGCCTCTCCTCCTTCTTCCTCAACACTTGGGCTTGATTCTCCTCAATTTAATTCTTTGGCCAGCCCTTGTGGCACAAGAATTGGGTACTTGTGGCACAAGGACTGAGTGAAATTCTTCAATCCCTCTATCTCTCTTCATTAAACTTGGGCATTTACATTTAAATTCCATTTTGGAGTTTCTTTTGAATAATAAAATATCTAATTTGGGTAAAAATATTAAAATACTAAAATATACCCCAAATTACAATTAAACCCCAAATACATAATAATTGCCCAAAATTACATAAAAACTATCTAAAATACATAAAATTCATATTTTAAGCTCATAAAATCCTAGGAATAAAGTGTATCAAATCCGTCTCATCAGCAGGATAGGGTGATTGATAGTAGGGCGGGTGGTGTTGCGGATTGAAAGAGAGTGATGATGGGCGAGGTGGGCTGTGGCCGGGAAGGAGGGTGGGGCAGAGTGATTTTGGAGGGTAAGCTCGTGGGTGATGAGTTTTTCGTGGAGATCTTCGAATGAGATCGGGTTGTCACGAGCGCGGACTATGTCGATCACGGCTTTGTAGGGTTCATAGTCGAGTCCCTTGAGAATTTTGGCAATGATATCCTCAAGGTCCATGGGTTTACCCATGAGGGCAAGTTTGCCGGTACAAGTTTTCACAGCATGCATGTAATCGCTAATGGATTGGTTAGCTTTGGTGATATGATGAAGTTGGGATTTGATTTGAAGAATGTGTCCTCGGGATGGATTGGCATATGTGGTTTTTAGTATTGTCCAAGCTTCGCTAGAGGTTTTGGCTTGGTGAACGAGAGGGGCGACTGTATTATCAAGAGTGCCAAGGAGGGGACCAAGAAGAAGGCTATCTTTGCGTTTCCAAGTGGTATGGGCAGGATTAGCGTTGTCAACATTGTCGGCTCTGATAGTTGAGGGAGGGAGAGGATAGGTGCCATCAGTGAATTTGAGGAGATCGAGACCATAAAGGATGGAGGTGATTTGGGAAGACCATGAGAGATAGGTTAGGGGAGTGAGGGTTTTGCATTGAGAGAGATTCACAAGAATGATGGGATTTTCTAGGTCAGCGGTATTGGGAATGGTGGTGCTCGAGGAGGCAGCCATGGGAATAGAATGAGGAGATTAGGGTTTTTTGGTGAGGACAAGAGAGTCTGCCGTGAGGAGGGGGATTTGCCGTGAGAAAGGAAAAGGGGGGGGGGGAGGGATCACTATACTCTGAATACCATTAAAGAATGAAAGGCAAGTTGTATTTCTCATTTATACTTGTAATATTTATAGGTACAATGAATCATATTCTAACTTAACAATCAAGAAAAGATAATTCTAAATCTAGAGAATATACAAAATACAATATTCAAAAATGAGAAGATCTCTAAATATTAACAAACTAATAACAACTCAATGATTTGAGTCAACCGAGATATTGGATGAGGGAGAGGAGATCTCGGTTGTTGATGAAGATGTGGAAAGTTTATTCTTATCATTAAGTGTATACTAGAATATGGTAACTGGTAAGGAGGATTAAGTAACTTCACCAAAAAAGGGACATTCATTTAGGGACAAATTTCACAAAAATGTCATTCATTTAGGGACGGAGGGAGCTGTAGCCTTTCTCACTGTAAATTTTAGCGCCTTCTTATTTAAAAGTTCAAAACCATACTTGACAATGACTCACAGACTACTCTATCTAAATTTAATGTCCTAAGGAAAATTAAAGATGTTAGGCCATTTTTGGTTGCACAAATCCATGAAAGCCCTTGTAGTGTTTACTCCCTTTGTCCCATTTTAAATTAAAAAATTAAGGTTGTGCACTGGAAAATAAAGAAAAAGTGGAAAATATGTGTAGATAGTGTGAGTGTAGATAGTTGGGTAGGAGAGAGAAAGTGGAGTAGAGAATTGTAAGTGGGTTGGTTGATGTGAGTATGACACGAGCCATGCACGTGGCGGGAAGCACGTGCCGAGCATGGGATCACGAAGTATAAATAGAAGGCAAACGTCATTAACAAAGGTAATCTCGAACTTTAGCTCACACACACCCAACACTTTTCCCTCTTTATTTTCATCCTCTATTTCTTACTCTCACGCCGGAGGGGCTTCCGCCGGAGTTGCCCCCGGCCTAGTGACCCTTGTTTAAATGTGCAGGCTGGCTTGGAGGAAAAGTCGAGTCCTAACCTAGACTACATACGAACCAGTGCTGACGGAATTTACCCCGGCGCACCAGTACCCTTCGGTTCGACAGCCAATTAGTTTGTTAGGCTAAGGAAATTTATTCAAGTATTCCTCATCTCGCAACTCTTTTTTTTAGTCAACTCGTCTCGCAAGTCATTGCATCGGAAATTTATATTTTTCATCTGCTATTTTTCATTGTATCAAAAAGATTTTTTTTTTTTTTTTTTTTTTTTTTTTTATAATTTGAGCATAAAAATGCATAAAAAGTATGGTTAAAGAAGCAAGTGTTCATATTTTTAAAAGATTGAATTATCAAATTGGAAGATTGGAGGGAGGGAGGGAGTATGAAAGTATCAGACATCACACATCCTTGGACTCATCTGGACTTGCAAGGTGGGCTTCAAAGCAATTTATATGGGTCATAGTAATGGCCTCCAGCTCTATTTCAAACTGGACTTCTTTAATTAATAAGTATTTGTTCCATGTTATCTTGTCAATCTGTCTTCACATTTGAGTTTGACAATTGTGTTGGAGTGCGACCCAAAGTCCTACATTGGTAATTGAGAAAATAATTGTCAGTATATAAGAGCACCCACCCACTTCATTAGTATAAAGCCTTTTGGGGGATGTCCAAAAACAAATCCGTGCAGCTCGGCCCAAAGCGGATAATATCATACTAATGTGGAGAGTGGTGGTGGTGGTCGGGTCCCTACAAATTGCAGTTCATCTAGATGTAATTTTCTCAAGGTTGAACTTTTTCTAATTGCTGGGCTTTAGTATTTACTAGTTAGAGAAGAAGAGGGTTTTGGATCATTACACTCTGACTACATAGCAGTCTGATGTGCCTTTTAATTTGATTGTTCATCTCAATTTATGTGGTCCACATACATTTGCTAGCTTGTTTTTTAAGGGCTCTTTATTTAGTGGATTAAGAAGAAAAGGTAAGTGAAGCACAAATTATACTATAATTCTTCAAATAAAAAATTATATTCCTTTCATCCATAATAAATGTTTCGTGCTTGAATCTTTAAATTTAATTTAATTTGATCACAAAATTACTCAATTTGATTATTCTCATGAAATAATGAAAATTGTTAATGGTAGTAGAGCCAGTTTTATGAAAAACTTGTTTTACACTAAGAAATGTGTAAAATATGTTTTACAATAAGAGATTTTGTTTTATATTAAGAGATGAAAACATGTTTTACACTAAAGCGAGTGTAAAACAAGTTTTTCTTGGGATTTTCATATGAAAGTATTATAAATATACAATTTTAAGAATTTCATGCAGCCAACTAAATCAAAATAATAAAATAAAAAATTAGCTATACTTTGATCAAGTTGATAAAAAAAAAATAATAAATTCAACGTTTATTCCAAAATGGAGTTAGTAGTAAATAAACGTGCATCTAAAAAAGGATTGAACCTAGACCAATTTTTGAAAGAAATGATCCTCAGCATTTTAAAAAAAATAATTGAACGAGTTTGAATAATAATTAAAGTGATTTTTAAAAATAATAAAAAAATATTAAAAATTATTAGTGATAATATTTATAATGGTGTAAATTTTTTAAAATCTTCATTAAAATTATTTAAATTAAATTATTACTCAAAATTTATTAAAAATTAATAATAAAAAAAAAGAGAAACTAAATTTTCATAACAAACGTAACAGTAGTACTGTATAAATTAGGGTTTTTCTTTTTGTCTTTTTCTTTTACATTAATTAAATGTTGACAAACCCCTGAGTGCGGTTATTTTGCATATTTCACTGAGCATTTTGTCGGTAAATTTACTGGTGTTGCGGCTGTTGCTACCCCAGGAGGTCACACGCAAATGTAAGTAACGTTGAAGAAAATACTAGCCATTAATGAAAATAGATGCCACGATGAAGCCAGGATTTTTTTAGAGAGGGGTCAACGTTGTTTTTGGGGCAAGTTTTATAGCTGAGGTTTACAAATTTAGTATACAAAGTGATCAAAATAAGAGAAAATTTTGAGTTATAAAAAGTCCTGTTTTTATAGGGGTTAAAGTTTAGGGTTTAAGGTTTAAGGTTTAGGCTTTTAAGGTTTAAGAGGGGTTAAAAAACAGGACTTTTTATAAAGGAACTAGTTTCCCCCAAAACCAAATCTCAAAATAATAGTTTAGTGCATTTTTTTTTTTCAAAATTAAAGGGGTCAAAATGAGTAAATACATCGTTTTATTAGTAAAATGACATTTTCTACAATTGGAAGGCACTAAAATTAACACATTATAAAGTGCAAAAGGCTCGACCGACCCCTTAGCTTTGGATTTGCTCTAGCTTTGCCAGGGGCAGGGCCGTTCCTATTAAATTTAGTGCCCTAAGAAAAAATCCTCGCGAGCCAGCGTAAATTTAGTGTCTTTTAAACAAAAGCTATAACATTAAATAGAAAATTAATACACATGTATATTTTATTTTTAAAAACGGATTATTGAATTGTGTTGTGTCGAGGATTAAATACTCATCCATCCAAAGAGAGTCTTCTGGTAAATTGGCCGGGAGTGGATAATTGAACTTATCACCAATGCATTGAGTAAGAATTTTAGAGCCCCAAAAATCAGTATTTTTTTTGATGTCCTAAATAGGTGCTTCATTTGCTTACTTGATGAGCTACACGAGTGCATGGGTAGACGTGCAGTTGACCGGTTGGACGTGCTGGGTTTTGTTGGGGATGACAACAGGAATGGCGCAGGATATCAGAAGTCACGTGCAACATCGCTAGTACCTATACACCGCCGTGTGCAGTTGCCGCAGGTAATGTGTTATGCATTGCACCCTAACCGGAAGTCTTATTCTTAGATTTGAAACCACGATTGGTTTGCTTTGGATAGTTCTACGTGTGAGTAACAACCATGATCAAGATTTAACTTACTCCCCCATTTCAGAGTAATCTCTTACTCTCTTTCTCTTTCAAAAACATGTCGTTTTAAGTTTTTTCATGTATATTAAAAAATGCAATTAATAACATACTCTCTCCGTCACACTTGAATTAAAACAAATTATTTATTTTGGGTATCTCATTCGAATTAGGACAACCTAAAAATGGGAGTGTTTTATTTAATGGATCCCACATTCACACTCACAACAATTTTTGCTCATTATTCTCTACCCCACTTTATCCCTCCTACTTCACTTTTAATACTCACAACACCTACTCCAATAACAATTTTTCCTTAATCCCCGTGACCAACCCAAAATCCTAATTCAGGTGAGACGGAGGGAGTATAAAAAAGACTTATGTGCTCCCAACAGATCCAATTTTCTAAGCAATTTAAATGCATGTACAAGAGATAGTTCATTATTAATGAATAAGGGTATATTAGGTAAATACGAGTAAATATTCCTTGAAAATTGTAAAACGTCAAGTATTTTGAAACAAAAATTAACTCCTATACGTTATGTATTTTGAAACGGAGGGAGTACTCTATTTCAAGTAAGAATTTACTTTTCTTTTTTAATCTGTCCAGAGTAAGTGTTTTTTTCTTAAAATAGTAAAGAATATTTACTACCTCCCTCAGTCATTATGTCTTCCTTTACTTTTATACAAATAATACCAATCAACTTACTACTCTCTACCCCACATTCTCTCTCATACCTCGCTTATCATACTCACAACACTTAAATTACTTCACAATTCTTAATTTCAGTTAAAATAATAAGTTGGACACTTACTCTGATACAGCGGGAGTATAAATTATTAATTCCTTAAATTAATTTTTAGATGAGTTAATTGATATGAAAATATAATTAATAAATAATAACTTTTAAAATAATTTATTAGTAATTTAAAAATCATGTAAAATTAGTCTAGTTATAACAATTTTAATGTACATCAAATTAATTTTTACTTGAAATACTTCAAGAGTGGTAAAGATTTCTTTATTCAGCATTATTACATTTTTATGTGGTAAATATTTCTTTGACAAGCATTATAATATTTTGATGTGAAACTCAAAATCTCTAAATAAAATAAAAATCGTTAATTAATCTACGCGTTTAATGATCCCTTTCATTTAATTCAGTTTTCTACGCAAGCAATTTGGTAATTATAAGTGCAATTATTCGAGTATCTCTTTGCTCCGTAAAGAAACATTTGTAAATGAATGTGATGATGCCAAAATACGTTTGGATCAGCCCTAATCCAGCAGTTCAGATAATCCCACCGAGTTCTTGAATGATCTGAAAATAATGAACAGACGTAAACTAATCCGGGACTTCTCCAGCGAAGGCCATCCGGCGTGAGAGTAAGAATATGGTACGAGAGAGAAAAATCAATTGATAAGATTTGAGATTCAAAGATTTGTTACCCGTGATACGTGAGTTGTGGCGTGTACTAATTTATAGGGTTAGAACGAATATTATCCTTGCTTGGTAAGGAAGTTAAGGATTCCCATAAATCAAGGATCGAATTTAGGAAAATAGAATCACAGTTAGATTTGCATACGTAGTTTCCATATAGGAGCATGCCTCCTAATTCGGAGGTAATTCTTTATTGGGGTAGATCTTGGACTCTGTACGTACAATATTTATTTGATTGAGAATCTTCATTATATTGTGTTGACCAAGTCACATAAAGCTCGTGGCCCTAGTCGGCCTACTTCTCCTCGTAATCGACCTAGGCATGGCCGAGGAGAGCAGTGGTGACCTTTGGGGATTGATCCCATGGCGTTGATTGACATGTTGCAAGCTTCCCCGCGACCAGTCTGTACAAGACAGAGGAAGGCATGTGGTCAATGTTAAGTCATGGTCGGCGTGTAAGTATGCGGAGGAGAGGATATAACGAGGAATAATACTAGGGGCACAAAAAAGTCACAAATCTTGCTCACAAAATCCTAGGTGTCATGATTTTATAAGTTCTTTAAGTAGAGTGTGGCGGGTCCATTATCGATGCAACCAATAAAATATCGCCACCTCATTTTGTAAGCAAGATTTTGTGAGCTTATTTTGTGACTCTATCCCAGGTCATCAAAGTTTTTTTCATAGGCCCGAAGTTCGATGGGCCCATTCCCTTAGTTTCATTGGGCCTTATTTGGGTATGACCCGGCCCAAGGCCATGTTTTGGTTTATGTCGTTCAGAATGAATTGTAGATAAGTTACCCAAGTTTTCTTATTGCGACAATTTGATTTATTAGGTTTTCAACAATTTGATTTATTAGGCTTTCATTTTAGCAATCAAGTTCCGTAATTCAATGTAAAAAACAAAGAAATTTTATTTTTGTAATGAGAGTGTTAAGCAACATATTTCACATCTAACATATAACTAAACATAGACTGATATAGAAATTTGACGGATACTTTCTTTATAACCAAATAATTTTAAAGTGTGACTCCCAATATAATCTACTGGTGGCTCAGTTCAGCCAATGCTCACAACTAAACTTCTCTCTAGTTCTCACTTCAATTCTAACTATAAGTAAAAGTACAAATTTACAAGTTTTTCATTTTAGCAAATCAACTTTCGAAATTCAATTTTATACTATATTGGATTTGGATGACAATTTTAACTAATACTCCCTCTTGCCTCACTATAAGCAAAAAAAATAATGATACTAAGTTTTTCTTGTTTAAATATAACTGAATCTCATTGGTTTCAATAATAAACTCATTAATATGAAAATATATTAGTAGATCTATTTTTTATGATGTTATAAAATCAAAGCAATTGAATTAAATTAACTATATTCTTAATATGTGTAAAAGTAAGTTTTTGCATATAATTGAGGATAGAAGGTGTATCTTCCAAAAATACAATGACCATTTCTATAGTTTAAATAAATTTTAAATTTCTTATCTCTCAGTTAGATCAAATTAAGTTAGCAAATGACTATGTATTAACAAAACTCAATTTTTTTTTTCAATTTAATGAATATTCTAAGAAGATATAACTTTAATAAAATTTAATGAAAAACATGAATAAAATTCCATTTTTTTAACTACTGGGGAATCAAACTCGAGACCTTTTCAATTTTTAATAGTACTCTTAGACTCATTGTCTGATTATCCATTTTCGATGTTTTTTACTTATGTTAATATACTAGATTAATGCCCGTGCGATGGACGGTTTCTTAGATTGTTATGAATTTTACTTTTAAGAACATGTTACTTTTTATCATTCTATAATTTTTTTTATTATAAAAAAAATTATGGACTCTAATTGATTCAGCTCAACAGTGAATTCATCACACAAAAATATTGAATAAAAAGGAATTTATAAATTTTAATCAATTCATCTGAGAACGGCAAAAAAATGATTTTAGTGGAAATTTTTATGCAAGATTATATTAATAATATTAATGTTTTATAGAAAAAATGATTACTTATTTTTCACCTAGAGGATAAGTAAAAAAAAACATAGTTTCCATGACTCCTCCCAATTTTTAAATGGAAGACATCCAAAAAAAGATGAATTATACACACTAATTATTATAGGCATACATTCTATTTATTACATTCAGAGATTTGTTTTACATAATTTTTTTTGGAATAAATAACATAATTGTTCACCTATTTCAATAAAATAATTAAAAGCTCATAGCAAACATTAATTTTTAATTCTACATTTTCAAACCACTTCGACTATTTTCTCGTTGTAGTCTTAGCTTTTCTAATAGTAGTAACCAGTGTTCTAAAGACGTCCGTCTAGGCCGCCTAGGCGCTAGGCGTTCATGAAACGCCTAAATCCCGCCTAAGATATTATAACTATTCTGAATTCTCGGCCCCGCCTAAGTTCCGTCTAGACCCGTCTAGCCGCTAGGCGCTGCTGCGGCGCCTAACGTTTTTTAAACCTTGGTAGTAACATTTTTATATTCCTAGCAATTAATATTTTGATCATAATAATTAATCATGAATATTAACTACATCAAAATACTACCACCAATATTATATACAACGAATATGTTGGCATGTAAATCAGTTAATTAAATATTTAAGAAATTTTAAAATGACCATTTCTAGTGTGTGGAATTGTGTTTATTAGGGTATGTAAATAACTTTGGATTGAATAATTAAAATAAATAGGTGGGGACGGAGTAATTTTAAAAGACCAATAATTAATGCATGTAGTAATAAATTAATTAGTTGTAACTTAATTAGTTGACTTAATAAATGATTGTTGATGTCAGCAAGTGGTTTTGTCGGGAAAATTTTGCACCAGAAGCCGTCATGTGGCATTGCTGATGTCAGCGGCTTCTGTTTTAGTAATCGTATATAGATAATAAACAATGATAAAAAGTTGGTATTAACATTTATTTAGGTAATCATTTTAAAGAATGATATTCATTATTTTATAAATAAAAAAAGATTATTTTGTGCATGAGAGGGAGTTGTACTCTAGTTATCTTTTTCTGTTCAATCACAAATGAGGCTTATTTTTTATCCATCACACCACAACTGAGACTGTTCAAATGGCAAAGTTTTTTTTATTTATTTAATAAAACACACTTACCATACTTACAAGATTAATCCACTTATTACTATGTCACTCATTCTCTATTCTCTCTTGCTTTATTTTGATACTCACAATCTCTCTTATAATATAGTTCATCTGTCTCAGAACAAGTAATACTTATTTCATTTTTGGTCCGTCACAGCACAAATGACACTGTCTAAAATGTATGTATTTTTATATATTTATATTCAACTAACCCACCATTTAACCCCACTCATTCTCTCTCTCAATTTTTCACCACTCAATTTATTCAACCAACACTACTACTTACCCCACTCATTCTCTCTCTTTATTTTTACTACACATATTTACCTTTTTCTTAATTATTGTGCTCCAAAAGTTGGTGTCACTTGTTGACGCGGAATGGAAGCAATATTCGTGAATAACAAGCGCTAAATACAAGAGTTTACCAGCAATAAACCCTAGAAAAGATAAACTGGAATCCACCGGAAAATAAGAGAAAACTCTTTGAATAAAATTCATAAACTGACGGCTACAGAATAAGAAAAGTGTTTAAATACCCCTAAGGCAACTAAAAATGAAAACCTTAAACCAAACGAATAAGGAAATAAAATCCGAAATTAAAATTAATTGTTTTAAATATTTAAAGGTTGTTTCTGAGCCCTAAACAGTCTCGGATGCCCGAAAAAACATCGTACATCATGACAAAGTCATGAGTCTTGTTCGTGGCGAAATTCCCTTTCCGAAAAGTACTCATAAGCCCGGACGACCAAACTGCAAAATCTTGCCGCAACTTCGTCGATACGACCCGCGAACCTTCCTACATCACTTGTGCTGGGACGAAAGGAGTATTTTTTAATTAGTTATATATATATATAATATATATATATTTTTTTTTTTTTCCTTTTTGGACATAATAAAGGGAGTAGTTAGATAACTAATAGATGACACATTGAGGTAGATGGAAAAACAAGTGTTGTCTCTTGAATTCATGTGTTTTTTTGCTTCATTTGTGGGAAATCTAATTAAAAACAGTTGTCCTAATTACGCGAAACCCTTCGATAAGCAACGAGAAAGAACAGAAAGAGGGGTGAGGTGGAATAATAATAAAGCCTAAGTAAAATGCCAATAATAGAAAGACCACAAAACTCACATGGGATGGGATACAATCCTATCCATTCCACTTTTAGGAATCTAACCTAACCCTAATTTAATCAATCCCCCACATACCATTCTTGCTTCGTACCACGTCTATCCTAGACCCTATAAACAATTACTCTTCCGTCTCATAATTATCGTTATTTATTTTCATTTATTTTAAGCGTGTCATATTTATTATTATTTATCTAAAATGTTCACTTATCTCTTTTCTATCTACTCACAACAATTATCCACAAACTTATTTTCTCTCTCCTACTTACTTATCCAATATATTTTTTTAATCTCGTACATTCTTATTCGATAGCAATAAGTATGTGACGGAAAGAATAATAAATTTAAACAAAAAAGGAAAAAGTAAAAGATGCACACCTGGTACCTCTATTTGCATGAGGACACGTGTGGTTTAAGGGACACGTGTGTTTGTCGTTGCATGCAGCAGGAATAGGCATGTGAAGCCATACCCCCCCTACTTACCTTCATCCTTTGCAAAAAATAATGGGCATGTAAACATCAATAATATAACCAGTCTGTTTAAGAAAGTTTGATCTAATTTGATTTTTTTTATGATTAATAAAAATAAATTTTAATTAAATATATTGATGTTAATTTAATTAATATATTGAACTTTTAAAAATTATACTCATCCCGTTCCATAACTATGTGCACAAATTGTCATTTTGGGTGTCCCATTGATAAGTCACATTTTCCTAAAATAAAATGACAAAGAATCTTTACTATTTATCATACTCATTCTCTCTCCTATTTTACTTTTATATTCACAAAACCAATCAACCTACTATTTCCTACCCCACTTTCTCTCTCTTACATCACTTATCACACTCACAACAACTACCCACTACTATTCATCTCTTAATTCACGTGCAAAACCATTTTATGCACGTAGTTATGGGACGGAGGGAGTAGTCGATAAGTCATTAAGTTATTTATCAATAACACTTCACTTGAATCAACTATAGATTGACACCGGTATTAAATATTTCAGAATAATAATAATAATAATAATAATAATAATAATAATAATAATAATAATAATAATAATAATAATATTTTTTAAAGAAAGGTAGCTTAGAATTATTTTAATAGTTGATTCAAGTGAAATATAATATTATGAAAATTCATTATTTTTATATACAATTCATAAGACGGTTTAATAATAACTAATCAAAAAATATAATAATAATGAATGATTTTTAAAGCTCGTATAAGAATTGAAATGATTAAAATGATCGCATGCCAATAAAATAAACAAAGGAAAATCCAGTAGTAGTTAAGAAGTTAAAAGCCAAAGAGGCGCGGGGCGTTTCCTGGTAGTATAGAAAAAAAATAAATATCCATTCGTTCCGGATTAAGGTTTTAGTTTGACTTTACACACATAGATTAAAAAAAGTAATACTCTCTCTATCCCAGATAGATAGTCTCATTTTTACTTTTTACAGTCAACAAAAATAAACTTTGACCAAACTTTTGGTGTCAATTTAATGATCACAATGAAAATATAAAAATTGTTATTAATAAATCACTTAATGATTTATCAATTACAAATTTTAGAATTTCACTAGAATGATTAGATTGTTACCAATGATTGGTCAAAGTTTATTTTTGTTGACCATAAAAAGTCAAAATGAGACTATCTTCTAAGACAGATGGAGTATTATGAGTGTGAAAAGTAAAGTATAAGAAAATAGGAGAGAAAAACTGTGGGTAAGGAGTTTTTTGTGTGAGAATGATAAGTGGGTCCCATTGTTTATTTTAAGTAATAAAACAACAAAAAACTTTAGTTTAAAACAATTAAAAAAGAAAAGTAAAAACGAGACGTAGAGAAATATAGCATGCACTCGGTAATGGACAAGCAGGGAAAATGAATGACACGTGTCATTTAATGAGACATGTGGAATGATATTTGTGCAGAAGACCCCTATAAATGGGGTGATCGTGTCCCCTTTTCTCCTTCTTGTTCCCCATTAACAACCGCCCATCACCACCCCACCTCTTCTGTGGTGTCACAAGTGGCCATCATCTCCTCCCGCTCGATCTAATTCTTTATTGTTCCTTACTATTTGTAATTTTTAAGAGGTGCTGTGGTGAAATTATAATTTTTTAATAAAAAGACTCAATTATTGTTACGAAAAATTCATTTTGAGATAAAAACGAATACTTATTTTGCAGGAAAAAATTCATTTTGAGATAAAACGAATACTTATTTTGCAGAGAAAAAAAGGTGTTAAAGTGGTATACTCTTTCTGTTCCATACTTATTGTTATTAAATGGAAATCCATGAGAATAAAAAAAAAATACGTTTAAAAAGTAAGTATTGTGAGTTGGTAGGAGAGAGAAAATAAGTGAATACTCATGGGGCCCAAAAGTAAGCGTCTAAGTATGACAAGCGGGGTAGAGAGAATAGAAAAGCAATAAATTTTGAACATTTTAGGAAAGAGAGAACTTACCAATGGGACATTCAAAAAGAAAATTAGTGTACGGTGTTTTGTGACGGAGGGAGTAGTTGTGATTATGTAGGAAAAAGAAAATTGAACATTTTAAGTAAGTAGCAATAAGTATGAGACGACCAAAACAAAAATAAGTAGCAATAACTTTAAGACGAAGGGAGTACTCTCTTTGGCCAGAAGCCCTCCATAAATTAACTAATTACTTTTCATAACAATATTTACGACATCTTTAAATAAATAAAAATAAAAAAATATTTAAGCCATGAAGATGAAGAACTTTGGCTATTTTTTTTTTAACAACTGTAACATATTTTTCATTTTAAGGCAATTTGCCATCGTTTACAAATCCCTATGGAATCTATTGCCATCTGAAATGATCTGAATGACGGCCTGTAGATGCACAACTAACCCTTATGGGGTTAAGAAACTACGGGCTCTCCACTTTTCCCCCCAAAAGGAATCGAACTCAGGACCTCCCTAAGGAAGCCCTTTACTCACCTATCCAATACCACTAGACCAGAAAAGCTAAAAAAGGGAAAATAGATGTTTATTTGGAAGGCATTCATATAGTTGCGATAAAATCAGGCCATTACCTACTTTAAACAACAACATCATGTAATTATTGGTTTAATTTTTCAAAGTTCCCTAAGCCTAAATTATTTTCCATATAAATTAAAGATATTTTAAATAGTTAACATACAACTTTAATACCAAATAAAATTTCTATATATCCAATGTGTATTTGAGTTTAGGTTAATTTAAATCTGTAAATTCTTACTGTCGTATGCCAAGGGATATAAAACTTAGGTCTTATACTTCTTGGTATATGATTTTTTTATTTTTTATATAACCTAGATCTTATACCTTTTGAATAAGACCTTTTCTTGTTTGTTTTTTTTGGTAGAAGAGCTGAACTAGTCTTATATATAAGTATAAAATGGTATTGATTAATTTTTTTTTTTTTTAATAAAGTGTAAATTATTTGCAACCTACCAAGTTAGGGTGTGATTAGGTTTCCAATCATCTTATTGTTACTAATATAGTCAAGTCTACCAAATTGCATGATTCGATGTGGTCTAGACTGTGACATCCCGAAATAAGCTCGACATTTTGAGACGGAACGAAAAAAAAAAATAGAAATAAAAATTAATCAAGAAAGTATGGGGCAGATTTGGTTTAGGATTTTATAAGGGTGTGGCACGTGCTTACTTCTGGTAAAATGATTTGGGTCTCCAGCTAGTTAATTTGTAGCTTGAGGTGGAAAATGGTTAGGCCTTGCTAAGATGACTCACCTTAGATCAGTTTGCAATATAAACTCAACTTTGTGCCCATGTTTCTTTGTACAAGAATATGAGACAAATGCGAATAAATATGAGAGACTGTCCAGTGTGCTTGGGAGCCGAATAAAATTATGGAATATTGGAATTTAAGTTCGTGTGATTATTGGGTGATCAGTTTTTAGCATTTTTAGGTAAGGGGGACTACGCAGTATTGATTCCGTGTCATTTTTTTATACCTGTCTTATCGTAGTACTCCATTTTATTGATACGTAGTTCATTTGATCGGTCCCATTTGATTATTGCTTTGGAATTGAACTTGGTCGGTTAATGTTATGATTATTTGAAAAGCATGATTTA
This sequence comes from Campanula takesimana, assembly GCA_026119855.1. NCBI lineage: Eukaryota > Viridiplantae > Streptophyta > Magnoliopsida > Asterales > Campanulaceae > Campanula > Campanula takesimana. The sequence continues at coordinate 1,667 of JAOWBW010000432.1, read as the reverse complement.
TGTGTTATTGTTCTCAAATATGAGATTTGTTAAATGGAACAGTTGCGATGTAGCTAATTATGTAACGGTCGCAGTGGACTCGGTTATTGTGTGTGTGTTGGGTCCGGTCCGTCGAGGGCGGCCACAATTCGGTTAATTTGGTTGAGTCACTGGACCGAATATAATTAGTACATCGGACTGTAAAGTATGATCGATCAGTTGTTTGGTTATGAAATGGGTCTTATTGGCATGTCCATATTTATAATTCATGGCATTGTTATTTTGGTGTTTGTGTGTCCATGGCTTCTGTGATATTGTGTATCCCCTTTCTTACTGAGCCCCCCAGCTCACCCCCCTCCAGTTTCAGTTTTGCAGTTAAGCGATGATCGGGATGAAAGGATTGGGGCGGAGCAGTTCATAGAGCATTTGGCTGATTAGTGATATCTTGTATAGTATTTAGTATATTAGAGTTGTAAATTTTGAGATTTTTGATATTTATGGAAATTAGAATTTTTCGGGGTGTTACATAGACTCCTTAGTTCCAAACTAAATCGAATGTAACTAAAGAGTATTAAAATGAACAATGATTTAAGAACGTTTTACCAAACCGCAGCTCGACCTATAGTTTAAACCACAATATAAACTATAAAACTTAACCATAATCTGAATGTTCAATCTCTAAATCGATGTTGGATCACAATTTAAATTGTTAAATTGAACTGTTTTATGAATATAGAACTAAACCGTGATTTAACTAAACTAACTTACTATTATTGTAGTTTGATTAATTAGGTTTCAATTATTTTATGATCACTTTAGTCCGGACCGCTTACTTGTGATTCAACTTGTATATTAGTCAATGACTTCTTTTTAAATTTGAAGAAAACTCAACCATTTACACACACACACACACACACACATATATGATTGGTTAATTCTAAATTTACCACCCATCTCTAAGAATAGGAGTGGGAGATTGAATGCTCTCTCCTGAGCGGAGGCATGCAAAGGTTTTCTCGAGCCGGATGGGCCAGAGGCAAACCTACGTTAAGATAAACATAAAAGGTATGAGAGCGGTTGAACAAGTAAGCCCTCAATTCTCCCAAGTGCTTTCCGGGCCGAGCCCGCCCCTATGGAAATCGTTCCACTTGTAGACATACCGAGAGAGGATGAAGAAAACACTCGACCAAGTGATATCATTCGTGGGTGCGGCTAACTCCCCGTTTCTTTTGATTCTGATCCCACTAAATCCTGCCTATTGACGAGCTAGTTAGAGAGCTCTAGATTGAGGACCTCTTGCTCTAGCCCAACACATAAAGAAAAAAGAAAATAAAAATGGGATCCTCTGCCCCTATCGTACTCTAGCTTGGTAGTTTTCACCGCCTATCCGGTCTTTAACTTCGAAAGCAAAAGAACAAGACCCATATTCTCACAAATTTTGTTTCTGTTATAACCAAACAATTGAATATTGAATCAAACCTCTTAGGGGTAGTAGATTATCACTTACTCCCTTCGTTCATAATAAAGCTATGTGTGTTTCGCGTATAAACGACTTTTGTAAAATGAAAAATATTTTTCGGAAATGACAAACATGTATTTTGTTGTTTGGTAAGTCTCAAAAAAATGTTTTTCAAAAATATCTAATATGAGAATAAAAATTGAGCCGGATAGGGGGGGGGGGGGGGGGG